>OX422210.1:719943512-720543512 GCA_949130495.1 Sambucus nigra | reverse complement strand
TCTTCCATCCATTTCATCATCTACTATCCTAAGTTAGTAGATTATACACATGGAATACATTTTATCACACAACATGTATCAAATATCAGTTATCACTAACATATCCTGTTTACACACACATAAAGGACCCTTGGTTCGGAATGATTCATCAACCCCAAGTGAGAGTTGGTTCGGAATGATCCATCGACCCCAACTATTTATATATATACATACACATATTCTGGTTTGGGACTCTTTCATCGCGACACCAGTTTAAAGTTTGGTTCGACATTTTACATCGACCCCAAACGTATAATAACTTTATGTTAGTTCGGAATGTCTCATCGACCCTAACATAATTAATTTAGGTAAACTTCTCTTAACCAAAAATTTTATATAATTAAGTAGTTACACACCCAACCTATAAAATCATGCCCGTACGTTATATATTTTACTTATATTGACCGTACTCATTAATTTACAAATTATTTCACTATTGCAATTATTCGAGTATTCACGCAACTCTAAGGGTCCTAGTTACCCCTCCCTTAATTCCGTAGTTAAGTTATCTTTAACCTACTGGTATTTTTTTTTTGGAATTTACCCTCAATATTTCCGTAACTAAATTCTCACAATCTGGACATATGGCTCAATCGATTATCTTCCCGTCGGTCCATTTCTCCGAAAATTTCCTCTCAATCATTTATGAAGAGTTTAACGGTATACCTACTGGTATTTAAGAAGTCTCCTCATAGGTAAAATATCATCACTAAGGTTCCCAATAAGCGATGGTAATTAAAAGGAAATTTATCCACAAAATTTTCCAAAGTACAGCCAGGGTCGGTCGATCGATGGAATATGGTCCATCGATCGACTACTCGATCGATCAACATTTAAGGGTCGGTCGATCGATCAAGCAGTGACAGACCCAGATCGTCTTCTTCATGCGGGTTTCACCATTTTTGTTTATCTATCTTCCATGATAATCCACCATATTTGCAGCCAACAATTTCTAATCATTCCTACATGTTATGGGATTATTACTAACGATTTAAAATAATAAAATCATTATAAATCTTTATCAAATTAACTGAAAACCTTCCTATTTTTCAAGAACCCTAAAAATACATTCTTTCCATCTTTCATCATAATTCAATATTTTTAGTTCGATTTAATCATCTAGTCTTCTATGATATCTGAATATTTGGAGATCCAAAAATGTTCTACATGAAATCCCTATCAATCATGGATCATAAACAAGTGTTTTACTCCCAAAAATATCATAAAAACCATGTTCTTCATAAAGCTTAAATATGGGTATTATAACTCAATTTATGTTGCAAATAACCACTTGCCTTCTGATTTGTAGGGTCTGATTTCGTGGTTGTTGTTAATGATTGGCAATTTTTATCCTTCTTCCTAACAAGTTGGTGGTGAAATCTCCTTAGAATTCTTCCTCCTTCCTTCTCTTGCCTTAGAAATTTGTTTCTCTCTTCTCTCTAATGGCTATGGTGTATTTTCTTTCTTTCTAACCCTAGTTTCTAACTCTTACAATCTAATTTAGAGTTTCAAAATTCGTAGGTCTCCTTACCCATAAATGTAAAGAGACCAAAATACCCTCGAATGGTCTTGGTTTAGCCCGAAAATGACCCGGCATTCAACTAGTACCCCCGGGTACACTATTTTGACTAATTCGACCCTTTCAGAATCATATGTGGACTCTAAATTATCTTTTGAGTCTCTTAAAATATGTTTCTCATCTCATTTTCAATTTTTGTCTACGCGCGACACTCGGTCGGGATAACTCAGGTACGTCCATATAAATCGCTAGGTCCTACATATCAACATTCAAAATTTACTACTCACATTTAGTAAATTGTAAATCGTCATATTAATCTTTATTAACATTTCATTACATTAAATTACTCTGCTCACGTAATTTAATTTAAAATGTATTTTATCACATTAAATTACTCTACTCACGTAATTTAAATAAAAATGTATTTTCCTAACTATGCAAAATTACGGGGTATTACAAAGTAAATAAGGGTGTTGATACGAAATTGGCAATGTTCGGTCGCCAAATGTGAAAGTTTTGAGATTTTCGGTAAATTGCTACTTTCCTGTTCGAAGCCCAAATTAGGCGTATTAGTTTATGATTTTGGGAAAACATAAATTATGAAAGTTGTAGATATATTAATTAATATTATAACACAACAAACGGTGGGTTAAATGGAGGCTCGTACAAGAAGTTATACCGAAAGTACGAAACAAGGGCAAATCTGTCCATCCCTTAAGTGACAATTGTCTTATTAGCACACCATGTGCTATTTTTTGATTGGTTAAAGGGTGGGTGACGGTTTGGCCGACTTATACTTGTTAAAACAACTTACTTGTTTAGCCAATTTATCCATGAACAAGAGTTTTTCCTAAAGAGAGAGAAAGAGAAGAAAGTTAAGTAAGAAATCTTCAGAAAATTTCTATAAATCGAGGAATCCTCGTAAGGTAATTTCTTCTTTATTAAAGTTGGTCACGTGGATGAGTTCTACACTTGGCATATTTTTATTTTTGATTTGGATAAATATTTTAATGATACCCATATTGCCTAACCTTATTAAAATAAGTATGGGTTAAGAACATAAGTTACAAATGGAGCTAGGTTCGTAAATGCATACTTTAAAGTCTTAAATTTACATCATTTTTTATAAAGCATTTTGATTTAGAAAATTCATGATTATGATGTATATTTCTAATGAAACATGTTTATTATATGTTTCCATGAATTATACCGAAGTTCAAGGTTATGTATGCTTAAAAATGTTAAGTTATGCCTTAATGTTCTATTTGGACCTAGTGATACTAAAAATGGCATAAATCATGGAATACTTATTGGAATTGAGTGATTCAAGTTGGAGAGTAAAACATATCATACATGTATAACATATCCGAAAATTGTGTAAAAATACAAAGGAATGAACCTTGGGTGATAGTTTGAAGTTTTGGTTTAAAATATGTCCTAAAGGAGCAAGAATGCATACCAGGTGTTTGACGTTTTGGTCGACATTGAAAATGAGACCTAAAAATTATGAAACATTAAATTTGTATTACTCAATGTGTTTACTGATATTGGGTGGAATATCATGGAATGTTATGTTGTATAAAAACTATGAGAATTCCAGGAAGTTGAAGTTGTGTTGTTGTTTTTCTTGAGAAACGATTTGGAAAAGGTTGTAATAAAATGGGCATAACTTTGTCTAGCAAATTTGTAGTTTAATTCTATAAATTGTGTTAGAACCCTAATTAATTGGGTGTTATAGAAATGTGAAGTGTCATATTTAATTCGTCCTTAGTTATTTCTGATTGTCCAAATGATGTGATGTATTACTGGATTTGATGTTAATTGGTGTATTCAAATACTAACGACATTGACTTGTTAGCTGGGGAAGCAACTAATACTACCATACCAAGGAAGTAGTTGGTATTAATCTTAGCACAAAATCCAAGGTGAGTGACCTTCCTTATGAAATATAAATGCTTATAATTTCATATGGAAATGTGTAGTTAAACACATGTGTTAAAATGTTTATGGGAGTGATGTTGTATTTATGAAATATATGCATATGATTAAAAATATTAAGCGATGTTATATAATGATATGGATTAGTGAGTCCTTTATCTAATGTTAAGGTCTATGGTGGGCCCTACGTGATGTGGTGGTCCTGTTAATCCAACTTAAAGGTTTGTGTACTCGGGCCTAATAAAGGGATGTGGTGGTCCCTAATAACTATGGTGGGTTAATTGGGCTGTGGCGAGTCTAGACTTGTAAGAGTTTCACATTTCTTGTTGGGTTATAGCATTAGAACAGTTAAAAAAATGGTTATTAAAATTGGTTATATGTGTGGTATGTGGTCATTCACTAATCCTTTATAGCTTACACTCCTATAATGTTTTGTTTCAGGTATGCTTATAATTTGGAGTTCACTGCTAAGTTAGGACCTTAAAACGGGGGAGTGACGAATATCTAGTATGGTTTGAATATCAAGATGTCTTTTGTGTAATTATTAAACTAAGGATATTAGTTATGTAAAGTTATTTCTTTTGTCTAATTATTAAACTAAGGATATTAGTTATGTAAAGTTATGTAGTACTTATAAGTTATAAGTAAAGGTTGTTATGTTTTCATCTACATATACCTTTGAAAAAAAAACTTATGCTATTTTCCTTAGAGATTTAAATTAAATCATTGTTTAAGGCAATTTATCCCTAATTAAAAGGATGAGTTTAACTTAATTAAGTCGGGGCGCGACAATCGGACTGAAGGGTACCATTAGTAGAGGTGTCGGTAGAACATCATAATGATTTTAACTTTAGGAAGAGATTGATGTTGTGCGAAGAAATATTAGAAGCGGCTTGTTCCAGACTTGTCCAAATTTAAGGGACAAAATTTCTTTGTAAGGGGGGGAGTATGTAAAACCCCGTATTTATGAGTAAATAGAATTTAATTAATTTGATTATTTTAAATTTTCATGTGTGCCGCAATTTAATTGAATTAAATATTAGGTGTTTAATAAAATATTAATCGGGAGAGATAATGATTAATGTTTACTAAATAAATTTACTACGTGGGTAGTAAATAATTATTATACGTCGTAGGGAATGGTAGCGACGTTACTGTGCTATGTCTCAATCGGGAGTCGCGTGCACACTATATTGGGGGTCGAGATATGAAATTTTTATAGAGTGACTCAGATGGCGATTTCGAGGTCACGCTTGATTCTGAATGAGTCGAAATAGGCATAATAGTATACTCGGGTGTATTGATTAGGTCCGAGAGAAATTTTAGACCAACCCGGCACCACTTAAGGGAATTTTGGTCATTTAGGAGACTAGGGTAGAAATAACTCCAAGTTTGAGACTGTTATATCATCTACATTGAGATGGATACTAAGGTTGCAGTAATTTTGAGAGAGGAGAGGCCATAGGAGAGGAAGAAGAGAAGAACCCTAGGTTATTCCACACCAATTCTCACCACGAACGTTGTCGGATTCGAGATGGGAGCAAGGAAGGAACATCCTCACTATATCAGAACAAAAATCAGACCTGTTTAATCAAGTCAAATGTTTATCTTGCATTACTTTGAGCATGTTATAATACCCATGTAGTGTAGGGTTTACTTTCATGGTTTAAATGATGATTCTTAGGATTTGGAAAGGTAGAATTCATGGATAGGGATAAGAATTCATGTAGAATAAATATGCATATGTAGATAACACAAAAATAGTGAAAATGGGATGATTAACACGACAGAAATCTCGATAAATTGATGAATATGCATGAAAAACACATAAACTAGGGTTTTGATAAATTTTGAGTTTTGATCTGTTCTTAGAGAGATTTTTTGTAGTCTTGATGTCTTATTTACATTAAAAATTGTCCCTACACCTTTATTTAATGTTTAGGTATGTTGGATGGGAGTTTGAGGAAGTATTGTGTAGTTTTGATAGAATGTTAATGGTGAAAACTCATAAAAACCAACGATGAAGACGATAATGTCTGGTGCGAATCGATTATGTAGGCGAATTGTTTCGGAATGCTTACCAAATCTATTCGGCTGAGAAGATTTGTTAGATTTTCTCGTTTTAGGTTATACTTCCTAATGAAATTAATTACGGGAAACTTTGGTAATAGTTTAGTAATTATATAAAGACTTAGTGAAGGACATTAGACATATAGTTAGGGCTCGGTTAAGGTTAATGATGGAAATTTTGGGATTTGGACCGACGATAGTTAATCGATTGAGATGTGTGTTGAAAATTTACGTTTTGGGTTACGTGAAGTCTAAATGATGACATAAGGATAATACTAGTAGTTTAGAGAGGTTTTAACTACTAAAATAATATAAGGGATAATTGGGATGCTTCGGTAAGTGATACTAGAAAAATATGAATTTAATATTACGTGAGAATCATTAGTACGTTGAGGATTCGAGAGAGATAAATACTACGTATGGGATATGTTATGGGTTGTGTGTATACCTATGTTGGATATATATTGATATTGGTTTTGTGAATACCTATTATGTGATTGGTTATGTATGTGAACATACCTACGCTGACTGCTATCATGGGAGGTTCTATGGAGAGCGCGATCCCACCTTAGAGATTCCAGTGAGGTCTTGATGTGTGTCCCAGAACATAGAACTCAAGGCAGCTCACTATATCAGTGTAATAATGGGACCGACATGTCATTTGGGTACGTTAGGTATGTCCATTGCCCAAAGGCTTAGAACTATGTTCGCCGTCATTGTGTCTTGTTTGATTTATGGCTCGAGGAGACATTCTGAACCTATAGTCCGTGATTTAGTACGATTGGTACTTGGACATGATGGCAGAGTATGCATGCATTACGGTGGACATTGGGGGATGCTAGAGTTGTATATATTATAGTGTGATAAAAATATACAAGTGTGATTAAACTACTTATGTGTGATGGTAGAAAAGATAAATGGTGTGTATCTAAAAGTAAATTAAGTAGAGAAAGTTAATTAATGATTCAATGATAATATTCAGTTAGTATTACTTATTTATTTATGATAGCGTATCGTATGGGGAATACGGGAAAGCTAAACCTGTTGTGGTTAGTTTGATACTTATGTCTGGTTAGGCTGGCTAACATAGCTAGGTGGGTTAAGTAGGATACGTTAGGTGCGCACTAGAGTGGAGAGGTAAGGAAATTCATGGAGTGTACACGAACTAATGTGTGTATCTAATAACTTCTTTTAAAATTACATTTAAATGCTTGCTAAATATTTTCAAAAGATTTTGGGCCCTAACCCGTGTTAACTCTTTTTTTCTAAACATTTTATATGTCCATCAATAGGGACGCTTAGCTTGCTGAGTCATTCCAAGGACGCATAGGTTCAGCACTTGTGGAGGCATGCAGGATTTGTGTAAACACTTTAGCTATTCAATCCTAGATTAGGATATGTGATTCAGTATTTCATTTCGCCATGTTGACCCTTCAGTTGCTACAGTCTTTTCAGTTTTACTTATTAGACGATGTGTTTGGATTCAATTTTATTTCATTAGACTTATAGTTTGGATTTTAGTTTGAAATCGATGGTTTATTCGGTATTTCTTTTTATCTATTTATCATGTTACGATTTAGACTCTTATATTTGTAGGGATGGTTGAGTTATTATTTGTTTTCGCATGTTGTTACAATAATGAAAGATAAAATTTGGCACCGACATAATTTTAACATAGGTGGTTAGTAATTTAAAAAGTTTTCAACACTGATGCTAAGAATGAACCAAATAAGATTCATGTTTGTTTTAGTAAAGGACTGATCACCTGTGATTAGAATAGGCGGGGTTTCACAGATGGTATTAGAACATCAGGTTCTAGTGTCCGTAGGATTTGTGTAGCTTTTCATGTTTTAATATAGCGTTCTTTGATATAGAGCCTTATTATATGATTGTTATATTCCTCTACATACGCGCATTTAAGTTCTTCGTTGATTACTTTGTATATGATTATGAGCTTTATACTAACTTCAATCTCGTTTCAGATGCTGCCAAAAGGGACTCGTTAGACGAGAGTGAACGCTGGGGAGGGAGCTCCATGGGCAAACATTTCGGCAGCAGAGGTGGCCAAAATCGTGGCACATGTAGTTAACGTGATGATGATCGCAATTGCATATCACTTCTTGTATATTCGGCCACAACATCCAGTGGCACCAATCATTTGGGCCCACCCGGGGCCATCCTAATGGCAGAGGGTGAAGGAGGTATTTTAGAATGGAAACCCACCGGAGTTTCAGGGTAGCTCAGATGTAGTCGTGGCCAATTAGTGGAAGAAAGAAATGTAGCGCCACATTCGTATGCTTGAGTGCAGTGACACTCAGAAGAAGTTCTTAGTGACATTTAAGCTTGTAATTTTGTCCGGATATTCTATATATTCAATATTTTTTTTTATTTGATTATTATTATTTTTATTTTACTTTTTTGTTGTTGATAGATCGACATAAATAAGTGTTTTAAAAACAATTTTGTGATTTTGTGCGTGATTGGGTTTTATGTTTTTTTTTTGGCATAGATGAACCACATTAGCTTTATCTGCTAATGATATATATATTTATATATTTATATATATATATATATATATATATATATATATATATATATATATATATATATATATAAAGTTTTTTCTTTGTTTTTTTCTTGATTTTGATTTACTTTTAGGGAGTCAGTTGTTGAGTGGTCCTAATAATGGGTTTCAACTTGAATATACATGCATATATGTATTGATTTATTGACTTTGAATGTGGGAATTGTGTTCATTGTCTAGATTATCGTAAATTAACTTTTTTGGTTCAAATTTTTATATCATTTGCTTTCTCGGCTAATGATATAAAAATTGTCACGATTGGAAACCATGGCAAAGTATAAATACGTGACTAGCAGAATAAGTTGTGATAATTTATTCACGAACATAGGCCATTAGAAAATATCAAATGTAGATATTAAAATACAAAATCCCAAAAACTCGGGAGGTGTGGCCCCCCTCTCTCTCTGAGACATACATAGGTTCGCCCCTGCCTTTTTTTTCTAGTTTCTTGTTTTTTTTTTTGTGTTATTTTACCTCTTTTGTACTTAATATATGCTTGTTTCTTTATTGGTCGAGCTGACAACATTCCACTTCTTCTTACTTTCTATATTTTTTTTGAATTCTTTCTTCTCATCTACTTTTACAAAAATTTCTTATCAATAATTCTAGGCCGGCACATATTTGCGACAAATAGTGGTGCGATAGAGAAACGTGTCGCACCGTGATTGGTTATTGCCTTATAGATGTAGGTTTGTACCAGCAGCACTAGCCAATATTGGTACGACACGTCACTGTGTCTCACCAAATGTATCACAAATCTGTATCAACATAGAAAGAATCATTTCATATTTATTTTCTTTGGCTTTATATTGTGGCGTGGCTTATAGTTGGGAGGACCTTACTTTCCCCACCTTGATTTTGATATTCATACAATTTACATAAAGAAAATAATAAGTCGTAACTGTAATTACTTCCTAAAGTTGTCAATTTATAGTCTTGTAGGGTCGGTTCGCTCCCGTCTACTTACCTTGGCCTTCCCTTAGGTGTTAAGTTCAAGTCTATTTATATGTGGGACCTGATCCTTGAAAGGGTCCAAAGGAAATTAGCTGGATGGAAACATAGTTACCTTTCAAAAAGGGGGTCGGTTGACGTTGATCAAAAGTGTGTTATCGAGCCTTCTGACTTATTTTATGTCTATTCTCCCTTTACCTGGTTCCATAGGTAAGAGACTCGACAAGTTGGTGAGGAACTTTATGTGGAAAGGTAATGAGGATATATTTTAGTATTTCTTGGTGAATTAGGATGAGGTGTGCAAGCCACTAAAAGTGGGTGGGACGGGGGTGAGGAGTTTAACCCATTTCAAAAGTGGGTGGTTGTGGCGATTTAACAAGGAAGGCGAAAAACTGTGGATGACGGTGGTGGTGGCTAAGAATGGGGTTGGTCCTTATGAGTGGGGTCCTTCTGTGGGGCACGTTTCTCATGGGGTGGGGTGGTGGTGGTACATTGCGCTTGGGTGGGTTAAGGTCTCTAGATTCACTTCTTACCAGCCCGGGAGTGGGAGTCGTATCATATTTTGGATGGATAAATGGGGTGGGGGGGGGGTCTTTGGAGGATCTCTTCCCGAGGATGTTTCGGATTGGGGGAGACAGAGAGGGGTTAATTGAGGCTCATGGGCGAAGGGTTGGGGATCAGGCGGTGTGGGATCCGAAGTTTATGAGGTGTTTTAGGGATTGGGAGCTGGGGGAGGCGGAGGGGTTCTTTGAGTGGATGAATTTGGCACATGTCCGTCCTCTGGGGCTGATGGGTTGAGGTGGACGAGTTCACATGATGGTTTGTTTTTTGTTAAAATATATTATCTTGTGTTGAGGGGTCATGGGGGTGGTCTTTTCCCTTATAAGACCATTTGGAAGAGTCGTGCGCCTTTGAAGGTTTGTTTCTTTATATGGACCGCTATCAGGCTATCTTGACGATTGAGGGGTTTCAGAAGAGAGGGATGAGGTTGGCCAGCAGGTGTTGGTTATGTAAGAAGGAGGAGCAGATGACCAATCACCTTCTTCTTCACTTTATGGTGACTAGGGGCCTTTGGGACTTGTTCTTCAACTATGCCAGCTTCATTGGGTTATGCCTCATATATTGCGTTAGGTGATGGCAGCTTGGAGAAGCCATAGGGGATGGACTGGCCCTAGGGTGGTTTGGATAATGGTCCCCCATTATATTTTTTGGACCGTCTGGGAAGAGAGGAATATGAGGTGCTTCGAGGGGGTCGAACTTGATCCCTCTTGAATTAGGTACACCTTTCTTAGTGTTCTTATGACATGTTATAAGAAAAGCCATGACTCGTCGTTGGCTTAGTTTCTTGAGTTCTTAGTGAAGTTGTAGGTGCTAGGTTTGGTTGTTCTGGGTCCCGTCTTTTTTGTTGTTGTTGTTGTTTTGTATACTTCATGTACATGGGTTTCTGCCCCCTTAGACATGTTTGTTTTATGGAATCATTTACTTATAAAAAATGAAGAGTTTCACGTAACAACCCTCGATTCTGGGAGGCTCATTTTATACTAATTTTACCGCATAAGGTAATTATATAAAATGTGGGGACTGGAGTAAATATTAATTTAACGAATTGAAAGTTAATATTTACTAGATTGATGCATATTTACTGTATGTGAAAGTAAATATCATCAGGTTGCATGTTTATAGTGTCATGTATTTTAAATGGCTTTTTGGTTTAAATGATATTAGAACCCGAAATGATTTATAAAAATTTCTGGATGCCAGTTTAGAGGGTGTAGTTAGTCTAGAAAGGTGCGAGACAGTTTAAATAAGTGTCATATTGTATTTTTGGTATTTCGGGCACTTTTACCTGGTTTTAGCTTATATGCGTATTGGGGAGTCATTTTAATGTGGTATTAACTGCTTAAGTTGGGAGTTTTAACTTAAGCCACGATTTTAGTTTCCTAAATCCCTTATTTTCCCATTTTATGTCTTGAACATATAGAGAGAAGGAAAGAGGAAGAGAAAAGAGGAGAATGAGAGAGAGATTTGGAGATTGAGGATTGGAGATGGCTTCTACCACAAACAAATCTAAGATTCCTACTCTAAGGCAAGTTTTCTACTTGCTAATATGTGATTTAAGATGTATAAATTGTACGATAGTTGTGTATTTACATTTCTGGTTTAAATGAGGAAATTGTGGGAATTAAAACCTAATCTTAGTTTTGATGATGAAATGGTGGATTCTAGTAGTTAGTAATCATGTTGGGATGATTTTGGGTAGATAATTATGGTTGGTTGTGTGTAAAAATGGAAGAGATTCGAGGTTTGGGATATTAGGGCTAAAAACACTTAGAACAAAATTAGGCAAATTCTGCATAACCGAATCGATTCGGCCTGGCCGAATCGATTCGCCTTGAGACAATTTCCAGGTCTGGGTCGACCGAACCGATTCGGATGGTCCAAATCGATTCGGCAATTATGCAGAAGTTCGGTTTTCTCGACCGAATCGATTCGGATGGTCCGAATCGATTTACTTTCCTAAACCCAAATCGATTCGGCTAGGCCGAATCGATTCGGAAGACCTGCATTTTGAGTAATTTTCTTAGTTGTATTCCAATTAATTTTCTTTAAGTCTAGGGCTAGGAACCTTCTTTAATGAAGTAAACTAAGTTTCCTAGAGTTGTAATTGAGTCAGTTACTTTCCCTACATTAGGAATGGGTTATGTGGGGACTTTTTCGGGGTTATGCCTATTGATGTCAGGGCATCCTTTCTTCTAGTCAATTACTATAAAACTAAGAGTAATAATATTATGTTTGGGAGACTTTAGGAGCTCATTCGAGTTATATTAGTCCTAATGGTTTAAAATACCACCATAAAAGTATGTTGGGGGGATAAATTGGAAGTTCATTCATTCCTTTGAGGTATGATAATATTTGGGTTTTAAAATAACACCGTAAAATGTTTGGAGTTAATTAAGAATTTACTTACTCCTTTGAGGTTTTAGTAACGAGATAAATTATCGTATGGCTCCGGATAATAAGTGATATTATTTACAAAAAGTAAATAGTAATGGTTTCGAATAAATGAAACATATACATGGAAATGAAATGAAATGGAAATGGTATTGATTTTAGTAATTGATAATTTACTTAATCTGGAAAACGGTAAATGATAATTTACTTGATTTTAAAATGGTAATTAAATGGTTTAAACACACCTCTCTAAATGACATCATAAGGGAAGTTCGCTCGCGAGGTGATGCCCCCTGGAAAATTAACGCAGGGTGGATATAGTCCACAAGCCATCTGAGCGCTTATTGTTGTATATTTTTCTGCAATGGGTAGGAGATTCCGGGTGTGGTCTTGACCATCCCGCAGGCACATGGCCGCTTCCCGACGTCTTGCGATATAAGTGCCCAAGTTGTCTTATGATAGGACCTGGAAGATGATGGTCATTTAGGGGTGCGCACAGTGGGGAAACCCGGACGGGCGGTCTTAGAATTTGTTATATATATATATAAATATAATAGTTCATAATCAAGTGGGACTTGATGTATTTGATATGCCATAAAGAGCATGATGAAGTGCCACAAAAGAGCACATGTAAATGCCGCAAAGAGCATTTGAAAATGATTATTTTCCTGATAAGGAAAGGATTTTTACAAAATGTAAAAGTGGAATAAAAATGCCACAAAGAGCATAACATTGTGATTTTATCTAGATTTTCTGTTAAGGAAAAAGATATATGAGATAACTGGTAACCTTGATAAGTTTTGAGATTAATGTTATTAGTTTTATCTTCCTGCTTAGTTATGTTTTAAATTGTGTAGTTAGATAGTTATATCTCTCTTCATGATTCCTCATTCATAACTGGCATACTCTTTATTCATCTGGTAATCATATAGAACCGGGCCCTGACCCGTTTACATTTCTTGTTGCATATGTACCTTGTCTCCTCTCAGGTACTCCGCCGTAAGGATGCCTGATTTGAATTCCTATTCTGATGTCCTCGGCGAGTCGTGATGCATTGCGGGTATTACGGGATTCATTTGGTATAGACGTTTTCATTTTTTCATTCTAGTTAAAATTGGGTCTTTTTACTCCGGCGAAAGGCCCATGCTTTTGTAATTGTTTAATGTAATGTATTATATAAATTTATTGAAATTGTTTAACAATGTTGTATGTATCAGCGGACCGATAACATATTTGGTCCTCTTATTTGTCACTTGTTGTTATAGTGATATATATACATCCCTGAGGTTTCCCCTATCTTTTCAGGTATTGGGTTGTTTGTTTTCCTTTATTTACTTTAAAATTCAAAATTTTTGGCAACCCGTTTTCTGAATTTTTGGGTGGTTATCCTGGATACTCTATATTTTGTTGTGATGTTGAGAATGATTCCATCTATGATTCCGTTATATTGGAGTATTGGGCTGGCCACCCCTTATTTTGGTGAGCGAGTTGTCACATTTCAGCTGCAAACAAACGACAAAGAGAGAAAAAAAAGATGAAAGAAGTTAACGTGAAAAAGGTTGGTGCCAATAAGAAATAAAAAAATAATAATAAAAGAACTGATCGAGAGAGGAGAAAGAGGTAAGCTGACACCTCCACTGATTTACAAAACATTGCTAATTTATTATGGAATTGGAGTTTACAAAAAAATGGTTGAAATGTTAAAAAAGACTAGAAAAAAAGAAAGAAAAATATTACTAATTGTTAGTTCTAACTACTTAAAAAATTGGCCAGCAGCAAGGCATGCACCATGTTGCGTACATGAACTTGTTTTTAGCATTTTAATTTTTTAGACAGATTTTATACATGATGAAGTTTATTTTAAAAAATTAGTGTAGTCCTCTTGTTCCTTATTAAGACTTTCTTTGAAAATTTTATATTAGATTATAAAGGCAAGTTAAACCTATAACTTATGAACCATGTTAAGCAATAGTCACATATATTATAAGCACTCAAATTAGTAAGGAATGTAGGTATATTATTTACACTTAGGGTGTGTTTGATAACACTAATTTTTCATGGAAAATTAGGGGTGTCAATTCGAATTAGTCGTGTCATTTTTGGGTCGCGTTGATTTTTATTTTAGCATATGTTTTGAGTACTCTTAAATCTATACAAACTAATCGGGTCATGTTTGGGTCATTTTGGGTTATTACCGTAAATGGGTTATCCGGTCAAAAATTGTCAGCCCTAGAAAAATACAATATATGGAATCATTTTTCATCTTTTTGGATATTTGATCAACAAAATTTTCCATGGAATTGATATCCTTAAAACTGGTCACCTAACCACTTTTTCCACAAAAAGGTGGAATTAAAAAACCTGCTCCCTCCTTTTTATTCAGTTTTTAGGAAAAAGAATTGTCACACCCCAAAAGTTGATAAAAAACCCAGAAAATGAATAAAAATCTAAAAATAATGAAAAAAATCCAGAAAGTGAATAAAAACTTAAAAATAATGAAAAAAATATAGTAAGTGATTAAACCCCAAAAAATAATGAAAAAAATCTAGAAAATGAATAAAAACCAAAAAATAAGGAAAAAAAAATCTAGAAAGTGAATAAAAACCCCAAAATAATGAAAAAAATACAAAAAGTGCATAAAACCCAAAAATAATGAAAAAAATCTAGAAAATGAATAAAAACCCAAAAATAATGCAAAAAATATAGAAAATGAATAAAAACAAAAAAATAATGAAAAAAAATGTAGAAAGTGAATAAAAACCCCAAAATAATGAAAAAAATACAAAAAGTGCATAAAACCCAAAAATAATGAAAAAAATCTTGAAAATGAATAAAAACCCAAAAATAATGCAAAAAATATAGAAAATGAATAAAAACAAAAAAATAATGAAAAAAAATGTAGAAAGTGAATAAAAACCTGAAAAAAATAAAAAAAATACAGAAATTGAATAAAACCCAAAAATAATAAAAAAAATCGGAAAGTGAATATATACCCAAAAATAATGAAAAAAATATATAAAGTTAATAAAAACCCCCAAAATAATGAAAAAAAAAACATGAAGTGAATAAAACCCCCAAAATAATGAAAAAATATCTAGAAAGTGAATAAAACCCCCCAAATAATGAAAAAAATTAACAAAATTAACAAAACCCCAAAAATAATGAAAAAAGTACAGAAAGTGAATAAAACCCAAAAAATAATGAAACAAAATCTAGAAAGTGAATAAAAAAAACCCCAAAATAATGAAAAAAATTCAAGAGAATGAATAAAAATCCAAAAATAATTAAAAAATTACATAAAGTGAGCACCTGAAAAATGAAAAAAAAATCCAATAAAATGAGTAAAAACCCTAAAATAATAAAAAAAATCCAAAAAGTGAATAAAACCCCCAAAATGAAAAAAAATCGAGAAACTGAAAAAACCCCGGACAATGAATAAAAATAAAAAAAATAATGAAAAAAATCCAGGAAATGAAGAAAGACAAAAAATAATGATTTTTGTTTTCTAGGAAGTGAATAAAACCAAAAATAATTCAAAGAGTGAATAAACCCAAAAACTAATGAAAGATAATTCTTTTTAAAACCCCAAAAATAATGAAAAAAAATCAAGAAAATGAATAAAACACCCAAAATAATGAAAAAAGTGGATAAAAAGAGAAAATAAATATTAACCCCGAAATGAACTTAAAAAATAGCCAAAACATTATTAAAAACTCAAAAACATATTAATTAAGAAAACAAATAACGAAAAAAAATGCTCAGAAAATTTATAAAGTACGGAAAATGAAAAGAAATACATAAAAAATATTTGTCCCAGAATTAACTTAAAAAACACCTAAAAATAAAAAATAAAGGTCAGGAAAAAAATCAATATAGAAATATTGAAAAAAAAATACAGAAAATGAGTCAAAAATAGAAAATATATATTAACCCCTGAGTTAATTTAAAAAAAAAAACCTAAAATTTTATTTAAAAGTCCGAAATTTATGAATTAAGAAAAAATAAAAGAATATATAAAAGTGCTCAAAAAATTAAAAATAAATGGAAATGAATAAATACCCTAGAAAATTAATAATATTGCAAACATTTGAAAAAAATTATAAAAATAAGATAATTAAAAAAAAAAAACCAACCTGGCAATGAGTGCGCGGGGGGTGGGGGGGAAACAGATGGGGGGTGGGGCGTGGTGGATTTGGTTTTTATTCATTTTTTATTTTTTCTTAATAATCTTAATACATTTTTTCTATTTTTTTCTATTTATTTTTTTAAAATTCATTCCGGGGTTAATATTTGTTTTTTGTTTTTTATTCATTTTCTGTATTTTGTATTTTTTATTCATTTTTTGTGTTTTTAAAAAAAATTCTAGTAATTTTTATAAATTTTCTAGAATTTTTATTAATTTTCTATTTTCTCTCTTTATATATATTCTACTTTTTATTCCATGGAAAATATTGGAAATCAAACAGATAAAAGATTAAAAATATAACATTTTCCACTTGGAAAATAATTGCAGTAAAACAACACCAACAAATTTTTTTCATAGAAATTGACTCTTAGCGCTTATTTTTCATCTTATTTATCAAATACACCCTTAGTTAAGATGATTGCTTTTATCTTTCCATGCACACTCTGTTAGTAAAATTCACATGTCCCGCTTTTATTACGACAAACCTATATTTGTTTCTTCCACATATTATTTCGGTCCAAAAGAAATAACACTACACCAAAATGATAAAATTGTCACCTTTCAGCCGATCACCCTTGTCAAGGTGATTGACCGTGACAAAAAACACGCTTTTTGTGTCAGGGTCATTGACCTTGACACGACCGTGACAAAGAATTGTCAAGGTCATTGACCGTGACAAATTTACTTGTCAAGAATTTGTCACGGTCAATGACCGTGATAATTCTTTAAATAATTGTCACGGTCAAAGAACTTGACACGACTGTGACAACTTCTACAGCAAAAACCCTTACCCCTTCTTTTTTCCCTGTCGCGGTTCTCTACCTCTCTCTCTTTCTACGCTGCTCTCTCTCTCTCTCTCTACTTTCAGATTTATTTGTCTCTCTCTCTCTCTCTTCCATTTATGTATATGTTTGTGTGTATATATCTATATGTGTGTGTGTGTGTGTGTATATATATGCGTGTGTGTGTGTGTGCAATGTGTGGGGGGTGGGGCAGGGTGGGGGTAGGGGGTGGGGTAGGGGGCTGTTGTGTGTGTGTGTGTGTGTATATGTGTGGTGGGTGGGGCTGTGGAGGGAGGTGGTAGGTGGGGCAGGGTGGGGGCTATTGTGTGTGTGTGTGTGCGTATGTGGTGGGTGGGGGTGGAGGTGTGCGTGTATTTTAATTAACCCATGAATTTGTATTTTTGTATTTGAATTAACCCATGAATTAACCCATGAATTTATTTTTGTATTTGAATTAACCCATGAATTTGTCAAACAAATTGACAAATTCACGAGTTATTTATTTTGTATTTGTATATATATGGGTTCTTGAATTTTTTGCACTTTTGTTGAAACTAACTCGTGAATATATGTTTGTGTATGTTTTTTAGGTGTATATGATGCTTATATGTTGGAAATAACCCATGAATTTGTCAATTTGTTTATGTGTGTGTGGGGGGGTGGGGGTGGGGTGGGGAGGGGGGGTAAGTCAAGGTACCATTGTAATTTTCTTAATATCGTGTTTTGACGATTCTATGAGATAATATATATTGTTTCAAGGTTTACTCATTGTAGATAAAAACATTCACATAGTAAAATTAAATTGAATCCATCCATAGATTTTATAATTACATCCACTAAATTATAATTAATAAATGAAATAGTTTTAGATGAAAGTAAATTAATAATTAGTGCCCATTTCATATGAAAGTAGGATTGCCCCTCAATGTAAATTAGTAAATCAATAATTTTATACGTTAATTGTTAGTTTAATTGATGAAATGAATTAATTGAATAGATGAATTATAAGGAGTACGGGATACACATTTGTTGTTCACATTGCTGTTGGATTATTTTGTTTAGTAAATGTTTGGTTGGTTAGTTTTAAAAGTGGCATGGCGACTGGATTATTGTCCATATGGGGGTGGGATTTTTCAACTTTTTTTAAAAATTACTCTGTATATCGAACAATATATATAGTACGATAATTAAATGAAACATACTTGAAATTAAATATAGTGCGCATAGATACTAGCCTTCTAGTTTTTATGCGTACGCATTCAATAACCCTTAGACCCGTTCGAGAGTCATTACCCATGTAATGAGATCTCTCGAATTGTCCCGTTTGGACAGTTTGAGACTGTATAATTTCTGTATAATATTCTTATTGGCTTAAAGATGTTACTTTTTGAGGAAGTTCTGCAGTCGTATCTTAATGTTCTCTAGGTACATACTAGATTGACAAGTGTGACTGTTATTTCAATTGATCAATTGAAATAACACTCACACCTACCAATCTACGTCGTGTACTTGGAGAACTACGGGGATATGCTGTCGAATTTTTTTCAAATCGTAACAATGTGCATGAGTTGTTAAGTATATTATAGAAAAATGCGGTCTTGAATTGGATAGGACCACTCACCCTTTAATAGGATAATTAAATGATGTGATAATTAAATAAAACATATTATAAATCTAAGTTTGTTTACCTTTAATATGTGTTTAGTTGTGGTAGCTGTGATGGGATATCCGAAATACAAAGAGTGGATGGGTGAGACTAATAGAATGGGGGATGTGTTTCGCAGAGGTGCTAACGAATTTGTAAAATATGCAAAGAGATGTCATAATGATGAAGAGTTTTCGTGTCCGTGTGCTAGGTGTAAGAATGGTAAGGTGTTTGAGTGGAAAACAGTTGAAATACATTTGTTAAGATCGAGTATGCAAGATAGTTATCGATTTTGGAGTTTTCACGGTGAATTGAAAGTTCCTTTTGTCCCCGACCAACCTTCACAAAAACCTTCAACAAGTAGAATAGATGTAGAAGGGGATGACGTAGATCATAATATGTTAGAGAATTTATTTGATGATGCATACGGAGTTTATGAAGAAGAGGAGAATGAGGTTACTGTTGATGTAGAAGATTCAAGTGCTCGTGAAGATAACACAATAAAACTTGATGATGACTACCAAAGTTTAAAATTTAAGGCGACCCAACCGTTATACTCTGGCTGTGAGAAAGATCAAACAACTTTACATGCCATGGTTGGTTTGCACAGTTTGAAGACGCAGTACGATTTGTCTGGCAGTAGCGTGACGGGAATTCTGAAATGGGTGAAGTGCTTATTACCCAAGGTGAATACACTTCTAAATAACTATCCTATTATGAAGAACAGTTTGAAAGGTTTGGGAATGAAGTATAAATTGATTCATGCTTGTGTGTATGACTTCATACTATACCGAAAGGAGTATGAAAATCTCAATCGTTGTCCAGTATGCGATGAACCTAGATATGTCCAATCTACTAGTAAGGAAGGCAGAAGCTCAAAAATGCCAAAAAAAGTATTGAAATATTTTTTTTTTGGGCCTAGATTAAAGTAATTTTTCACAGTACCATGGATTGCAGAGGCAATGACTTGGCATGCTAGGGCAGAAGTAGGGGGTAATATCATGCGTCATCCTATTAATTCTACTGCCTGGCGGAGGATGAATTTTGAGTATCCCGATTTTGCTCGAGAATAACGCAACATTCGTTTGGCTATATCAACAAATGGTTTCAATACATTAGGAAATCTAAGCACCAATCAGAGTGTATGGCCAGTGATCCTAGCCCCACTCAACCTCCCTCCTTCACAGTGTATGAGACCTGAATTTTCGATGATGGCTTTGTTGATACCTAGGCCAAAGGCACCAAATGATGACATTGACGTCTACCAGGGTCCTTTGGTAGAATAATTAAATGAGTTGTGGGAAGAGGGTGTGCAATCATTTGACTCTTTTAGAAAAGAAGAGTTTACGCTGAAAGCTATGTTGATGTGGGCAATTCATGATTTTCTAGCTTATGGGACATTATCCGGTTGTGTAGTACATGGTTATTTTGGGTGTCATATTTGTGGAGAGGAGACTGAATATCTTCATTGATCCTCTTTCTTAAAAAATGTATACCATCGCCATAGGAGGTTTTTACCCCAAGCTCATAGTTTTAGATCTGAGAAAGGTTCCAATTTTTTATTAGGAAGAGTTGAACATAGGCTACCACCGAGACAACTTTTGGGTTCAGAAATTGAAAGTAAATCTTCTGAATGTGGCCCTAATATGCCAAGTAAGAATCCCAAATTTAAGAATGTCAAGCATAAGAAGACCCCAACTGGGAATGAAACTAAGATAAGAAAGGCATGGTCTCGGAGGTCAATTTTATTTGACTTGCCTTATTTGAAGAATAACCCGGTGTGCCATGTATTAGATGTGATGCATGCAGAGAAGAACTTCGCTGAACATATTGTGGGTACTTGCCTTGGGGGGAGTCATTCTAAGGATGGAGAAAATGCACGAAAAGACCCTAAATCGTTAAAACTTAAGCCACAACTATGGTTGAAAGAAGATAGTAGGGGAAGGACAATAATTCCCCCTGGTGCATTTACTTTGACGAGTGGGTAAAGGAAGGTTCTTTTAAGACACAATATATAATTTGAAGGGACAATCTACTTTTTCGTCCAACTTGCAAAGGATTGTGAATTATGCTACTCATGATTTACATAAGTGTAAGTCCCACGATTGGCATGTGATCATGCAATTGGTTCCTCTATTGTTTAAGCATTGTTTATCCAAGCACAAGGATTTGCGTAGGGCTATTATGCAAATTAATATTACCATCTCCCTCTTGTGTGAGAAGGTAGTGAATCGAGAACACATAGTGGCCGCAAAATTGGCTGTGATCGAAGCGATTTGTGTATTGGAGAAGTACTTTCCCCTAGCATTCTTTGACATAAGTGTTCACTTGTTGGTACACCTATGTGACGAGGAACTTCTCTGTGGTCCAGTTAGATATCGGTGGATGTATCTGTTTGAAAGATTGATGAAAGTTTTTAAAAATTACGTCAAGAATACGCGATACATTGCAGGATTAATTGCAGAGGAATACATCACCTTGGAGTCATCAATATATACTCGGGAATATATGCCTGACTAGACCAGCGTTGATGACACTGATGAATTCGTCGATGATGGTGGTCATGTGATGGGAAAATGAGTGAAATTAATGAGTTTTCAACAAGAACAAGTAGCTCGTTATCTATTTGACACACATGAAGATGTCGAAGAATGGAAAAAGTAATTTTCGATTATTATAATGTTTAACATTATTTTAGATTATTTTATACATGATTAATTTTGTAATATATAGAAAATATGAAGCCTATGAGAACAATAAAAGACGAAAAATAATGGTACAATCAGACAGCGAATTTAGGTTGTGGTTGACACAAGAGGTAATTATAATGAAAACAGTCATTATATAACGTTACATTACACTCAAATTTTACCAGTAATATAATTAATTTATCTATATTCTCAGCTCCTAAAGACGGTTGATGCGACATCAAGGCTTGCTCGTCTAGCCACTGGACCCTTGTTCGTGGTACAAGAGTACAAAAAGTATCAATTGAACGGTTACATTTTCGGCGCTAAAGTGTACGAGGAAAGTATAAATGTACAGAACTCGGGAATTTCATACAAAGCGCTTACTATCTTTCGAGCGAGAGCAAAAGATAAAAATCTCGTTGAAGTTGAAATGACTTACTATGGTGTAATCCAAAATATATTTGAATTGGATTATATATGCTTCAAAGAGGTTGTATTCTACTGTGACTGGGTAAGAGTTGAGGATAAAAATGCTTGTAATGTTGATCCTGTCACCAATTTGATCATGGTTGACTTGTCCAAGTTGAAGAGCAATGACCACGTGAGCGATGAGTCGTTTGTTTGTGCATTTTAAAAGGTTAAGCAAGTGTTTTATTCTGAGTATATCAACAACGAGCCGTGGTCAATTCTACAACATGCTCCAAGGCGTCTAAATAGTAGTGTGGATGACTTGGCTGCTCCTACCGAATATCAATCCATTTTTTATGATAACCCGAATTTGAAACAATTTTTTAATTTGTAATAAATATTTCAATTTGTACTGAAACATCCATTTTTAATGCTGTTAATTGATTTGTACTTTATCATTTTCACTCTTGTGTGGTGTGCGTGTGTGGAGAGGAGATTAATACATAAATATTCCAACTACATCTAAGTTTTGTTTATACTAATCCATGAATATATGCTTCTTACCTTTATTAGGTGATTAGTACATAGTTATTTGGGGTTCCCTATTTGTGGAGAGGAGACTGAATCTCTTCGTCTATCCGAACACTAAGAAATGACATAATCCTATGGAGTTATGCTCTGCAAATTCCTCCTAATCGTTATGTAGCCAAACATCACCAGTCGAAGTTGTCAATTCCACTTTCCATACCCCACCACTTGGAACCTCTAGCAAAACATGGGAGACCATTGAAAGGTGGAATTGACAACTTCAATTGCTGATTTTTGTCTACACAACAGTTGGAAGGAATTTGCAGCGCATAACTCCATAGGATTATGGCATTTCTTAATGTTCAGATATGAAGGGAATTACATTTGACACGATTGCCCGGAGTACATTAGTTGGAAGGAGGTGACATATAATCTCAAGTTAGCTGTTTGGGTGACACTACAGGTAATGTATTTATATTTATATGTCAATTTCGATTTTGATTTCGATTTTAATTTCAATTTGATTTATCTATATTTGCGGGGCGGATACTAATTTTACTTTATTTTAATTCAATGGACAGGCAGTGGCCCTAAGGGTAGGCTACATATGCTCGATACTTATGTGGCTATTCAGACGAGAAGGGAAGGATAAGGAGGTGTCCCCGAGCTTCGCAGTACAAAATCTCTTTTCCAGCTAAATAGTTTGTAGATTTGAGATAATTGATGGTGATGTTGTTTCTTCTTAAATAGTTTCTATTTTGAATGTATATTTGCGTTATCTCTAGTTTATTTGGATATATGAAATTTGAATAGGTACAACGTTGATATAACAGCTATAAATACATTGCTGGGCAGTGGTAGTGGCCATACTGTCCAGTAGATTTTTTTTCAATTCTGCCCAAAATTGTCACTGTCATTGACCGTGACAAGCCCGTGACAAAAGTTGTCACGAAACTTTTCACGGTCAATGACCGTGACAATTTTTTTAAAAGGGGACAAGAATGTGTCACAGTTATTAACCGTGACTAAACATGTCACGGTCTTAGACCGTGACATGATCGTGACAATTCTTATGATGTTGTCACAGTCATAGACCGTGACACATCCGTGACAAAAAAATTTGCCTCACCCAGAATTGTCACGGTCATTAACCTTGACAAGTCCAACTTGTCAAGGTCAATGACCGTGATAATAGTGCAGATTTGGTGTAGTGTAATGATTTCTTGTTTCAATTGTGGACATGTGGAAATAAGTGTTCATCTCGTGTCTATTACCCTTTAAAATGTTTCGTTGCTTTTATTTTTTTAGGGTAGTGCTACAATGACACACACGAAGACATATTTTGGGGACTTGAACATGTGTTAGTGTCTGACTAGTATCTTAAGTGGGACACATTCACTTAAGATATCCACTAATCAGACACTGACATGTGTCCCAGTGACCCTAAAGTCTTTCCCCGTGTGTGTCTCCCTAGAATTATCCATTTTTCGAATGTGATCTCCGAGTTTGCAAGTTGAGACAAGGCATATCTAAGTCATATCTGTCATGGAGATGTGACGTGCATTGATTTTGATAGTATATTATTATGCACTTTTCTTTCTTTTTCATTTTTTAATTTTGTTCCCGCAAACTCTATTAACTTTTTATCACCCCTTTTATGACTAGAAACTTGATTTTTTTGACATTTTGGCCCTGGTTTTTTTTAGAATTATATGTTGCCTTCGAACTTTCTATAAATTTTATTTCGTCTCTTTTGATTGTCTATAAATTACATTTGGATCCAGAACTTTCTATAATTAGATTATAACCGTAACCTTCATGTGAATTATATTTGACTCCCGAATTTTCTATAAACTACATTTTGAAAACAATAATTTATCAACCATATGAACGCATTTTCTAGTTTTCTAAAAAATTTCATGGACAATGAAAACTAGAAATATAGATAAAAATTGAAAATTGAAAATAGAAAACATAATACAGAGCATCAATTTTCCACAACTGAAGAGGGACTTGGTGTTTGAGATAAATCCTAAGAAAATTGCTAAGAATAAAAGTGTTAGAAATTAATGGGCCATTGGTAACAAGTAAAAAATGTGATAAAATATGTGTCGAACATAAGAATTTTCAAAAAATAATTTGCCACGAATTTAGGTATGACAATTTTTTTTAGTGACATAGCCCGTTAGAATTTATCAAACATCAATAGTAATAAAACTAATCGAGAGATATCGGGCCTGTATAAGTCTACTTTGACGCTCACTCTATACAATAAAAAATAAAAATATTAGTTACATTGTTAAATGTCATGATTCTCCCTAATATTTGTATAAAGCAGTTCAATTTTTTTCTTTCAAAATGCATCTGTCGGGAGTTAACTTTATGCTAATTATCGGTTCAAATGTTTGATCTTACCATTTTGCTAAGTTCTAGTTTGTGAAGTTGTCTATGGAGTGTTTGTTTTTATGCTAAAAAATAATTACAATTCGACATTCAGTAAGAGGCAAGTTCTTGCTTAATGATGAATGCAAATTTTGTTTTAATAAAAGTTCATTTTAATTTTATCATTATATTTGTTAGAAGAAAATAATATAGTACAGTTATATTGAACAATTACAAATGGTAAAATGCAAATGACTCACAGTAAGCATTCAAAATCATATTTTTTTTAGAAGAATTGCTCTTGGAGAACATTAGTATTAAGAAAGTTGTAATTTAAACAGATAACATAACATTTTAATATTCAGAAGCAATCAGAGGTTGAAAATATAAACGACAGCATAGTACTTAATCGTTGAATTATATATTGAAATAAAAAATGGATCGTTGGATGTAAGTCTTATTTTGAGAGTCTTAATTAAGTCAACACCCTTGTTCCTATATTTCCTCCAAATTTAAAAATGGTAGTTATTTTTTCCTATTTCAAACTTTAAAGAACTACAATTTTCGATACAAATTCAAAATTTTCGAAATTTATATTTTTGAAAACTACTAATCGAGACATATAAAACAAGACTCATATTCGATATAAAATATTAAAAAAATGAAGACGATGTGTTTTCTTCATTTTTAGCCAAACAGTAAATATTATTGTCTGTGTAATATTTGCACAGTAAATGTTTAAATTAATATTAGTTAAATAAATATTTATTTTCTGTGAAAATGTCCCTGATATATATTTTACTATCCGTGTAATTTTTTTTTTATTTCTTTGAAATATTATTGCCTTCATAGATCTTGTTTGATAGATTTAGGTGAGGAGATTTCAAAAATAGTAATTTTGCGAAAAATAGATTTGTAAATCAAAAGTTATGATCATTTGAAGATTACAAATAAGAGGAAAAAAAAAGTTCAACCACTTACGTAAGTTCCCCCCAAAAAGTATGAATGGTTGGTTTCAAAAGGGTAAAATTATGAAAAAAATAATACAAATTCAGGAACAGGACTTATTTAACGGTTGAAAAGTCAATAAAATTTAGTTATAAAAATATCTTCAAGTAGGACCAATATGTAAAATCCCTAATAAAAAATGAAATAAAATGGATATAAACATGAACTACGGTAAAATCTTTAAAAGGCGATATTGCTACTGCCATACCCCACCATTTCTCTCATTGCAATTAAGGCTTAATAGGTTTTTGTTACAAGAGGCATAGATGGACACATTTTTTGTAATTCAAATTTTTTTTTAAGTATTGAAAGAAAAATTAGTCAGAGAAAGAAGTCTTGTGGTTAAGCTCAACAATCTCAAAACAAAGGGGATAAATCTTTTGTTACACAATGTCAAAGGTCAAATGTGTTTACACGTTTGTGTGGAGACAAGTAATTTAAATTTTTTGAAGTATTTGCTAAAGAATGAGAATTTAGATGTGGATGCTCGTGATAGCTTTGGTAGCACTCCCTTACACACGGCTTGTGCAAAAACGAATTTACCCATCCTAGAATTTTTATTCAAAAAAAGGGGCCAAGGTGGATGCTCTAAGCGAGTGCATGATAACACCTCTCCACAAGGCTGCTCAATCAGGAAAAGAAAATGTCATTTGTTTTTTGATAGAAAATGGCGCAATTATCAGCCCCCGAATGGAAACAACGATGGGCTCACCACTTCACCATCTCTTCCGTGGAGTTGTGAATGTTGATGTTGTCAAGATGTTCGTCAAAGAAACTCCCGATCTTAACTCATTGGCATTTGGTGTACGTCTCTTGGTGGAGGTCATAGTTGATTGCTCACTTAAGTTAGTGAACGCATTTCTTGAGTTTGGTGCTTAGTCCAACTATGGTGCAGAAATTGGAGTTCCACAACCCTTGTTTTTTGCCTGTTGCCTAGATAAAACGCAAAAAAATGTTAAAGAAATAGTTTTGTTATTGTTAGCATTTTTTACAGATCCCAATTTTATCTGTGCGTATGGAGTAATGGCTGTTGAGGTAGCTACATGCCAGGGGCATCGAGAGCTGGTCGAAATTTTGGTCACAGTGACAGATAAGATTGAGAACTATAGTTGAAATTGGGACGTAGAATCTATTCTGTACTATGTAATTATGGATGCATTTAACGAACAGGTTAATATTGCAAGGTGAAACTATATCAACTCTTTACTACAATTGGGAGACGAGGACGAAGCAAAAGATGCTCTCTCATATTATAAGTCGTATTCTATTAGAGTTAAAAGAAGCTACACAGGTTGTGATAGTTGTGGGGTTCATTCTTAAACAACTTAGCAATTATGGAAGGAAAAAAAATCTACATATAGTGAATCTGAAAGTTTAGAAAAAACAGAGTTAGTGTGCTGCATTCAAGATGCTAACTTCTACCTAAATAATTATTTGAATGCGTATACCTTATATCTGTTTGCTTTGAATTTGTGTGATGACCAAAAATTTAAAGATAAAGTCAGCCAAGTAAGGGATGAATTGAGAAGCAATGAGCTCTTTATGTTGTTTAGGGGTAATTCTGCTATGACAAGTGATAGTATTGACTGGTAACTTTTTATTCAACCGACAAATTAAACAATTAGGGCACGGTCATTTATATGTTGTACCGGGTCAAAAAGGATTGTATTAGACTTGATGATAGATTAAAATACATCAGTATTCACTTATTTGAGGAGAATCCGGGAATATAGAAAAAGAAGAGAAGTTTTTGTATTAGATTTGATGATAGATAACAATACTTGGCTTGGATGGTTTGGCCAAATGACCCCCACGTATTTATAGGCATCCCACCTCCTTAATGGATGGTGGAGATTAAAATACATAAATGACCTAGATTAATTATCCAGAAGGTTCCCACCTCCTTATAAGAACATTTCATAAGTTTAAATACTTCCTTACTATTCTAAAATATTCTATACATTACAAGTATGCTCTAGATTATCTAATGTGGATTAACTTATATTTAATAGCTGACATTATCTATAAATTTATAGAATATTCTATGAATTAGTATCACATTTCAAAACTTTTCCCACCTTTATTTTGATATTCAAACAATAACAGAAAGAAAATAATAATCACCAAGTTTACCATTTTATGATTTTTTTAAAAGTTTACCATTTCAATTGCTACTGTATTGTTTCCTACTTCTCCCTCAAACTTTTTCTTTCTTAAATATAGGTTAGTGTAAAATGAAAGAAATCCCTTAAACTATTGTTCTAATTACAAATACTCCTAGCATTATAAATAACTCCCTAAAGTATAGAATGTTTGCAACTATCCAAGTGTCACTAAATACCTTCTTTTAGTGACACGGGGAAAATAAAAAATGAATGATGTTGTCTAAGGAGTTCTTTGCAAAATTAACAATTCGGGGGGTTATTTGCAACTAGCAGGATAACTTAGGAGGTTTGTTTGAATTTTTCTTTATGTTAATTAGAACAATATATACACATCATGTGCACGGTCAAATTATTATTTTTTCATCCATATTTCTGACATTAGTTCTTGTGACATCAGGCGATTGAGATTTATCCAAATCCAGCCTTCTACTCCGACCATACTTACCATTAAGATGAAAAGGTAACCAATAGATGTCTCATGTTCTACTTTACCAACCCGCTTAAATAGCAGGGTAATGGACCAAACAACCCTCGATCCTTTTTCCCCTCCTGATCACTTAGATACAAAGATTTCTTACCAAAATGCCCACATCACTTGTTTAGACGATGGGCATTCCAACTCAGAGGAAAGAAGATGCTTAAAATCACTTGTTCGTTCATGATGCATTTTCCAATAGTTCGAGTGAATTCGTTGAAGTTTTATCGACTTTACCGACCTCTTCCAAGAACTTTACCGACTTTACCGACCTCTTCCAATTACAGGAGTTATAAACACAAAATTCTCTGGTTGATTCTCCTCTTCTAACCGAACCCTACCTATGGGCAGTGCATGTAGAGACTATACAGTACGTCTCGCTAAACATCGATTTTTTTCCTTGAAATGTCTCACATTAAGTGACACGTAATACTCCCCTTCCTTCCTTGGTGTATGCCGAAAGTTCCAACCCGTGCTCTTTTCTCCACGATGCACAACTTCTGGATCTTTTATACCATACTAACATCATAACTCTTTGTATGTGCAAGTCACTCTCACACTTGACTAATAACAACTCCGCTCCGAGTGTCCTTCATAATAATTAAATTCTACTATATTCAAGGAATACCACTTCTTAAATGGCTTCCCACTGCCTTCCAATCAAATTAGGGTGTGTTATTCTAATTGCACACTTATGTATGGATTATCGCCCCTCATGCGACGTTTAATCCAATCTATCACTTCTACTTCATTATGCTAGTCCCACAAACATATATTTCACCCGTCTATTACTACATCCCTTCAGGTCGGACGATTTTAACATCAGCTAACCGAAATTCCCACATTTTGTAACAACCCGAGCGCCCTAAGAGAGCAAACGGCGTGCTACTCATCTGTAGAATTAACTAAATCCAACAAAATATAAGGAATAGGGCATTCGAATCCCATGACAACAATAGAGGAACAACAAATCTCAAACTTCTTCAGATAAGTACAACAATTTTCCCAAATAGGTACAACAACCAAAAAAAATCACTAACTCTCTATTCATCAAAATAAATACAAGTCATCCCTTTGGTATAATAAAAATTCTTTCCAAATAATCCATGCTAAAAATCATCCCAACTCTTTATTTACCTTGTGTTCTGAACACAGTTACAACACTTGGGTACTCTCATTCACCTTAGAAATCGAAAATTTTAAATCCTCTTTATCATCGTTCCACCCATCAACTCGTGGGGATAAATTTCAATGCTTTCTTACCACATAACCGGCTCCACTGGCCTTAAATCATGATTCAAATTCTAACTTATAGATATAATTACCTGATCCCATTTCGATCGGGGTACCGAACTCATGGACTAATGACCAAACGTCTCCATATTTCCAACCTTGCGCTAAGTTTCATGCGTGGGATATCTCACAAAGAGAAATCCAAATAAGGAACCCACCGATACACTACAGCCTAGCATTGTCGATTATCGAAATCTGTTAGGTCCTCCATCCATTTCATGTACCCCTTTATTCCGTCTCTAGACAGAAAAGTTACATTTCATCCCGTAATTATACTTAACAAAGAACATTTCATCAATTGCACTATCGTTCAGTATTGGTTGGTGGTAATTGCATTCCATAAACCTCGAATACATACAATCAAAATTTTCAAAATCCCTTTCCCTAATAATAGGCGTATAATTCTCAACTCCCACCTCTGTAGAGGATAGATATAACAATGCACTCTTCCTATCACCAAGTTCTGAGTGCTAAACACAATACTGGGTTAAATCTTTTCCCTCAACAATAAACCCGATACATATTAAATCATAATGAAAAAGTCCATACATACATCGGTATCGAATATCTCGAGCCCACTATCCCCTCCTAAGTCTCTAGGGTAGATAGTATAAGTGCGAGTCCGATTTTCTTGCAGGTGAAGCCGCGCCAGAACAAAATAGGCTGAACTAACGCGACCACTCCGATGCCCACTATTCTACTAACCATTCTATCACATTTTAACAAAGATAATATCATACTCGCATATTGTATCACTACAACGAGTAACCTAAATAAAGTAATAACACTGTTAATATACTCATTCATCCTCCGCGGATAGCACTAAAGAAAAATCTCGCTGCACTAGGAAAAATATTCACATAATAATAACGTTTATAATTATACGCATTAAACTCGTCTCACATGATAATCTAACAATAAACAAAATATAGTGACTCGCTCGTGTCACATAAACACGCCTCATCCTCTGAGGATAAAACTTATACTTCTACCTTGCCAATCGTCTTGACTGCACAAATGGTCTCTGGACGTAACACATCTGCCCAAACCAAAACAAAACTACTTTAATCGTTGTCTTTTACTAGGCACCATATTCTTGTCCCTTTACTCACTTCGGAAAATATTATCATGTGCGATTTCACTCCCCACAAAATACCTTAACTCATAATCCACTTATCACCTGTCCTACTAACCATGTTAGGATTGTCCTTCTCTTGGACTTTAGTAGACTCGATTCCTGTTGGCTACCCCGATTAGTCCCTTAGACTTTTAGGCCTTAAAGAACATGTCACTATCTATAATAGTCCTTATTGAATTTACCATCACTTGGTAAGAATTCAACTATCCGAATAATTTAAATAGGTCGCCTGATGTGTATCCACACCCCTTTGTGGTGCTACACCACCACCGTTGTATTCAGTCTTATTCTTGACTAAATTCTTTGATTCTTTTAGCTTCCCACACAAAGGAGCATTATCATCTTTATTGACAAAATACGACATTGTCAAGCGTTGATTCGGCCGTCAATCAAAATTTCCTCTTTGAGTGTTATCAAATATTATTACGAGTTGATATCCCACTTGGAGTCGTTTCCTCCATTTGTATCTACATCTTTCAATACAAAATTCGCTAATGGTTAAGATTCATATTCATAAATGGACCTTTGTCACGTCCTCCTATGATGAGTTCAGGACAACATTCACTTCTAATCCTGAGCATCTGATGAGGGACATACGGTCAACACTGTACCTAAGGTTCTCCTATAGAAATAGCATTCCACTTCTAAAATTGGTCGTTGATTCCCGTCATTATAACTTCATTCCGACAGCCAAGAAAATTTTCTCTAAATTTTCACTTTCAGTTAGCCACACTCCGTCCTATATCTAAACCTTTTGGATACTTGACCTCCTTTGGTAATCACACACAATTCCCACATTTCTAAAATTCCCACTGACAGTTCTCTACACATTTTGTAATACGTTGGGGGAGTTTACTCTTGTACCTCATTTGACTATAGCAGCATTTGAAAATCATGGTTTCGCCTTAGTCACCTTTCTAGTATTGGCTTCTCGTGCCATAATGGAGGTGACCTCGACTACGGTCATCATCCTCGAATATATTTTACAACCTCAACTGAGCCCTGCCTCCGGATGTCCGCTTAACAGTCCTCTTCTGAAACTGTCATCGCTCGGCACATGCACACATCTGAACGAAATTAGAATTCACTAATGTACATACGTTATAGGAGAAAAACAAAATTTCATCAAAGAAATCGACAATCCTAAACATAGGGCTCTATATCAAACAAAGCAACGCTGAAAGCATAATAAGCCGCACGGATCCTAAAGGACACTAGAACCTGATGCTCTGATACCACCTGTGACACCCCGCCTAATTAAATACCGAGCGATCAATCCTTTATTTCATTAAAATCAAGGTGAACAGTTGGTTCATTCTTAGCATCACTGTTGCAAATTTAAAATTTTCAGATTAAACACCCTAAATAATTAAGCTAAGTGTCCAAACCATTTAAAACCTTATTTCCATTTTTATTGAATTCAATTATAAAACCTTTGACAATTAACATTTTAAGAGTCACATATTAAGTAAGATGATATAAGTGAACATTCAAGAGTTTAACCATAAATAACAAATCCAGACTTTAAAGCACTAAAGTAAAACATCCTAACAGTAAGAAATCCCGAAATAAAGATACTGAAAGTAAAAGAATTACAATCTCTGACAAAACCAACTAAATAATGAAAAAGGACGACACGTGCCCCACTGGATAAAACTGAACTAGAAGTAGAGTCAACAATGAGGTCGTCTAAGCAACGGCCTGCAACTCCCACAAAAGCTACAAGGCGTTCCATCCAAAGAATCCTAAGCATGACGCCCCTATGGTTGGGCACCTATAATACATATATATATATATACACAAGAGAGTAGAGGTAATAGCAAACGGGTCAGAGCCCGAATGTAAAACAGTTTTTAAAAATAGTTTAGCAAGTATTTAAAATCCTTACCGGTTAATGCAACAGTCATATTAGTATGTGATACTCTCTTGAGAATTCTCACCTCTCATCTAGTGTGCACGTCTACTGTACTAATGAATCCCTTATACCTCGCTAACTTATTCTCCATACGTCTTAACACGTAAAATTTAGGTTATGGTATTCACTTTAGAAAAATCCGTCTCTTCAAGATTTTCTTACGTAATTTAGAATAATTCAGTATCATTATAATGTTTATAAATACTTATAGTGAAGCTGAAGAATTTATACATTACTTAACTACTATTTCACTCAGTAGGAAGTTCTCATATAGATACACGTATACATATTAATTACAATATAATATATAAACAAACGACACCCCACATAAAATCTATGGTGCAGAGTTTCCATAAAAAGTATATATATACCAATCACTCATATAATATATATATATATATATATATATACTAACGTCACCCCACATAAAATCTATGGTGCTGGCATACTTTGCTATCAAGTCCCTATATCACACATATTTAGTGAAATGCTAATTCGGAATCACTCTCGAACTGTATTAACACAAACACATACAAATGGAGGCGAATCATAGTTCCAAGTCCTAAGAGGTCAGCACATACCCACACGTCTCTTAGGACCGTTTGACTATCAATCAGATAGCCTGTACCTAGGAATCTTATGTTCTAGGGTACAAGTCAATATCCCCCATAAAGGTCCCATCGAGATAAGACTGTCCCAACGCGAAAATTCCCGTGATAGCACTTAGCCCGGGTACGATTTTTACACAGAAATAATATATGCACAATCACACCGTCATATATAAATATGTATTCACATCCACATTATTAATTTAGGTGCGCTCACGACCTATAATTATAATTATCCGTTATTATACATATTCCTCGATTATTTCATATAACGGACACATTGATTTTATTCTCGTAATTAAGTCATTCTAAACTCACTTCTCGTCTCTCGAATTATTATCTTTACTTAAGTACAATTTCAGTAGGCTCACTTACCTTCTTCTCCAACTTCCTAGACATTTTGATTAATAAATCAACGCACGTATGATTTTTTAAGTATTAATATTTCCCCCGATTACCCTTTATTTCCCTTCACATTAAAGTACCACTTAACGGGGTTTATCTTGACCGTACTGGTCCTTTTTATATTTCATTAAGTTCTAGCAACCCTAATCAAGGTTTACTAAGCATAAAATCCGATCGATCGATCCATCGATCGATCGATGCTCTGGGCTCGATCGATCGATCAAGTAGTTATGGCGAATCTGCAGAAAACCCAGCTACGGAAACCTTACCCCAAACTCCTCCAAATCATCACGTTTCAATCCCAAACTCTCAACCACTTATACTACAAGTGTTGTATACCCATATAAACAATATCCTACGTAACACATGCGAATTTTCATCATCAATAACAAGATAAAAGGGTAAAAATCTTAGTAAGTCTCAAGAACCCTAATTTTTCTTAAACTTAGTTTTCTTCCATTCTTTTCCATATTTTCTATCACTAATACCATGGAAATTCGTGGTTCAACCTCTACATGTGAAATGGATTTCCAAAAATATGATCTCTACCTCTAAACATGCAATTTTTGTCTCCAATTAGCGTTTTCTTTCAAGAACACCAATTCTAATCAATCCTAGACTAATATAAAAGAGCATTAACTTGATAAATGCAAGATAGATACTTGCCGAAAAATCCTACGTTCTGATTTCGTGGTTGAGGTGGTATTATAGCGTTCCCCGTCGCGTGATCTACGTTTTGGAGATGGTGGCGGTTCAACCGGATGAATCTTGGCCTTAGATTGCTTGGAAAGCTTTCTACCTTCCTCTCTAATGTCCGTTCTAAGGTTTTGATTTTGCTAACCCTAAGAGACCATTCCAAATGGCTGATATAACCAATAAATTTCATGGGTTTAATTACCCATGATTATGAAATGTCCAAAACGCCCTCCCGGGGTACTAATTAAGCCTAAAACGCCGCGCGACCCAAACTAAACCCCGGGTACATTATTTTGACTATCTCGACCCTTCCGGACATTTTTGAAGCACTCGAAATGACCATATGGGCAACTTATAATTTATTCACTTTATACATTAATAATTTAGTCTCGACACGGCACAGGCGCGTCCCGACTTAATTTCCATAATTGTCCTTTTATTCACACGTGACAATTTTTATAAAATAAATCACATATATTACTATACTCATCCAGTAACATTCAACAAAATTTTCCAATAATTACTAACTCACATCACGCTAGTAAATATTTAAATAACTTTTCGGATTAAAATTAAATTAATTTATCTCAATTAAATTTAATAAATCCTTAAATTTTAAAAGCCAAAAAAATACGGTGTATTACAGACTCTTACTTTCTGCTTTACATAATATGCAACAAAAGGGGGGAAGGCAAAGTTTGGTTTCTTTTTTTAGGTCAAGACACATTTTCATCCTTCTCCTATATCAGACAGCAATATAAAGGTTTGTGCTTTTAAAGGAATAACACATTTTCAATTTTATTTATGAGGTTAAAAAATGTAAAAACATGGAGAATCTACCCAAAAGATATAAAATTGAAATCAAAATGCATATATACCACCTCCATAGTCACCAGATATCAAACCAAATATTCTAACCACATGGAAGGAGTTGATCTGGACCAAATCGTTTTCTCCAAAGTAGTGTATTATCTCCCCAAAGTGATAATATTGTACTTGAAGGTGAATGATTATCGGTTTAACTTGCCTCAATGGTTAAGTCTTAAAACAGCAACTTCATATCATGGTTTTAGAATATTAAACTATTTGAATATTATTACATTTGACACTTGTGTAACCTAAAAATTCGGATCCAATGGAATTCAGTTTAATGATCGAGACCCAAATCATCCTTTTTCTATAATCTTAGGTAATTCTGATGCTACATTTACATGCGTGGATCAATATTCTCTCACACCCATCGAATTCATCATGTTGGGCCTGCTTAATTGCTCAAATCAGAGTTGAGAGGCTCCATTTCACTAAAACCTTCATTGTTGATCTACTTTTATTTGGATTCTGACCTTTAGTGATGAGTGGATTATGAGATGTAGGAAATTCCTTTTTAAAGAAAGTCGGAAGAGATGAACGGGACTGGAAAGGGCCAAAGAGGTAGGGATAAGAGAGAGGAATGGTCTTGTTTTGAGTAAATGACAATTGAGCGAGAAATATAAGAGATTAATGCAGAGACGGTGGAAAATGGTGCTAAATATATTTGGAGCTTTGCGACATAGATAGCCTAAATGGTGTTTAAAATTTAGTTTTAGATTTTTAGGGGAGTGGATGAGACGTATCGAAAGATGAAGAGTTAGAAAAAATAAACACTATTGTCATTCGTGGTTTTAGAGAAGAGAGGAAGAAATTATTAAATCCACATGTCAAATCGTGGTTAAAAGGTACAACTTTAGACTACAGTTTATAGATATACATAAATTTTTTTAAAGTAATTGGAGCAATTGGGTTGCTGATTTTGGGTGTTAATTGGGACACAATTGGGTTTTAATTGGGTTTATTCGGGTTCCTTGTTGTGTTTTAAATGGGTTAAAACGGGCCAATTTTTGGCCAATTTTCTGGCTCGAACACGACATGACCTAACCTGCTAGTGGACAAAAAAATCTGGCTCCGCTCGAGAACGACCCAAACACGACAAATTGTGTTAATTTCATTCCAATTTTGTGTGTTAGAAATTGCCACCCCTAATTCTAAGCAAGGGCTGCTAAATTTGGGTATGCGTCCATCTAATTAGACGTTGCAAATACACAGTAGCCAAACTTTGGGCCTATTGTCAAGTGCCTAAGAGAGATTTTAAATGCTAGTTATTAAATTTTTCTCTTTTTTCTGTATAATTATTGACAAGTAACCATTGTAGAAATTTAGCTAGATTTCTATTTTCAGCAATCCCCCAAGGCCTATGTTCGGGATAAGGAGGTGGGATATGATAATATTATCCCATATTATGTTTGATAGGGAATGGGATAGGATTACAAGTGGGATTAGTTATCCCATACCATATTTTGTGTGGTATGGGATATGATTGTAAGTGAGATAAGTTATCCCAATTAAGTGTCTTATCCTACCAAGTGTGGAATAAAATCATCCCACTTAGGAGGTGAGATTATTTTATCTCGTTGGGATGAGATGACTTTTATCCAATCCCGCCTTCTTATCCCGTGCATCAAAGGAAGCCTAAATGAATATTTTTTTGAATTCGAGTAGCGAAGGTTTATTGGGTTTATATGGCTAGCATTAACAATGTTTATTTTGTAGGTAGATAGTTTATCACTTTTTAGTAGATTGTGTGCTAGTAATGAAAGTATGTTTTTGAAACGTACATATTTAAAACATACTATATCCGCACGTGACTCAGTTTTCTTAGTTTGATTGTTTCACTATTGTATCATATAGCATATTCAGTATCTGTGCAACTTAGCATGTAGTTTTGCTTGTTGGTAAACTTTATTAATTTAATTCTTACACTTCGTTTAAAGATTCTCAACATGGTTTTATATTAATAACATGTACTTGTTGAAATATCCATAGTACATGGAGGGTGTAAATTGTAAGGACATAAATTTCCAATTGAGTCCCTGCATTGTTTTGAATTAATTCCGTAATCAAAACTGTGTTTGTAATATGTCAAAGGGAGATTTTTATTTTGTCATGATCCCACTTGGTCTATGATGTATTGAAGAAAATTGAAGACGTTGCGGCAAAGCTTCAAAGAATCAAATCATGTCGAAGTTTAATTAGTACAAGTTTAATCATCTTAAAAGTTAATTACATTTCGATATCACTCAGGTATGAATGCTTATAATTAATGGTGCTCGGAATTGTTTTTATAAAAGATAAGGATGTGTTTTTTTAAAGGAAAATATTTTAAAATGTTTTTAAAAGTGTTTTAAGTGTTTATACTACGTTTTATTCTAATAAAATCAAAATAGAGTTTGACTAATTTGGATCTCTTTTAAGAGAGACGTTTTAAACAAAAAGTCAAAGAAAGTCAAACTGACGCAGCGTTGTTCGAACGACATGTCAGCTCGTTCGAGCGAAATGCTCATGTCGCGCGAACGACATGGAAATATCGTTCGAGTGACACTTTTTTCGAGGCAATTCTTAATTGTTATTTAAAGCATGTTTGCATCAGAGTTTCGTAAGTGTTCATCTGGAAAAAATAGTTTACCATCTTGTACATGTTTGCACATGTTTTCAATGGTTTAAAAAGCATAAACACATCCTTAGAGTTTGCAAAGATCTGAGTTATCTTTATTATATGTTTAAAGTGATCTTGCAGCACCAAGAAGGTTTGTTCTACCATTGTACATCAGGGGTTGCGGTGAAGAAAAGAGAAGGACTTCTTGTTCGACATCGTAGACCAATCAAATCCAATCGATGGACACTGAGACATTCGTGGAGTCGATTTTTATGGACAGGTATTGTGGAAGACATAATTTCTGCATGGGAACTATTGACGAACAGTTGAATATCAGAAGGATCATCAAGACCCATGGGGATTGAGTCATTGAGTAAGTTTAATCTATCTTTGTAAAACCATTGTTCATAGTGATTGTCTGGCTTGGGCCGTCCGAGGTTGTTTTCCCGTTTTGGGTTGTTTCCTTGTACATCCAGCGTTGTGAGTATTCTTTACTTTACTTTCTTTAATCACTTGATGCATGTTTAGGATTAATCAAGATAAAATTGGTTTAAAGTAAGAATTGGATTTTCACAACTGGGTTTAATGAACATTAAAAGTTGAACAATTTTTGGTAATAAATTGGTTTGATTTGAAACACACGCAAAAGGGATTTTTCAAATTGGTATCAGAACTTGAAAACATATTTTATTTGTTTTGTGATCCTTTGTATTTTCAAAGATGAATTTTGGATTTAACGAACTTTGTCGAACTCCTATTTTTGATAGAACTAATTTTACTTATTAGAAGATGAGAATGAAAAGTTCTTTAAAATCAATTGATGAGCGTGTGTGGCTAGCAGTTGAAAAAGGATGGATAACCCCTGTCACTATTGTAGTTGAGGTCACTAGTTTAAAGCCTATCGAGTCATGGATCGAAACTGAACACAGACTTTCACAATATAATTCTAAGGGTCTGCACGTTATTTCTTCACATGTCACACCAGAAGAATATAATAGAATTATGACTTGTGAAACATCAAAAGAGGCTTGGTATATTTTGGCACTCACTCACGAGCGCACTAGCACGGTTAGGGCGTCGAAGCTTCAAAATGTCACTACATAGTTTGATACCATTAGGATGTTAGAGAGTGAGACTCTTGATGAGTTTTATGCTAGGTTGTCCAATATTATCAACTCGTCGTTTAACCTAGGTGAGAAAATTCTCGATAATCGTGTTATTAAGAAAATCCTTAGGTCATTGACTAGTAGGTTTGATGCAAAAGTGACCATTTTAAACTCCTTGGGTAAGTTAGAGTCGATGAAACTAGAAGAGATTCTATGTGACTTACAAACCTACGAAATCGACATGATTACCTATAAGCAAGTGCCTAAGAAAGAAAAGGGTATTGGTTTGAAATCCCGAAAGGAGGAAATTAAAGTTTTGGATTCCGATTCCAATTTTGAGGATGTTGCTTTGTTGGTAAAGAAATTTAAAAAAATTATTTAGTTTCAAAAGCAATCGAAAGATGCCAAGAAATTTGAAAAATTCAAGAACAACAAAGTAGATCCCACCTCTAAGGATAAGTTTGAGAAGCCTAAAAGAGATGAGTCGGATAAGTGTTTTCGGTGTGAGGGGTACGATCACAAAGTTAAGGAGTGTCCCAGTAGACTTAAGATAGAGGGCAAGAAACCCATTTTCTATAATTCCACCTTAAGTTATAGTGATCCGAAAGAGGGAGAGAGTTCCTCCATTGATCATAACTTTGTTGCGTTTATGGAATGTCATGTGAGCGACGATGATTCTCATGTGCATGACACTTCTGAGGAGGGTTTGAGTGTATCCCATGTTAGTGAGGGTGAAGAGAGCGACGAGGAGGAGGTAGATGTGAAAGATTTGCAATAAGCATTTAATAAGTTGTATGCCGAAACTGTGAAGGTGAAAAGGGGTAACTCAAAATTTCAAACTAAGTTGAATGAGCATGCGATAGAAAATAATGATAGTTTGATTGAGGATCTTAGGGCACGAGAGAAGAAGTTTAGGGATAAACTAGAGTTTGTGGAGAAAGAGAGAGATAATCTCCGGGGTTTGATGGAGTCTTTGAAAAAGGAGATTTTAGCATTTGAGGAGTCTAGACGTTTGATCGAGTCTAGGATTCTCGAGTTAGAGGAGAGATTGAAAGACTCATCTAGGGTTAAGTTTGATTTGGAGTCTAGGTCGGAGAAGTTAGATAAGATCCTAGGCACCGTCCAAATTAAGGGAGATAGGCGAGGTATAAGTTTTTATGAGAGTTGTTCCCATTCCGCCCGCATGTGTGAGAAACACTAGGAAGGTTAGAAAGGGTCCACATATAGGTAATCATTCCCACCATCGCTATAGTTGCACGTTTTGTGGTAGGAAATGTCACCTTTGACATTATTGTTATAACCTTAGGCAAGCTCCTAGATAGTTTAGGAATAAATTTGGCCAGGTTCCCAAAACCCCCATGCGTCGTTTTACACCTACTTGGGTTAGGAAATCGGATTTAGTGGCTTTAGAAATTAAACTTCATGATTCTCATTTGGGTGCACTTGATTCTTCCCATGCTAAATATAAAGGATGATAGTGTTGCCTTGTTTGTCATATGCTAGTTTGCTTCATGATATATTCATTGATAGTATTATGATATGTGTATCATTTTGTATTATAGTTTTTCATTTGCTTAAGTCCTATTGAAAAAATACAAAAAGATTTTGGTTTTGAGAAATTTTTTGAAAAATCCAAAAAGATTTTGTTTTTTTAGAAAACTTTTGAAAAACCAAAAAGATTTTGCTTTTATTTGAGTCAAAATATGAAAATCCAAAAAGATTTTTGGTTTTTGTCTTTGAGTTTACATGTCGGATGTGGCATATTGGTGTGCTTGGACCCCCCCCTCCCATCGTTCCATTATCCATGTGGCTATGACATTTGGTCATTATTATCGATGCTCAGAATGATCTTAACCATTGTTTATATGGAGTTTTTTCGAAGTTGATATGCATTTTGATTCGACTTTGTATATATGCCAACATTGCACACATGCACGAGTTTATATGGATGTTTGACTTCTCCTGCATATTTGAATTTGGTGAGGCGTTCTTATATCAATCTTGCCATCTATGCATAGGTAGACTTAAGGAGAAGTGTGCATGTAAGAACCCTTTATCGTGAGGATTTGAATTGAAAAAATGATGAGTGATTCACGAGAAAGGGATGCGAGAGTTCAAAATTAACTCATCGTGAAAGCCACCGTTTAAAAGATCCCCAAATAAAATGCAATATGTTAAGAAAAGGGACGAATTAGTTTAGTTCATTCCAAAGAAAATATGATATTATTGAGGGAGTTTGGATGGATTAAAAATTTAAACGGGTTTGCAAAACTAATACTAATGTTGAAACATTGCAATTTGCGCTATTGTTTGTAGAATCGTCAAAATTCTGGATTTTTGTGCATGAAGTATGTTTAGTTCATTAAGCTCACACTTTTATTGTCATACGGCTATGATAAAGTTTGATGATTTATCACTATCAATTAGAGCTTCTTGATCATTTCGATGTGTTGGAATTGTGACTCATTTGTTGTAGTTTCATGCCCATTCATTTCAAATTCATGGTTGAGCACATCGGTACTATGTTTGCATGTAACTAGCATTTTAGTTTTTATGAGTGTTTTCGTTTTGTGTTAAAAGCATACTATTTTAACACTGTTTGCTGCTCTCTAGCCCTTCCCGAAATTTTTTTGTGGAAATTTTTTAACTGGGCAAAAATATATAATATTTCTACGAAAATGTGAAAATTTGGCAGGTCGCGAGAAGTCATTCAAACGACATTCCTATGTCCCGCAAACGACCTCTGTACTTCATTCCAGCAACATCCTCAACTCGTTTGAGCGGCGTCCCTGGCTCATTCGAACGACGGGCTGAATTATGGCATCTGATTGGTTTGGAGTTCAGTGGTTATTATGGTATATTTTTGGTATTACTAGAAGTGTTTCTGGTCTGACTGGTTTATACGCAGGATTTATTGGTTCTAAATTGGTTTTTTGCATATAGTCTGTTTATCACACCTGATTAATTTGCTATTTTTTTTGTGTGATTCATTGGTTTACTAGCTACTGATTTTTCATTTCTTGATCATATTTAGTTGGCTATGTCATGATTATCTAGCGATTTCACATTGATTCGAATTGGTTTATATTCTCATGCTAGATATTTTGATTGGTTTATCTTTTTACTGTATTGTCTATTCGAGACAAAAAGGGGGAGAGATGTATGTGATGTTGGGGGAGATTTGAGCATGTTTTTGATTGCATAGTTTACAAATTGGTATTACACATTGATATCATTTTGCTGCTCAAATTGTTTAACAAATGATTTTTTTTAGAGATTATTCATATTGGTATCTATTATTGTTTCGTATCATTTGGATATATATATATTGGTTTCATTTGTTCCTCCATACTTCACTTGGTATTTCTTTGTCTGTTTCATGTGTGTAGGTATGCTTTAGCGATTCGAGATTTCAAGTCTACATCACATTCAGACAGTTCATGCTTGCCAGTGCTACATATACTAGTCCGTGTCCTGTAATTTCTGTTTTGGGTTTATGGGATGGGATTTAGGCATCATACGGCTTGACGGCCTGGCTTAGGGATTTCAATGGTTTAGTTTTATCCCGGAATAGTCAAAGGGGGATCTTTTTAAGGAAACAAATTTCCAATTGAGTCCCTGTATTTTTTTGACTTAATTCCATGAAAAAATTGTGTTTGCAATATGTCATAGGGAGATTTTTATTTTGTCACGATCCCACTTGGTGTATGATGTATTGAAGAAAATTTAAGATGTTGCGACAAAGCTTCAAAAAATTAAATCATGCCGAAGTTTAATTATTGAAAGTTTAACTGTCTTCAAAGTTAATTGCATTCCGAGATCACTCAGGTATGAATGCGTATAATTAATGGTGCTCGGAATTGTTTTTACAAAAGATAAGGATGTATTTTTATACAAAAAAATATTTTTAAAAGTGTTTTAAGTGTTATACAACGTTTTCTTCTGATAAACTCGAAATAGAGTTTGACTAATTTGGATCTCTTTTAAAAGAGACGTTTTAAAAAAAATCAAAGAAATTCAAACTAAGGCAGTGTCGTTCGAACGAAATGTCAGCTCGTTCGAGTGAGATGCTCATGTCGCGCTAACGACATGGTAATCTCATCTGAGAGACACTCTTTTCGAGGCAGCACTTAATTGTTATTTAATGCATGTTTGCGTCAGAGTTTCATAAGTGTGCATCTGGAAAAAATAGTTTACCATCTAGTACGTGTTTGCACATGTTTTCTATGGTTTAAAAAGCATAAACACGTCCTTAGAGTTTGCAAAGATCCGAGTTATCATTCTTATATGTTTAAAGTGATCTTGCGGCACTAAGAAGGTTTGTTATACCATTGAACATAAGGATATTGTGGTGAAGAAAAGAGAATGACTTCTTGTTCTTCATCGTAGATGAATCAAAGTCAATCGGTGGACACCGAGACATTCGTGGAGTCGAGTGTTGTGGACAGGTATCATGGAAGACGAAATTTCTGCATTGGCACTATTGAAGAACAGTTGAAGATCAAAAGGAGCATCAAGACCCTTGGGGATCGAGTCATTGAGTAAGGATAATTTGTCTTTGTTAAACCATTGTTCATAGTGATTGTCTGGCTTGGGTCATCCAAGGTTAAAGTAAGAATTGGGTTTTCACATCTTGGTTTGGTGCACATTAAAAGTTGAAGAATTTTTGGTAATAAATTGTTTTGATTTGAAACACACGCAAAATGGATTTTTCATAAATATGTCACATTTTTTGTTTTAGATTTTGAGACGATTGCAAGAGGAGTATGTAAGAAAGCGGACTGCTTGTCAGCTTCAAATGATGCTAATAATGTTGTTAGGATCTGTTGAAACGGCTAAAGGTATGTGATTAAACTCATGTAAAAATAATATAACATATTATAGCCAAAATCTAATATTAAGATATGTTCACTGCGTTGAATATTTGGTTTTTCGTTTGTGATTAAAAAGTGTCTCCAAGTTCCACATTAATTCCCATATATTAAATTTAGAATAAATAGAAACAAGCATTAATTAATAAATTAAATGCATATTCGTCTACATTGCTTTATAAGATAAAATCGATATGAATTGATGCGACTACGATGTAATGCTATTTACAATACAACCATGATTTCGTGTTATATCGTATCTATGTATCATATATCATACGATAGTGACAACTTTGCATAATATACTTTAGGTTTCATATTTTAGGTGAAAAGGGTTTCTTTTTAACCAAAATTTGTGATAGTCGAGTCCGAGTAGAATATCCCATCCCCGGTGGAAAATTGCCATGTGGCTTGCAATATTTTTTGCGTCTTTTTGACAACTCTTTACCGTATAGAGGCTTATTTTCTTTTACTTTTCAATATATTTTTCTTCTCTATTATTTCAATTGCAAAAATGAAATGTTTTGCTAAATTTGGAAAGAGTATAACATATTAACCCTCAAATATTCTTTTAGCATAGGATGCTCTAATGGACTTAGAATTGTTTCCTACCAGATTTTTAGATGTAGCTCATTTATTTACCAGATTTTACATTTGATGTAGCCTATCCTATAGCGTGTGAATTTCCAGACAAGAATATAAAAATGCGTTTTGGTGGGTCAATGTACTATGCATTGCATTTCGAAGCGCATGTCCCAGAACCACCTCAGAAAGTAAGGAGGATGTAGAGCCCCTAAATAAACATGGGAATGATGGTTATGTTTTTGTTCAAGTATTTGCCCCATCCTTGTGTTCTATGTTAGTATTGTTACAAGACAGACTATATTTAGAAAAAAATGTTCATGGATTGGGTGAACTTTGAAGTGGTGGTTGGAAGTGTAGAGGGACTTGTTGATTTTAGGTGGTTGAATATATTACTTGTTGTAGGATTGTAAACTCTTTTCGACAATGATGTGAGCGAAAGTATATGAAAAAAAGTCTATATCCTTTTAGTTTGTTTCTTATCTGGTGATAGTTTTATTTTTACATGGTTAACCCTATTAAACTTTTCCTTTTGTATAAGTAAATAGTGTTTGAAATATTTAAAAAATCATTTTATGCAAACTCAAGATCACAACTCATTTTTTGCGACATCTGCGTTGGTTCATGAGTGTCATTCAAAACACGGATCAATGCAAACACATGTATGAGCAAAAATATGGAGTCGTCCTAAAATTATTCATAACCATATGATATACTACCATATTAAAAAGCAAAAAAATTGGTAATAGAATCATCCCCTAAAATGTCCATATAAATGGAGCATATACATTGATTTTTGTTTATACTAGCTCCTTCCCAATTAATAGTCGGCTAATAAAAAGGACAGTTTTTAAGGATGGATTCAATCAAGGGCTAAGATCGAGACTTTCTTTATTTTGGATTTCGGTTCGTTGATTACAAACAAAATAAAGTGAAGTGAATTGTTAATTGGGACCTCTCAAAAAGAAAAATATGACTATTAATTTGGATTAAAGGAAGTTATAATATGGGCGGGGGAAAACCTCACATAATAAATTTCAACTACATAATCTAATGTTTAAGATAGTTTTCCATCTTAAATTACGTATCACATCTTCTTTCACCCATCAAACAACTTTCTTATACTTTATGCAAGAAAATATTCATACAACACAACCTTATATTCATCAATCTCCTCTATCCCTTTTGAATACCTAAACTAGTGAGGAATTTGGAAGTCCATGCTAATATAGGTATTTTCATTTGCATATTTGTAACAAAATATTTTTACGTTTGAGCCTCAAGCAAATCGGACATCTCTTGGGACCAACCAATCAATATTGAAAAGGCAATCAATAGATCATATCACAAATTTTCTACACATTTTCACGTATTTTTAGAAACAAAATAATTGCACAATCAGATAAATTGTATGCCTGAAAATAAATTTAGCTCAAAATCACTTAAAATAATTTTCCAATTTTTTTTCATGATATTTCCTTACTTTAAATAATTTTCAATCGTTTTTAAAAAAAATTATAAACATGTTTTATTAATGAAAATCCATAATATTGAAATATTGATTGTTTAATTTTAAACCATCAATAAGATAATCTAAGATTTAATCATATTTGTTAACAAACATATTTAGTTTGCACCTTTAAGTTGTACACGTGGAATTATTATTAACTATTAGATCACTTATATACGAATTGTGTTTGTTTATTATTTATCATTAATCAGGAGAAATGATCAACGGAGAAAATGAGAGATCCTTGACAGTTTAGTAGTCCAATTAAAATGAGCCTAACCCATTAACTTGTAGTTATATTAGTGTATTCTTAATGCTTCCTCTTATGACTGTTAGATTGGGCCTTTGATCTAAATTGTTCATTTTCATTGACTTTGAATGGATTTTTAGAATCTTCCCTTAGTCTCGATAAGAAGACCTCTTGTTTCAAATTTGAAGAAGTTTAAAAATGCTAGAGAGAGATAGAGAGAGAGAAATTTCCATCCTCGTCAAAGTGTCTCTCCAGTTTAAACTAAATATAGATTTGTTTTAAACAAGATTTATGCAGTTGTAAATATCTATAAAATCGATCTAATATTCTCACGACACTCACTTCACCCTTTCATTGTTAAAGTTATGATTTATACATGTCTTTCTTAAAAACCATTTTAATCATATTTATGTATAGATCATGACTCTATCAAACTGGATCTAGGTTTATTAGTTGAATACTAGCATGTATCCCGCGCGATGCGCAGTTTTTTAGAAGAAACTAAAATAAAAAAACATATATTCAATTAGTAACAAACTTGATTACAAATTAAAGTTAAAAAAAACGGTTCACATATAGGTAACTCCAGAAATACAACAAAAATATGAAATAATGTTTATTTTAAAATGCCCATTTTATTATCCTTTAAAGTTTAAATGGAACCACATATATTTAGTTAGCCCCAAGCCCATTTGGAATTTTTTTAACTTTTCCAAGAAAAAGAACCACACGACAATTTATAATATCATATCAACACAAATATTTACTTCCCTATTTTTAGTTTTTGACGAAGTGCGATGACACCTGATAAATTTTATTAGATAAGACAAAAGTAAAAAAAACAAAGAATCCTTTGGTAACTTATATATTAATTGTACTATTTTATTGAGTAATATTATGAGTACCAAATACATCACCTAAAATACCTATCAAAGTATGTGGCATAACTATGAAGTGATGTATTACACATCATTTGGAACAATATTGATCATGTAAAATCAAATGAAGACAATTACTTGACCAAGGAATTATTATACACATCTAAACACACCATCTAGACGTACACACAAACTGAGCTCTTTGAAAGATTATTGGCAGACACAAATCTAATCTACAACTACTTAAAAGAGGGGAGTTCTTCTTCCATGGGTAAAGGAGTAAACTACCCTCATTAAATTTAAATTTCTTTTCATACTCTTACTAATTGTCTTACATATATCTCCCTTATTCATTAACGCATACGATACCCAATACATAGGAAACCCACATTCATTCATCACACCTCTCTCTTATTCATTCACATCTACCAACCCACCCGAATTAATCATAAGTCACTCATCTTTCCCAAAGAAAAATCAAGCATCAGATTCATTCATCTCTTAAACGGAAAGTTCAAACACCAAGAGTCAAATATGCCTTTATAAGTTATTTGTATGAATTCACTACTCATCTTCTCAATTATCCAAACATCACAAACCAAAGAGCAGAGTTATGACTATGCCTGTTTAACCCATCGCCTAATATATTCATCAAACGTCAATATTATCATGTCTATAGCATTAGGTCAACCCTCATCTTCCTTTAACAGATGAAGACTTGTTATTAAGAAGCTCTTGGCCAAGCCACAACACAAGGGTGACGGGGTTGTTGTTAGGAGAAGCATTGGAAGGTATTTAATGTTCTTTTAAAATTTTCTCATGATTCTAATTTTTCTATTTATGGGTAAACTTGTAGTCACCTGGATATTCATTTTCTGTGGGGGGTTTTTCCAATGGAAAATTTCATTTACATGGCAGAATTGAAGTATTTGGATCCTTTTCTTATGTTGGATGAATTTGCATGCACATTCTGACGATGTTATAATTTTACTACTCTTAAATTGTGATTATTGTTGGTGCTAATTTCTAGAATAGTCATCAAGTGTTCATCAAGTTGTAAAAGATTACTTTTGCACAACTTAAGATCTTGCAGAAGTCCCAAATTTTATTTCTTAAAAAAATTAGTCAAGATGTAATATTTTAACGTGCATGTGGGGCATTTTGTAGTATTGTCAATATGATGGACGTTTTATTGACATATGAGATTTTAAATGAATTTTTGTCATTTTACCCTATTAATTAATTAATTATCGGGGCATTTCATAAAATAGAAATGAAAACGAGCTAGAAAAATCAGTCTAATACTTGTATATTAAATTAAATGATATTAAACTTCAAAAAACTTATTATTTGTCTATTAATAAATTTGGTTAACTAAATTTATATGTCTTCTCTTGCAGTTTCACCTCCTGTTGGATTTCCTGACCATCCGCACAAAGTTTTTTATTAACATTCCCATATGTTTCTCAATGTTGTGTTCCATCTTTAAATAAACTCATTATGTTCAATTCATTTTTGTATACGGGCATTTAACTGGTTATCTTTTTTAATAGGTTTTGAAATTGCGGCTTACATGTTACAAGTGTGCTTACATGTTACAAGTGTGTGTTCAGTACATGTTAACTTAATGAATTTGATTATGCGAAGCATTATTATTGGAATCTGAGATTGAGCCTTTCTATTGTATTCTCATGGAGCTTTCACTCATCAAGACTTCACTGGGCACATGGGTACTATCCTTCTCGAAAATTAGTCTTCTATAAAAAACAAGGTGAATACTCATAATTCCGTGTTGATCCTGTATTATTTTAAATGTTAATAATATTTTTAGAAGTATACCTACTGATATAAAAAAATCGAAGTAGACATTACAAATTTTGAACCTTAATTTGTTGTTATTTTTTATTCGTCGCTCAAAAAGTTGAAGAGGAAGAAAAACCTTCGAATCCTAACAAACATCAAAAGAAAAATATTTGATGGGTACATTTTCTTTTTTTTTGGATTACAAATTGTTACTATCCAGTGTTGAGGAATATATTTTTTTCGATTAAAAATTGTTATTATCCAATGTCTCACAAAACAAATTATCTATTTCTTTGCATTTTACATTTTTCATAACTCGGATTCATTCATATTAAAGTTGAATATCTCGACTCATACACACATGCAACGCATGTGGGTACAACTAGTAATCTAAAATACCTCATATTTTCGGATCAAATACAATCTGCTTACATGCTAAACAAATATTTTAATTTAATTACAACAGGACATGGACTCAATAAAGATAGGACATGGACTTAATTACAATAGGACATGGATAAAATATAATCTTCAGATCAAATACATTTTGACATGGACTCAATAAAGTGGAAAATCACTTGTCTTAAAAGCAACTTGTAAGTTAACTTTATCAAACTTAACAGGAGACAAAGAAAACTATAAGAGCCTCTATTTTACGATAAGAGTTTTCATTTATAAAATCACCTGTCCCATAATTATCACTACCATTTCCACCACCATTCTTCTTTTAGAATATATAATTTTAGGACCTATAATATTATGCATTATTAAAATAGGACATACATCTTTTTTTTGACTATTCAAGTCCCTACTTTTTAAGGTTAAAATTATACACATTATTTTTATGGATTTGGTCCTTATTTTTAAGAGGTTTCGTTTTTATTGGAATAGTCATTTTACTTTGGTACCCTCAATCAACTACAGTATTTTGGATATGATTTACGATTTTAACCTTACCTGATTTGTTACATAAGTTCTGAATTTGGTTCTTTGATTGGGAGGTTTATGAAGGTTACTCTGGTCTTTGATTGGGAGGTTTATGAAGGTGTTACTCTAGACTTTAATTGTAATTGTATTTTCGATTGACAATGGATTGCAATTAAAAATTGTTTCATGTCTTAAATTCAATATTACGATCAATGTTGTTTATGCAGCAACAAGACAATCTTGCAAACAAAGAACATTTTTTTGTTCGGCATATGTAACCTTGTTGAATCCGTGATTGACATATGGATTGTTCAGTATTTTTTCTTGAAGGTATGATAAAGATGAAATTAGTATATATATAAAAAAAATTGAATTTGTTGCAAAGATTATAGGCTATTGTTTATTCTGATACAAAAATGGATTGTGATTCATTTTCAAGGTAAAATCTCGTACTTTGTTATTATTTTTGGTTGTTTTATTATTTGGTTTTGTTGTTTGTATGATCGTAAGATATATTTCATTATTTTTTGTGTTTTTTTCGATGTGCAAATGTTTCTTTGTTGTTTGTTTGTCTTCATTGTATAACATCTGATCTGTTAGTTTTTTTTTTACTTGATGTGCAAATGTTTTTTTGCTCTTCGTTATGTTTTTTTGCTATTTATTTTGGTCTATCGTAAATTATCTGATCTGTTAGTTTTTATTCAATGTGCAAATGTTGTTTTGCTGTTTGTTTGGCTCCATTGTATAATATATGATCTATTAGTTTTTATTCAATGTGCAAATATTTGTTTGTTGTTTGTTGTCTCCATTGTATAATATCTGATGTGTTAGTTTTTTATTCAATGTCCAAATGTTTTTTTGCTATTTGTTTGGCTTAATTATATAATATATGATTTGTTAAGTTTTTTTTTTTGGTGTGCAAAATTACTTTGCTATTATATTGGTTGTGGTATATGATGACTGGTTTTATTTTTATATTTTGTTTTGTAATACATAGTTTGCTGAATTTTTGATTGCGTGAGATGATAATTGAGTTGTTAAGTTATTCGTTTTTTATGTATGTATATGTATTATGTAATAATGAACGTGGCCCTAGTATAAGCTGAGTGTTTTTAATGTCCTAATTATGAAATTGGCCTTTGCTACAAAATGCCCATGATCTTTTATGTTGAAAATTTATGTCCTTCCATGTTCATTATAGGATATAATTCGTCCATGTTCATTTTCAAAATATAAATTTCACGAGTGACTCGGATAGATGTTTATAGTTATGATTGCAAGCAAAAAAAAGTTACAAAAGTATTTAATAAACTCAACATGTATAAATTGCACATTTTTTTTTATTGAAGTTACTGTTGTATGTTTTGAATAGTTTATTGTTCACATATCATTATTAATGTTGTACTAATGGTTTTTATAAGATATAATAAAACAAGTGTAATCATATAATGTTTAAGTTGAAGTTTTTGAAAAAAAATTGTGAACAATAAACCATTTTGCATGGATGGTTTTGAGGTGTATTATTGTCTATTTATTTGGTATATCGAATTGTTCATTACATGATATTGTACTATTTTATTTTTTATTTTATTTTAGTTTTGTGTTATATTACATTTTACTTGTTAATCAATTTATTTCGTTGAAAATGACATTTTTTATTGTGATTTTATTGTAGGGATATTGACAGGGGGTGTTCTTTGTGTTATATTGTATGATGGGAGATCAACTTCATTTCGAATTTCTGCAATGCATAGTTTTCTTGAATTTCGTAACAGAATAATTGAGATTTGGGATGATTTGAGGAAGTTATCATTTGAGATTTTTTATATGCGTGATGGGAAACGTTGTGTTATAGATTGTGATGGTGAGATCAAGTGTTTTGTTTGCTTTAATGTTCTACAAAGGGAGAGTTTTGCTGAAGTACATATTAGCTTGTTGAAGGCTTCTACTTCGGGAGTTTGTTCTAGTTAATGTGGAAGTATTAGTTCTGTATCCGGAGCGAAAGTTAGCAATGAAATTGAGGTTCAGCAGCCTTTGAACGTGAGTGTTTGGCAAAATGCAATTACAGGTGTGGGGCAAAGATTTTATTGTTATGATGAAAAGTTTCGTGTGAAACTAAAACAATATTGCCCGGAGACTAGATTCAAGGCTAGGTATGAAAAAAATGACTCCAAAAGGATTACTGTTGTGTGTAGTAAAAAAGAGGAAACGGGGAGCTTATGGAGAGTTCATGCATCTGAGAAATCCAATTTACAAAGTTATTTCATTATAAAGAGTATGATATCAGAACATACATGTGGTATTGGTTTGAAGGATATCAATAACCCTGCTGTTAGCAGCAAATTAGTTAAAGATGCGGTATTGAACTTAGTTCGTGATAGGCCTAATGTAAACGTAATAACCCTCATGTTTGATAGCATATTATATATTTATTTACTAGGTGTAGTAATTAATTATAAAATGATGTATGTGAGTAAATATTAATTTATTATGAAAAAGGTTAATATTTACTTAAATATTGTATGTTTACCTGATGAGTAGGTAAAAATATCCACGTGGTAAATTGTTGTGTCATAAGAATTAAAATGACATTTTGGTTTAATGAGAAATCGGAAATTAAAATGAGTTATAAAATTTCCAAATGATAATTTGGAGGGTGAAGTTAGTCCCTGTAGGTGCGAGACAGTCAGAGTAAGGGCCATATTGCATTTTGGCATTTCGGGCACTTTTGACTGGTTTTAGCTTAAATGTGTAGTTGCGATTTATTATATCGCGTATGAGTCATTAAAGTTGGTATTTTTAGACTTAAGCTACGTTTAAGTCCCCCATCCTATTTCTATTCTTCCATTCCACACAATTGAGCCTTAGAGAGAAAGAGAGAGGAAGAGAACTTTGGGAGAAATTGAGAGATTTGGAGATTCAAGCTTGGATTGTTGCCTCCACCAAATCAAGTCTGATTTTCTACATCAAAGCAAGTTATCTACTTCCTATTATCTGATTTAAGTAGAATAATTAGTGTTCATAGTTGTGAATTTGTTGTGTTTAACCATTTTAGGGTTTTGTTAGATTATTTGGGTACTAACCCTTAGAGATTGATTTGGATGATAATTTTTGCATATGGTGGTAGTTAGAGGCCTTTATTATGTATTGGTGGTGATAGATGATCTTGGTTTGGGCTGGTTTTGGGTTTAAGGAAAATTTGGAGTTCAAGACCCCATAGCCATTCTTTGCGTTTTCGCAGGGGCGAATCGATTCGCATAGATGTAGTTTCCCAGGTCTGTGCATCCGAATCGATTCGGGTTAAGGCCGAATCGATTCGGCAATTGCAGGAACTAAATTTTGTTGTCCGAACCGATTCTCTTTCAGTACGAATCGATTCGCTAGGGCGAACCGATTCGGCCCTTAGGGCGAATTGATTCGGTTCCTGCAGTTTTGAGTCATTTTCCTTTTTAAATTTTGATCTTTTTCCTCAGGCTTAGGATCTTGGAACCTTCTTGAAAGAAGTAAACTTAGAGTCCTAGAGTATTAGATGAGTTTGGACGTTACCCTAGACTACAAATGGGTTCATCTGGGGTTTATTTCCAGGGAGGTTTAAAGTGATGTTAAGGCATTACTTCTTTTATTCAAATTTTAGAAGTTAGGAAGTTAAATGCCCTAACTTGGAGACTTAGGGGCTTATCAAAGTTATATGAACTTTGGAGACTTGTAGGATCATAATGATCATTTAGAGATTTAGTTGGGACTTGAAATTGAGGAATATCGATGATAATATTCAACGGGAATAGGTTCTAATAAAATGAACCCAAACTATGTTAATGATGATGGATTCAAATAAAATGAACCCAGTTGTTTAATGATGATAGGTTCGAATAAAAAGAACCAAACACATGGATATTTGAAATGGAATTTGGTAATGGTAATTGAAAATGAAAATGAGATTAAAATGGTAAATGTTAATTTACTGATTACACACCTCTCTAAATGACATCATAAGGGAAGTTTGCGCGCTTGGTGATGCCCCTTTGGCTAGTGAATGCAGGGTGGATATAGTCCTAGGCCATATGCGGGGTTTTTATATGTTTTCTGCGCTGGTTAGGGGATTCCGGGTGTGGTCCTGACTTTCCCGCAGGCATATGGCCGCTTCCCGACGTTGCGTTATGATCCCAGGTTGTCTTGTATAGATAGGCCCTGGAAGTTGATGGTCATTTAGGGGCGCGCCCAGTGGGGAAACTCGGAGGGGCGGTCTTAGAATTGTTATATGTATATGAATATAACTTTTCTGCATCAAGTGGGACTTGATGGATATATGCCATAAAGAGCATGATATGTGCCATAAAGAGCACGGGAATGAGATTAATGAGATATGTGCCACAAAGAGCACTTGATGTAATGATATTCCTATTAAGGAATGGAAAGATAAAAATGGGAAGTTTTTATCAATGAAAGGAAATTATAACTTCTTGATTTAACCGAATAAATGGTTTTATTCCTAATAAGGAATGTAAGAAGGAAATGGAAATTCTATTAATGAGTAAAGGTTTTAAATTAAAGTGCTTTACTTTTAAATTCTTAATTGAAATTGTAGATAGCATGCCATATTATCATCCTTGTCATTCATGCATAACTGTTCATACCTACCATGCTTTTTATTCTTCTGGTGATCATATAGAACCCGGCCCTGACCGGTTTACTTTCCTTGTTGTGTATATGATTGTATCCGCTCAGGTGCTCCCCCGCAAGGACGCCAGTTTTGATTTCCCCATTCCTTTGCTTTTGACGAGCTGTAAGATTTTGCGGGTTATTACAAGACCTTGAATTAGACGTTTTCTTCTTGTCATTCTAGATATGATCGGGTCTTTTCACTCGGGTGTGTGGCCCAAACATTTGTATTGTTTAAGGAATGTATTACATAAGATATTAAATTTTCGTACGGTGTTCTATGTAGCTGTGGACCGACAGCTTATTCGGTCCATCTGTATACATTCGTTTTAGTTGTATTATATATATATATTTTTGTGGAATTCCACTTTCTTATTAGATTGGGTTGTTTAAATTTAATTTTCATAACTGCATTTTTTAAAATCTTACACTTTTTGGCAACCCGTTTTCTGATTTATTGGGTGGTTTTTCCCATATACTCAGTTTATTTTTGTGATACTGAGGATGATATCCATCCATGATTCCTGTTACGTTTGAGTATCGGGCTGGCAACCCCTTATCTCGGATCGCGGGTTGTCACAGATGGTATCAGAGCATCAGGTTCTAGAGTCTTTAGGATCTATGTGGATTCGTCACGTTCTACCGTAATGTTCTTTGATATAGAGCCTAATGTTAGGACTGTGTAGTTGTCTATGTTTGCAATCTTTTGGAAGACAGATAGTTTCAAGTAGTATTTTAACTCTATTGTTTCTTCATCTCGAATGCCTCCTAGAGAGGTCGCCTAGTGAGACGTTATAGGGTTGTAGAAGAGGAGGTAGATTCTCCACCGTCGCTACAAGGGACCGTTAATGCTGCGGATGTAGCAAACATAGTAGCTCAAGCGATTAACACCGCCATGACCGTAGGGGTCCAACCATTTTCCACAGGCTCAACAGTGGGCTCACGATGTTCAAGTTCCTATAGGACTTACTCCGTGGAAAAGGGTTAGAGAGTCCTTTCTAAAGGGCAATTCCCTGGTATTCGAGGGAGGCATGGATGTTATCAAAGCCAATAAATGGAATGAGGACGGACAATGCCACCTTCGAATAATAAAATTTTGTGCAAGGAGAGAGATCTATGGTGGATTGTGTAGAGGAGTTTACGCGATTAGCGTATCTTGTCCTGGATGAAGTGGCTCCAGAAGATCGGAAGATCTCAAAGTTATGAAAGGTCTAAACCGGAGAATCCGGCAACAATTGCTAAGTAATCCAGCCTTACAAACTTTTGGTGAGGTTATGAATGCAACCTCACCCCATTGCCATGAGCATCGGATACATACACCGGGTAGCAAAAAAAAAGCTACTGTCGTGGGGAAAGAAGGAAAGCTTGGAGAACATGGGGTTAGAGGAGGAGCATTTCCCTCATCCCAACCTTTGGGTTAAGAGCAGAATGAGAGGGACCCTCGATAAGGGGTTTCATCTCAGATACTATGTTTTTGAGGATTTATTGCGGGTGGAAATAACTTTAGGCACGGTAAAGGGTGCTTTACAACATGTTGGTTGGGATGGTCATGGAGGTAAAGACCATTTGGGGCCAGGGCATTTCCCAGTTTAGAAATAACGGGGGTCGATTTCCTAGGGCTCCGTAGCAGCCATACGTTTAATTTCCACCTCGGGTACCTGATCCGGTTGTTCCCGTGCAATAGGGACAGCTACTATATGGGAGAGTTTATTATATTCGGGAGGTTATATTTCCTCCAGCTTCGTTAGCACCGCCCGCTATTAAGGGTAAGTTTTATTTCACAGGTACTCGAGTTATGTGTTATTCGATGCGGGTGTTACGCGCTCAATTGTTTATGAGCTCTTCTCAGGCTACAGATTTGATAAAATCTGCTCAGAGTAATTTGACTAGCGTTGAGTTTTCTACGAGTGATGGTTCGCTCAATTTCTTGTTTGTTTTCATATAGGGATTTATTGTGGTACTTTGTGCTTTGAGGCCGATTTCTCGCCCTTGACATGGTCGGGTATGATGTGATTGGTATGCCCTATCTCCACGACCGACATAGTTGTGTAGTAGCGTATCGATGGGGTTCCTTGTTTGGATTCTACTTTTGCGCGACACTCCACGCGTGCACCTCGACGACGTTGGAAGTGGATAGATGTTGTTCTTGCTTCTTTTAGTTAATTTTATCTTATTTTATTTTATTTTGCTGGTGGAAAGGTTTAGCCAAGAATCACGTAGAAGAGTGATTAACGGCTATTAAAGTGCGAAATAGAAGCACTGTATACAGTTCTCTCGTCTGAATGATGCGAGGGAGACTGGGATGCGAAGTCAAATTAAGACTTCGGTTTATGCCTTGATAAGAAGGCTATTTAAAAAGGTATATATATATTGTAAAGGATAAAATTTAAAGGCTTTATGAAAAGTGAATGTTTAAATTGTTCAATCTTCAGTTATTTAAATGGTATTGTGTATAAGTAGAATCTTTTCGGTCCCGAACATGTGTCTTAGACCTGTATATCTTGATGACTGACAACGCAAGGTAGTAGTGTAATGGGAGGGTTCCTTGTTTGGATTTCTCTTCTGCGAGACGTCCCACGCATGAAATCGAGAAAATGTCGGGAGTTGAGAAAGGTCTTGGGCACAAGGGATATACCTAGTACTATGCGTATACGACTTAGATATGATATAGGTAGGTAGACCTTAGGATTGTTTGTACATAAGGCCTTTAGTTGATGTGGCGTTTGTTTAGGAGAGTTGTTTCGAGTTGACCACGAACAAGTTGTGTGTTTACTCTAAGAATGATCGGATCCCTAGTAAAGAGAAGTGGGAGATTCGAGAGGTTTGGTAGATAAGGCCGAAGGAGATGAAGCCTCTCGTAGTTAGAACGTTACGTTGGCAAATCAGCCTTCGGGAGGGAAGGGTGAATTGATTTTCACTCCTGAGCCTATGTTTTAAGCTCGAGGGTGGATTCAATTGGCAAGTCCTTGCCAAGATGAGGGAGTAATAATACTGGAGTATTGACTTATTGTTGATGCGCCTCACAAGTTTAAACGTGTGAGAAGTATTATTCCCTGTTTGAATTGAAGTTCAGCGTGGGGGTGACCGCTGTGTAGGAAAGGGAAGTGTTACTTCCTGGGCAAAATTTAGTTTTTCGTGCGAGAAACACTTCTTTGCGAGATGTCGCTGGAGAGACAAGGGTGGTTAAAACCACAAATACAAGCTGCTGACTTAGGAAACATAACTCTGCTCTTTTGACATTGAGGGTGAGGTGCGTTTCCATAAGAGAATCTTTTTCCTGAATGAATGGACTTAAGAAAGGCAGATATGGTGGGATCTGGTGGTTCTAAGGTTGCGTTACATCCGAGTAACGACATAATGTGTCAAGTTATGCGCCGCCAGTAGTAGTGGCCAGACATGGCGAGGTTGTTGGACTACACAGGGTGCCTTTGATTTTAGTTTCCGACTGAGACAAGATTTTCATTTTTCCCACTTGTGGCAGGTTTCCAAGAAGATATGGGAACCGAATGAAGGTTAAGCACTCCTTATCATCCTTAAACGGATGGCCAGACCAATAGGGTAAACCTTAGGTTGGGGGATATACTCCTTATGTGCGTGCTTAACATCAAGTATAGTCGGGAACAGTGTCTCTCTCTAGTCAAACTCGCTTATAATGATTTGCATCGATTCTCTATCGGAATGGCGATTTATAAGGCCTGGTATGGTAGGTCTTGTGGATCTCCCGCTTGTTGGTTAGAGGTGCGAGATGATAAGTCTCTCGGACCTGGAATAATCCGAGGTACTTCTTCGAAAATTGAGCTCCTTCGGAATCGAATTCGTATAACCAATATCGACAAAAGAGCTAAGTCGATGCGGGGAGAAGGTATGTTGAGTTGAGGTAGATGGACCAAGTGTTGGTGCGAGTATCGCCTATGAATGGCATTAAGCATTTCGAGTAAAAGGAAAACTTGCACCACGTTATGATGGACCTTTCCCAAATGTTAAGGTGGGTCCTTTCTCTACTAAAATATTTACAGCAAGTTCATGACGTGATCCATGTCTCCTTTGTAAAGTAGTACAAGAGATGTGATGGTGCCTTTAGGCACATTTCCTTCGAAGATTTTGGGATGCAACTTGCCGTTCCTTATGAGGTGTAGTCGGTTGCTATTTTAGAGCGTGGAGGGTGGTAATTTAAAACCGCCGATAGTACCTTTGTTTATGGTGCAATGTAGTCACCATAGTGTCGAGGAATCGACATGGGATCGTGAGGATGACATGTGGGAAAAGTATCCGCATTTCTTCTTGCGAGGTATACCTGAATTTTGGGGTCAAAATTCCCTCTTAAGGGCGGAAGTATGTAACAACCCTCACATTTGATAGCATATTTTATATTTATTTACCGGGTGTAGTAATTAATTATAAAATGATGGATGTGAGTAAATATTAATTTATTATGAAAAAGGTTAATATTTACTAAAATGTTGTATGTTTACCTGATGAGTAGGTAAAAATATCCATGTGGTAAATTGTTGTGTCATAAGAATTAAAATGACATTTTGGTTTAATGAGAAATCGGAACTTAAAATGAGTTATAAAATTTCCAAATGATAATTTGGAGGGTGAAGTTTGTCCCGGTAGGTGCGAGACAGTCAGAATAAGTGCCATATTGCATTTTGGCATTTCGGGCACTTTTGACTGGTTTTAGCTTAAATGTGTAGTTGCGATTTATTATATCGCGTATTAGTCATTAAAGTTGGGATTTTTAGACTTAAGCTACGTTTAAGTCCCCCATCCTATTTCTATTCTTCCATTCCACACAATTGAGCCTTAGAGAGAAAGAGAGAGGAAGAGAACTTTGGGAGAAATTGAGAGATTTGGAGATTCAAGCTTGGATTGTTGCCTCCACCAAATCAAGTCTGATTTTCTACATCAAGACAAGTTATCTACTTGCTATTATCTGATTTAAGTAGAATAATTAGTGTTCATAGTTGTGAATTTGTTGTGTTTAACCATTTTAGGGTTTTGTTAGATTATTTGGGTACTAACCCTTAGAGATTGATTTGGATGATAATTTTTGCATATAATGGTAGTTAGAGGCCTTTATTATGTATTGGTGGTGATAGATGATCTTGGTTTGGGTTGGTTTTGGGTTTAAGGAAAATTTGGGGTTCAAGACTCCATAGCCATTCTTTGCGTTTTCGTAGGGGCGAATCGATTCGGCCCCTTGGGCGAATCGATTCGCATAGATGCAGTTTCCCAGGTCTGTGCATCCGAATCGATTAGGGTTAAGGCCGAATCGATTCGGCAATTGCAGAAACTAAATTTTATTGTGCGAACCGATTCTCTTTCAGTACGAATCGATTCGCTAGGGCGAACGGATTCGGCCCTTAGGGCGAATTGATTCGGTTCCTGCAGTTTTGAGTCATTTTCCTTTTTAAATTTTGATCTTTTTCCTCAGGCTTAGGATCTTGGAACCTTCTTGAAAGAAGTAAACTTAGAGTCCTAGAGTATTAGTTGAGTTTGGACGTTACCCTAGACTACAAATGGTTTCATCTGGGGTTTATTTCCAGGGAGGTTTAAAGTGATGTTAAGGCATTACTTCTTTTATTCAAATTTTAGAAGTTAGGAAGTTAAATGCCCTAACTTGGAGACTTAGGGGCTTATCAAAGTTATATGAACTTTGGAGACTTGTAGGATCATAATGATCATTTAGAGATTTAGTTGGAACTTGAGATTGAGGAATATCGATGATAATATTCAACGGGAATAGGTTCGAATAAAATGAACCCAAACTATGTTAATGATGACGGATTCAAATAAAATGAACCCAGTTGTTTAATGATGATAGGTTCGAATAAAAAGAACCAAACACATGGATATTTGAAATGGAATTTGGTAATGGTAATTGAAAATGAAAATGAGATTAAAATGGTAAATGTTAATTTACTGATTACACACCTCTCTAAATGACATCATAAGGGAAGTTCGCGCGCTTGGTGATGCCCCCTGGCTAGTGAATGCAGGGTGGATATAGTCCTAGGCCATATGCGGGGTTTTTATATGTTTTCTGCGCTGGTTAGGGGATTCCGGGTGTGGTCCTGACTTTCCCGCATGCATATGGCCGCTTCCCGACGTTGCATTATGATCCCAGGTTGTCTTGTATAGATAGGCCCTGGAAGATGATGGTCATTTAGGGGCGCGCCCAGTGGGGAAACTCGGAGGGGCGGTCTTAGAATCGTTATATGTATATGAATATAACTTTTCTGCATCAAGTGGGACTTGATGGATATATGCCATAAAGAGCATGATATGTGCCATAAAGAGAACGGGAATGAGATTAATGAGATATGTGCCACAAAGAGCACTTGATGTAATGATATTCCTATTAAGGAATGGAAAGATAAAAATGGGAAGTTTTTATTAATGAAAGGAAATTATAACTTCTTGATTTAACCGAATAAATGGTTTTATTCCTAATAAGGAATGTAAGAAGGAAATGGAAATTCTATTAATGAGTAAAGGTTTTAAATTAAAGTGCTTTACTTTTAAATTCTTAATTGAAATTGTAGATAGCATGCCATATTATCATCCTTGTCATTCATGCATAACTGTTCATACCTACCATACTTTTTATTCTTCTGGTGATCATATAGAACCCGACCCTGACCGGTTTACTTTCCTTGTTGTGTATATGATTGTATCCGCTCAGGTGCTCCCCCGCAAGGACGCGAGTTTTGATTTCCCCATTCCTTTGCTTTTGACGAGCTGTAAGATTTGGGGGTTATTAGAGGACCTTGAATTAGACGTATTCTTCTTGTCATTCTAGATATGATCGGGTCTTTTCACTCGAGTGTGCGCCCCAAACATTTGTACTTGTTTAATGATTGTATTACATAAGATATTAAATTTTTGTACGGTGTTCTATGTAGCTGTGGACCGACAACTTATTCGGTCCATCTTTATACATTCATTTTAGTTGTATTATATATATATTTTTGTGGAATTCCACTTGCTTATTAGATTGGGTTGTTTAAATTTAATTTTCATAACTGCATTTTTTAAAATCTTACACTTTTTGGCAACTCGTTTTTTGATTTATTGGGTGGTTTTTCCCATATACTCAGTTTATTCTTGTGATGCTGAGGATGATATCCATCCATGATTCCTGTTACGTTTGAGTATCGGGCAGGCCACCCCTTATCTCGGATCGCGGGTTGTCACAGTAAAACCGAATTGAGATAATTGATCTTTTTAAATGGGAACATGGTGTGAAGTTAGGATAATATTATGCCTATACGGGTAAAGAAATGGCTTCGAAAGAGATCCATGGAGATGAGGCTTTATCATATCACGAGCTTAGTTTGTATGTGGAGTCATTAATAACTTCGAATCCTGGGAGTCATGTTGTTCTCGAGGTCAATGGTCAGTGCAGGAGATTTGAAAGGTGTTTTATTGCATTTAAAGCTTTTATATATGGGTTTATGCATTGTCGACCCATGATATGTCTTGATGGTACATTTATGTTAGCCAAATACAAGGGTTGAATGCTTGTTGCTACTGCAAAAAATGGTGACCAAGGTATTTTTCAGTTTTCTTAATATAAAAAAAGAATAATAGGTGTTGCAAACAATAGCAAAAAAATAGCAAATGGACTTTTGCAACTTTCGAGATACAGTTCAGTTGGACAAAATATAACAATGATACATTAACCAAACGTATGGCTAAGTTACTAACAATAGAACAATACATTAACCGAAAATATGCATAAATAGAATAATATTTCAACCAAACCTATTCCTAACTAACTCACAGAGACCCCCAATCCCACATGTTATAGTTTGGCAAATTATAGTTCAATTGGACAAAATAGAACAATGATATATTATCATACCACATTTTTGGCCTTTCATCCTACAATGCCAAAATTTTGCATTTAGTTCTACCGAATTTTATATAATATTTGTCATAACATACAACTGTACAAAAAAAAAGAGAGAGACTCCCAATTCTACATGTTATAGTTTGACAAATTATAGTTCAAGTGGAAAAACTAGAATAAGGATATATTATTGTACGACATTTTCGGCTTTGCTGCCTACAATGCCATAAAATTTTGCATTTAGTTCTACCGAATTTTATATAATATTTGTTATGACATACAACTGTACAACAATGAAAAAGAGAGACAAGTTTTGCAAAAAATAACAAACGGATATTTGTAACTTTCCGGATTACAATTCAATTTGACAAAGTATAATAATGATACATTAACCAAACGTATGGCTAATTAACTAATAGTAGAACGAGACATTTTTAAGGCATATAATTTTAGCAGGGATACATTTTCGGACATGAATTTAAACTGAAAAGAACGCCTAAATTATACAGTGGTTAGAATAGATATATAATTTCATATCCACGTGGATATATAATTTCGTACGAAATTAAAAAAGTTGAATTTCTTTTTAAATGGTCGGAACAGTAAACATATTTGTTCTCCAATTCTTTTTTAACTTAAAAACAATGCAATTATATATCAAGGTCTAAAGTGGTTTGAATTTAAACTCAGAACATACTCTAATTTTATATAACATAGACTATACTTGAATGATGAACAATGATATATGATACCAAAAATGACATGTAACAACCCTCTCTTTTGGTAGCCTATTTTATATTTAATTACTATGTGTAGTAATTAATTATAAAATGATGGATGTTGAGTAAATATTAATTTAGTATAAAAAAAAGGTTAATATTTACTAAAATGTTGTATGATTACCTGATGAGTAGGTAAAAATATCCATGTGGTGATTTATGGTGTCATAAGATATAAAATGACATTTTGGTTTAATGAGAAACCGGAAGTATAATGAGTTATAAAATTTCCAAATGATAATTTGGAGGGTGTGGTTAGTCCCGGTGGGTGTGAGACAGTCAAAATAAGCGACATATCACATTTTGGTATTTCAGGCACTTTTGACTAGTTGTAGTTTAAATGTGTAGTTGCGATTTATTATAACGCGTATTAATCATTTTAGTGGGATTTTTAGACTTAAACCCCGTTTTATTTTCCCCACCCCCATTTCTACTCTTCCTTTTCTTTCAATTGAGCCCTAGAGAGAGAGAGAAGGAGAAAGAAGAGAGCTTTGGAGAAAAGATAGATTGGAGATTGGATTGTTGCCTCCACCAAATCAAATCTTAATTTGAAAGATCAAGGCAAGTAACTTACTTGCTATAGTATGATTTAAGTGGATTAATTAGCATGATTTGTTGTGGATTGTTATGATTTAGTTTAGTTAGGGTTTTGTTATATTATTTGGGTATTAACCCTTAGAAATTGATTTGGATGATAAATGTTGTTGAGGATGGTAGTTATATACGTTTTATGATGTATAAGTTGAAGAATTTGAGGTTGGGTTGGGTGGATTTGTATAGGAATGAAATTTGGAGTTTAAAACTCCATAGCCAAAATTTGGAAAATCTGCAGAATCGAATCGATTCGGCCTGGCCGAATCGATTCGCCCTGGGACAGTTTCCAGGTCTGGGTGATCCGAATCGGCAGTTATGCCGAATCCCCATTTTTCCTGGCCGAATCGATTTGGCTAGGCCGAATCGATTCGAAAACCCTGCATTTTTCTTTTGTTTTCTTTTCATATTTTTGAGCTTTTTCCTTAGGTTTAGGGTCTAGTAACCTTCTTGCATGAAGTAAACCTAGAGTCCAAGAGTATTAGTTGAGTTGGTCGCCACCCTAGATTAGAATTGGGTCATCTGGGGTTTATTTTCCGGGGTGTTTCAAGAAATGCTAAGGCATTTCTTCCTTTAGAGAATTTTTAGGAGTTAGGAAGTTAAATGCCCTAACTTGGAGACTTAAGGGCTTATCAAAGTAATTTGAACTTTGGGGTTTTGTAAGATCATAATGATCATTTGGAGATTTAGTTGGGACTTGAAATTGAGGAATATTAATGATAATATTCGATGGTAATTAGGTTCGCATAAAATGAACCCAAATGATTTAAAGATGATAGGTTCCACTAAAATGAACCCAAGCTATGTTAATGATGATTGGTTCAAATAAAATGAACCCGGTTGCATAATTATGATAGGTTCGAATAAAAAGAACCAAGAACAAGGATATTGGAATTGGAATATGTAATGGTAAATTGAAATGTAAATGCGATATAATATGGTAAATGCCAATTTACCTAAACACAACTCTCTAAATGACATCATAAGGGAAGTTCGCGCACTTGGTGATGCCCCCTGGCTAGTGAATGCAGGGTGGATATAGTCGTAGGCCATATGCGGGGTTTTGTATATTTTCTGCGCTAGTTAGGGGATTCCGGGTGTGGTCCTGACCTTTCGGCAGGCATATGGACGCTTCCCGACGTTGCGTTATGATCCCAGGTTGTCTTGTATAGATAGGACCGGGAAGATGATGGTCATTTAGGGGCGCGCCCAGTGGGGAAACTCGGAGGGGCGGTCTTAGAATCGTTATATGTATATGAATATAACTTTTCTGCATCAAGTGGGACTTGATGGTTATATGCCATAAAGAGCATGGATATGTGCCATAAAGAGCACGGGAAATGAGATTAATGTGATATGTGCCATATAGGGCACTAGATAATAACGGTATTCCTATTAAGGAATGGAAAGACAATTTGGAAAGATAATTAACTATGGAAGTTAATAAATGAAAGGAAATTATATCTTCTTAATGTAAACCAAACAAATGGTTTTTAATTCCTATTAAGGAATGTAAGAAGGATATATTAATTGGGTTAATGAGCAAAGGTTTTAAATTTAAGTTATTTACTTTTCTTCCTTTTATGTAAATGACACTTTATTTCATCATTTTGTTAAATTGTCTTAAATTGTGATGTAGATAGCATGTCATTGTCATATTATCATTCTTATAATCCACGCATAACTGTTCATATCTATCATGCTTTTTATTTCTTCTGGTAATCATATAGAACCCGTCCCTAACCGGTTTACTTTCCTTGTTGTGTATATGATTGTATCCGCTCAGGTGCTCCCCCGCAAGGACGCCAGTTTTGATGTTCCCATTCCTTTGCTTTCGACGAGCTGTAAGATTTTGCGGGTTATTACTGGACATTGTATTAGACCCTCTCATCTTTGTATTCTAGATATGATTGGGTCTTTTCATAGGGCGTGTGGTCCAAACATTTGTACTTGTTTAATGAATGTATTATGTAAAATATTTAAATTGTGGTACTTAGTTGTTTCTTGCTGTGGATCGACAGCCTATTTGGTCCTTTTGTGTACATACGTCTTAGTTGTATTATATACTCTGGAGGAATTCCACTTGCTTATCAGATTGGGTTGTTTAAATTAAATTTTCTTAACTGATTTAAAATTTCTTAACTTTTTGGCAACCCGTTTTCTAATTTATTGGGTGGTTTTCCCTTATACTCAGTTTATTCTTGTGATGCTGAGGATGATATCCATCCATGATTCCTGTTACGTTTGAGTATCGGGATGGCCACCCCTTATCTCGGATCGCGGGGTGTCACATGACAGTGGATATATGTTGTATTATACTTGAAGGAAGCTGTTTGGCATGGAACCATTAGCTACACAGTTGCAATTCAAACTGTACAGGAAAGATAAAAGATGATTTAAAATCTATGATCATATTGTTAATTTGATTTTGTATCTGTATTTTTATATATCTGTAACACCCCGCCCGCCCGGGGAGAGCGAACGGAGCGCTAATGCGATAAAATAAATCCAAATCCACAAGTGACAATGTATAGAGCATATAAGTCCCACAACAACAAAAGAGAAACTACTAATCTCAATCTCTTCAAATTAAATACCAAATCTCTCGAATTAAAATTACAACTATCTAACTCGAATAAAGATACAAATCTCCAAAGCTCTATACATCAAAGTAATACAAATCTTTCCCAAAAAATCCTCGCTAAAATCAATCTCCACAGCGCCCCAAAATCCGCGCTAACCTGGCACTAAAAGAAAATATGGGAAAGTACACAATACGACAAGAAAGATGCTCAACAAATATATGTTAGTGATGAATAAAACGTAACAAAACGAGTACGAATATTCAAATCAAAATGCAAATCTCAATAGCATTTCATCATTATAATTTCTCCACAACACTTTAACCGGGTCAGCAGGCCTCACCACATCCGTATATGCTTTATCAAGCCATAACCCGGGAAACAGGAATTTTGGCGGGTGCCCAACATCCGTGCCATATTAAAATCTCATGACAACATGCTCATCAATAATATAATGATACCACATGAATCAAAATAATTTCAACAATTATTTTCCAGATTTCAATGAATTTATGAATTCAAATATGAGTTCAATTAAATAAGAATTCAAAGAGAATGACACTCGTGAGATTTAAGGAGCATATTGTGTAAAACCCCAAACCTCAAACCATGATGAGAAACCAATGATCACATCCTCAAGATCAACTCAAAAGATCTACAAAATCTCCTCCAAGAACCTTCAACAAAATAGCCCCAAGAACACCTATAATCTAAGGTTGGAACTCACAAATATCAAGGGCCAATGTGTATATAAAAAGAAGAGGAATATAAAATATATTTGTTGCCAAAAGTTGTGCCAAAACAACTCCAAGAGTTAAAAATATTTAAAAATCATTTTAAAATCCGTTTTAACTCCCTTTTCGAAATCGTTTGAAATTCTCTCCTTTAAAAATAATAACCAACATATTTGAGTAATAAAAATAATTTTATCAAAAACTTTATTTTCCTCCATTTTCCAAAAATTAATTAAAATGGCCCAAAATTATGCGGGTTGTTACAATATCATTCAAATTAAGTTGTTTGTTCGAATGTATTTGATGCATTTGTATGTTACATGAACTTAATATGAAATGTTATTTGTATCTTGTTGTTTATGGTTTTTAGTTATTTTTAGTTTAATTATTGATTATGTTTTTTTAATGCAGGTATATTTCCTTTAGCATTTGAGGTTGTTGATTCTGAAAATGATTCTAATTGGCTATGATTCTTGGAAAATCTGAAGATAGTTTTACCTTGTGATAAGGTCTACACTTTTATATCGGATAGGCACAATGGATTGGTTTCATCAATACCAAAGGTTTTTCCAAATTCGACTCATGGTTACTGTTTGTGGCATTTGAGGAACAATCTGAGTTCGGTAATATTTGGAAAAAATCCTAAGAGAGGTTTTATATTGAAACTTTTTACTGATTTGGCTTACACAACAACACATGAGGAATTTCAAAAGAATTATAAGGATTTTCGAGAAATTATTGGACCATGTGCATTTGATTTTGTATCAAGTTTAAAATTTGAGCATTGGGCGAATGCGTATTTTTCCGGTAAGAGATATGGCGAGATGTGTTCTAATATTTTTGAAAGTTTCAATTCATGGATTTTGAAGGAGAGAAATATTCCTATTAAGATAATTATAGATGAAATACGAATAAAGATAATGAATTTGATGAGTGACAGACGTGATGTTTCATGAAATTGGAGTACTATTTTATGTCAAACAATGGAGAAAAAACTTAAGCTAATAGTGCAGAATAGTCGGAGCTTCAAGGTTGTAAAATCAAGTGATGTTATATTTAAAGTGGAAGACAACAAAAAGTATTCTGTAAACTTATACAGAAGTTATTGTAGTTGCAATTTGTGGAGTATCGAGGGGTTCCCATGTGAGCATGTTGTTATTAGTATACTAGCATCTGGAAATAGTGTCTACAGTTTTACTGATCCATGTTATTACTTAGCAGCATTTTGTGAATCACATTCACATTCAATTCAGCCTGTTCCCAGTTTTATATGTCCTCGAGTGAAAGATGATGAATTACGGATTTTACCACCTGAGACAAAGAGGGTGCCTGGACGACCAAGAAAAAATCGAATTGAAAGTAGTGGAGTAAACCCAAAGAAGCTTCGGAAGTGTGGAAGATGCAATTGCTACGTCACACATAACAAGAAAACTTTTAGTGCAAAGATTAATGAGTAATTTTGTTTTTTATTTGAAGGGGTATTATATTGTTATCCAATGCTGGATTTATTTACAATAGGTACTGTTGATACAATTTTTATTTTTAGATATACAGTATTAAGTTGGAAATAAATTGAAGTTTAAACGTGCAAAAGTGGGTTGCAATTTACGTTATCTTGGTTTTATCTTATTGGCATTTTAACTTCTCAATTTGTTTATAATTACTTTATTTTGTGTTATTGTATTTGTTGAAATTGAAACTGCGTCAACTGATAAAATTTTATTCAATTGATTTATGTATGTTGATTACGGTGGAATTGTTTATAAGAACAACATGATGAGATAGTTTTGTATAAATAATTTTTAAGGATGATTTGTTTTCAATTTTGGTCTGTATGGATGACATTTTTGTAGGCGTGTTCCACTCTTGTTGCCCTTCTGTTTGAGTTGGTGTATCTTGTGTCTGCTTATATTTATGATGGTGATAGTTGTTTCGCAGTTTTGCTGCTGTAGTGAATCTGAGTTTCCTATCAATAATAGAAAGGGAATATACTTTTTTTTATCGAAGCTCGGATGTGGTGAAGATTCATTGGTTTGTAATATTATTTTGTCCAGAAATGGTGGGATGATGGAGGATTGCTATCTGCAAGAAATTTAGGTCCACGTGTCAATAAACTGAATTGCACTTGGCCAGTCCACCAAGATGTGCAATATCTATACATATAGATAATTATTGACATAGCTTAGCTTTGTGATTTGCACGATAAGCAGTGGTGGTAAATGAATGGGTATCTTTTTGTCATTTGGTCGGATGACTGGGAATTCAAAACCCTTTTTTAGTCCTATTTCATTCCAGAGGCTGCTCAATTACAGTTATACAAAGAGTTCGTAGACATAAAGTCGTAGGATGGTATGTCCGTCGTACAGTACACAGCTTATTTTAACGAGCTCTCTTCCCTCATAATTTTTTTTATATGGATTTGACAATCTTTATCGTCTTTGTATTCGTTCTTATTATTATTGCCGACCTGAAATTGTATAGCTCCAAACTTCTGTGGTTTGTAATATCTGTCTTGAGGAGGAGGTCGCACTTTGGTTCGAGGAAGTTGACGATAATCTTTGTTCGAGCAGAGCACAAACACTATTTGTATATAATCTGGGTATGGACATCTGATATGGTCCGATCATATGTGGGATCAATTGTTTTTCTTTTTTTTTTTAAAGAACAGATTTATTCCATCTTTATAATTTGATGATTCTCTGTATGATTGAGAAAAGCGGATTATTCTAAAAAATACAACACCTCCTTAAAATAATAACATCCACATCCTTATCCAAGGTGTACAAAACTAGTGTGACTGCGTAGGGTGCATGTTCAAAAGCGTCACCCAGTTATGACCTGATTGTTTTGCGTTCTTATGGGCGGTCCATTATGTAACGTCTCAAAGCCAAACCGTCCATGTTTTTGCACAGAATTTTTAAGTCGGTGCGGGCTGGGACGAGTGGAGAAGATTGAGCTTGTTTAAGGGTTTGGGGTTGGAGGAATTTAAGGAGATTGAATTGGTGTTAGAGAGAGGATTGAAAGAAGGTGAAGTGGGAATCGAGTTCGGGCCATGTGAGGGTGAAGGAGGAGACATAGGAAGAGTGTTGTTGGAGCTCTTCGAACGATTTTTCGAGGTTTTTGTTTTTTGCTGTCGATGAGGTTTAGAGCTGCGGATATTTATTTTTCAGTCAATATTATGGGTCAGGAATGGGAATTAAGAAAACAAACCAGCCCTAATTTGCAGACACCATTTGTACTCAACTTAAATCAAATGCAACTAGTTCGTCATTAAGTCAAGACTGCTAAAATGTCCCAATATTTTATGATTAAATATTGGTGATTTTATGTGTTTAACGAGATATTGGTGATTTTATGACAGATAATCAAACCAAAGAGCTCGTTGCTGTTATGTATATTAAGAGAGGGGATAAGGTCACGTTTTATTGCTTTCTTTCAAGATTTTATTTTATTTATCCAGTGGACAATTTGTTTAAATTCTTGTTGTAAAAGTAGGGGTGACTTTATGTTTAGTTTGTTCCACTATGTTCATTAGCTTGTTTGGTTCTATTGTTTTGAAAGGAACCTAACAACAAAAAGTGAAATGCCCTCCTATCATACACATGATTTTCTTTTTGGGATGTTCCAAATTAAGATTCTTCCTTTCTTTTCTTTTTTGGAAGTAATTATTGATCTTCAGTTTAATCTTAAAATATTCATTTTTAAATAAAAGACTATTGATAGGGAGTATACGAGTATGAACTCCTGCTAATAATACAATATTTTAGCGGGTCGAGGCCTTGTCGTGTCGTGCCAAAATCACCACTAAACCAGTGTATTAGGGCTTGTTTACTTTGATGATTCATCTTGACTTAATGACGAAATATATGAGTTATCATATGTTTAATGACCTACGATATGTGTAATTAAAAAATAATTTGATGATTCATCTCGAAATATGCCCGGGTTTCAATATTTAAACAACATTCACATAATAGCATTATGTCGGATGTTATTCTTTTACATTTTATATTACAATTTTCTCTTAATGTTACATTTTTGTAAAATATTAAATATTAAATATCGATTCAAAATCGCAGGATGCTGTGAAGATAACCTGCAAATGAAAAACGAAGATTTTTGTTTTTCTGAACAATGTTTTTGTTAGTGTAGTGTTGTGAAGACAACTCTTTATTCAACTAATTAGAGAGTAAACCAAATATGCACTTCAATCAACATTCTATAAGTGAAAATCTATTTTTGCAATCAGTTTGAATACAATGTTTGTAAAATGCACTCACTTTGAATATAATGCAAGTCTAGTTTGAAGGTGCACTGAAATTTATCCTCTGATTTTGAATTAATATACTTTTTATAAATGATATTTGATTTATTTGTCAAAATAGCATTACTCTACTTGATTAAAATTGTGTCTTAAAAGTAAACATCATGAATAAAGAAAGTAATAGAAAAGTAGTACAAAAGGCCAAATATCCCATTGCATATGATCACCTGATAGTAAAAACCAATTCTTTCCTATTCAGTTCAGGTGCTAGACCCAGTTTAAGGTCACATTTAAACAACTAATCAACAAAATAGTACCCACAAGAAGGCAAATGAGACATACAAATGAAATTCACAATTAATCATCACGGAGGAAAGGATTTGATCATTAATGAGCCAACACCACTGTTAAGCAAATTTTTTAATTGGTAAATAAGGTTTTTACAAACATGAAAACACCATGTATATATATTTTGCATGTCTATTCTTTCAATGTTTTAGAGTATTGAACAATATAAATAAAAGTATATAATGGTCAAATGTTTGTAACACCCCGCCTAATAAGATACCAGGCGATCACTCCAATATTAAATTAAAACAGGAGTTTCATATGGATCATTCTTAGCATCACTGTCGAAAATCCATTTAATTACTAATATCTTATTAGGTGAGCGTTAAAAACTTTTATCTAACTACTCTTTTTAGCGACCAATTAAAAACATCCATAATTAAATGCGTAATTGAACTGAAATGAAAATGAAATAAATTAAAATAACCGAACACTCGGTCCAAATATACAACCATTTCGAATGCTGTACTGAAAGAATAAATAAATGAAATTGAGCCATTGGCTCGAATGTTTATACAGTACCTCCTATCTAGAGTACAACGATGGAAGCGGCTATCAAAAACCTGCACGCATCCACAGCTGCTACAGCTGACGTCTGACTCGAAAGAATTTCCATCCAGGCGTCCCTGTGTCTGGACACCTATATATATATAGTATAGAGAAAGAAAGGAGAGTAGACAAACGGGTCAGAACCCGAATGTTTGAAAATATTTTGCAAGTGCATAAATGCTTTATTTTTAGAAAAATAGTTTTATCTCATATTTAAATTGGTATCGCACTCCTATGAGATACCCCTCACCTCTCCTCTAACAGTGCACTCCTAGCGCATCCCTCTAAATATCCTAGTCAAGCTACCCTGCTAAACTAGTCTATCACCCAACCACCATCTACCCTAGATAGTCCAACAGATGTACTAAGGGCTAAACTTCACTCAAATCTCGACGCTATGCCATGTTCGTGCGTGGGGTGTCTCCCAAAGCGAAATCCAAACAAGGAACCCCCCGATACACTACTATGCGGAAAGGTCGATCGTTGGGATCCATTAAACCCTCGTCACTCGATATATCCATTTATATATACATATACATGTTTTACCATAACCATCCGGATCTATCTCCCGGAATGAGAATCCATATACAAAGTATTTATCAATACTTATCATTTTTATCTCAAAACCTTCCATTTCCCTTCTCATATCCAGGAAATGTATTTAAAAGCCAATTCATTATCATGAATTGCTTTAACAAATCATATACCTTTTTAAAAGCCAGTTTTATTATCATAAAAATGCTTTTCCTTTTCAAAATATCCCATTTCCCTTTTATATTCAGGAAATGTATTCAAAGCCATTTTCATTATCATAAAAATGCTTTGCTCATATCGTATGCTTCCACATCCCTTCTTCCATCCGGGAAGTGTTACCGAATCCAATTTATATAACCCATTTCCCTTCTTATATCCAGGAAATGTAATTAAAGACAATCCATTATCATGAATTGCTTTAATATATAACGCGTTCTAAGATCATCCGTCCGGATTTCTCCACTGTGCGCGCCCCTAAATGGTTATCATCTTCTAGGGCCGATCATAAGACAACCTGGGATCCTACATCGCAAGACGTCGGGGAGCGGCCATGTGCCTGCGGGATAGTCAAGACCACACTCGGAATCTCCTAACCAGCGCAGAAAATATATATCAACGAACGCTCACATGACCTATAGGACTATATCCACCCTGCATTCATTAGCCAGGGGGCTTCACCTTACGTACGCAAACTTCCCATATGATAGCGATTTAGAGAGGTGTGTATCCTCAATTTTAACAATTATGAAAATCATTTATTTACCGTTTTGAAAATATTCATTTTCATATTTTCAAAAATCATTTCCATCATAACATATATATATACCTAAATCACACAGTATATACATATCCTATATATTCTTCCTAGAATATATATATATAAACGGCCATAGTGGCCTATAGCATCTAGCGATGACCATAATCCCAAAGATTCCCTCCAGGAATCATAATCATGCATTCATATTAGCATGATTCTAAATCCAAAGTATTCCATACTTTGTTCAATACTAATTACCTCAATCATCTCTTAAAGGTTTATTTATCCTCAAAACCCTTATTTAGGAATCCCTATAAAAATCCCAAATGGTAATTCAACTCCCCATACTCTTAAAGGGAGAAAACTAGAAATTCTGACCTAAGCGAATCGATTCGCCCCTTTAGCGAATCGATTCGGTTCCCAATCCGAATCGATTCGGAAAGTATTCTGCAAACAGGTCTGTAAATGGAGAATCAATTCGGTCTGTACCCGAATTGATTCGGCCAATTGCAGAAACCCAATTTCCTTTAGGCGAATCGATTCGGCCTGTACCCAAATCGATTCGGCCAGTTCGAGGGCTACAGTTTGGGCGATTTTTCAATCTCCAAAATACCCAAAATTCAATCCAATATCCATTTAAATCCTAACTTGGTTTTATTACTACAAACCCAAAGTTTTTTTATATCTCCTCAAATTCTTTAGAGGTCCTAACAATTCTTTTGAGAACCCCTAATATCTATCTCTAATAAGTTCTAACTAATGATTTCAATCTCGGACAGCTTTTCGTAAAAAAATCACTATAAATCCAAAAAAAATAAGAAAAATACGCGGTTGGCGCCCACGCGACCGCGTCGAAAAGATATACAATTTTTATTTTTTGACCAAGAGCCGAATCGATTCTCCTCTAGGCCGAATCGATTCGGTAAGCACGTTGCCTACACTATTCATCGTCTTCTCCGAGACGGTTTCGGCCATTAAAGCTTCTCCCAAGCTTTTGTCGCCTCACCCAATGTCCTACAACCTCAACCAACTACAAATACCCATATATTAAGGGTTATAAACATCCTAGAACCCTAAATCACCAATTAATTTTACATAAAACCTAAGTTTCTCCAATTAACCAATTTTAGGGGTTTATTCGTTTTATCTCCCGAAAACCCGTTTTGTCCACGAATAGCCAACCCAAAATCATTAGGGTTTGTTATACCAACTATGATATGAGATATTTATGCTCAAAAATAAATAAAGCAAGTAAACACTTGCCTCGTGGATAAAATCCGACATCCTCGAGCCGAATCCCGCGGAGGCCGGCCGGAATCTCCCCCTTTTTCTTCTTTTCTTCCCTCTCTCTCTCTTCCCTCTCTCTCTCTTCCCTCTCTTCTTTCTTCTTTTTCTTCTTTCTTTCTCCCTCTCTCCCTCCTTTTATAAGGAGAAAAGGGTTAAATCCCTTTAAAACCCAAAAACGACTCGTTTACCCAATTACGAGCCTATTTAACTCCAAAATTACCCGGAACTTAATTTCGACAATCGGACACTCTTTTCCTACTATCTCGGACATTCCGAGACTCATGGCGCAGTCAAAATTTCCATCCGAGGTACTTGACCGCAAATTACTATTCTAACCCAAAATAATTAAATGCGGTTTTCTACTCAAAATCTTACCTCTTTTGTCGCTATAGCCCACGGCGACAAATAATTAAAATATTTCGACCTATATAGTCCCAAAATAATTTATAACACCCTTCGAAAATATTTAATCCTCGAAAATCCCAAAAGTTACTATTTCGAGAAATTCTCCAAATTCCAAATTATACTAAATTATGGATTTTAATCATCTCCAAAATGGCGGGTTATTACAATGTTCAACTGAGATTTGCTACAAACAAATGGGGAAAAAAAACAAATTTCCAATGTGAAAAAAGAAAAGTTAATGATATTTTCTTCGATAAATTGAATCTCTTTTATGATATTGATAGTTGTGTCTTCAGTTGGTGATTTTTAAGGAAGAGTCCAACTTCTGTTTCGATCATTGAGAAATTGGAATACGATTTCCGATTTTTTTTACGCATATAGTCTTCTGAGTAGGTACTTGGAATGTCTCCTCCACGGACAATGCATTCTATGAACTTGCAAACAAAGAGTGAACAATCAACTCTGTAAAAAATAACAATAAGGTCAGTAAAAAAAATTAATTTAAACAATTATAAAACCAACATACGTGTCTTAAAGTGAAAGTGTTCAAAATAAAGGTATAACGTAAAAAAATATACGATGTGAGGATCAAACATGTTTATGGCGACAAAAATGTTCATAATATACAATGTTTAGATCAACCAATTATCGGGATGAGTTGTGGAAAATTAGTGTCGAATTATAGCTCTGGATAAAAAGTAAGTACCAAACAACAAATAATACTTTTATTCTTATCCTATTCATCTAGTGGTATGTTTGCCATCCAAGGCATAATTGTTTTCGAAGACAAAATTTGAGAACATACAGAGGAAAAATCAACCTAACAGCAGAAACATGATTTTTTTTAAATGTCTCTAAAGACATTAACCTTTTTGATGTGCAGAGATCCAAATAATTTGTTTACAAGATTGTTATTTTAATAAAAATTCTAATTGTATAAAATAATTTGTTCGTTGAAAAAATTCAAAATAGCATGAATATATAACTAGTTATAAAAGAAACATACGAGTCTCCTTGTTATGGGCAATCGGGCACCAAAATATTTTCTTTGTTGGACAATGGTGAGTCATTGATCCTCTTCAAATGAATATTCAACAGCTCATTGATGTACTTTCTCTACAAAACATTGAAATGAAAATTTCATTTATGATATTACTATATATGCATATATATTAATATACATTATTAGAATTTCAATTTAATTATTACCCTTTTATTTGCATCTTGAAGGAATATGTTGTTAGCCCTCCTTTGCTTCAAAGAATTGTAATGACTCCATTGCTTTGTTTTGAGATTCAAAACAAGCAATGTCCAATGAAAACCTCTCTTGTCATTCTTTCACCTCGATGTGTTCATTGGAAAAACAAGATGTGTTGTATCGAGTGGCATTGTGTTAATCACATTTATCAGGTGTCTTTTATCTCCGGCCTTATTTCCATCACGAATAAAAGTCAGAAATGTAAAATAAAAGATTATAAAAATGTGAAAATAAAACGCAGTTTTTGTATACATTTAAAAAAATTTAATTACCTAAGCAAGTGAAGAGAAAACACATGCATTAGCATCAGTTGAAAATGAAATTGATTTCACTTTATGCACATACCAGTCAATTATCTGCAAAAAAATAATATGATAAGTAAAGACAATTCAGATATACATAACGCTGTTTTACCAAGTATAATACTGTTGAATGTTGATTAATTGACATATTATTAAGCAAATGCAAATAAAACTGTTTGGTAAACAAAAGATGAATAGAGTAAATGTCTAGGGAAATTAAGTTCATATATTTATAATGCAAATCTAAATTTGCAGTTATTAACAAATGAGTACACAGTTAATATCGGGATACTAATAACACATAAATCTATACATGTGTCTTTTGAATTGCTCATATAGAAAATTGTATATTTCAACTGAAGTTAATATATGCATTTTAATAGTTTTGCAAAATTATTAATGTAAAGAAGGTTACATTTAGCAAGGAAACAAATGTAGAGTGTAACCCGAACAGAGCCCATACAACTAGATGAATTCTTACACGAGTAATGAGATGTTATTCAAGGTAAACTACCTACATTGCTTACGACATAACACATAGTAATATTAACCTTAATTAGGTTAAATCTTTATGAATAAATCCTAATGTAATATGACCTATTCTTTTGAACAATGCATGAAGTGATACCTTACAATTCATTGACTGTAAATTCAGTTTCACTGAGAGTATTGTAATTTATAAACACACACATTTGTGTTTTCAGCATTGAAATGTGTGTGTGTGTGTGGTCAACTTTATGTTTTCACAATCGGCATGAAGTGTGTGTGTGTAACAATAATTATAATTGCAACATTTATATAATCTGATCACAGCCAACATATATATGCAGTTAACTATACAATTGAGTTCAAAAATTAAAATCTGGTTATTAGTAACATATGTATAAAATTGAGTTCAGATATTAAAGTTATTGCAAAACCAGTATTGCAATAAATTCCAAACTACAAATTCAATATACAATTTTTGCTTTGCATGTATTTACTTATAAGGCTACGTATTGTTTATTTTTTGGTTGAGTTGGGCACAACCGAAAAATAATAATAAGGTAATCACCCATCATACTACTTCAACTACAGTGAAACTAAGTAATGAAATGACTTGAAGACGTAGAAAAGAAGTCTGGAATGAACTAAAATTAAACAAAGGTCTAGAGGTTGAAAAATTTAAGAGAATGTTGGGTAAAAAATCATCAACTACCACTTATTCGATTATACACTGATTTTTTTCCTAAATTAACAAAACTTTAGGAAGGAAGAAAATAGAATTTAAGAATTCAGAGTACAATCGAGTTCCCCTGTTTCTAGATAAATGATGCTAATTTGGGTGCTATTCAAGTCGTCAAAATGCGGAAGTAGAGATGGATTTGTCTTATAGAATTACTTTATACGTTTGTAGTGATAATATGCTTTGTACCATTGAAGATAGGTGTGCTGATTTGTGGTACATGATCCAGACACGAGCTCTGCTAAGGAGCTTAAGTGATTTTGTCTTCTCATTAGAGAGGTGGAATTTTTTTTAGATTCAGTAATAGTTCAAATCCAATGAATAAATAGGCAAAATACAGTGGAGGGGATTAAAGAGTTTAATCCAAAGTTGTATTTCCTTCTCTTTATTTAAACAAAGCGAAAATCTATGTATTTTATGATCCAATCAAGGAGAAAAAAAGTGCAGGTAACCCATGCAAACCAAAAGAACCATTTAACAGACGACAAAGCAGAATGTCCAAAAGTCATTCTGAAATACTAATCTAAAAGCAAATAAGAAAATGTTAGAAAATTTTGTAGTTGGCAATTGTTTTGTTTATTTAACTGCGGTAAGAAGATAGGTAGGTGCAAGAAGTTCACCATCTTGAATCAGGTTGGGGCGGCATATGGGGTGTTGTAGGTGATAAGTTTTGCAAAACTAGTTTTGCAAGTCGTTCATGATTTTTAAAGAATTACTTTTGCAAGTTTGAGAGATTATAGTACAATAGAAAATTCAGAACAGTGAAAATCTGTTAGTACTTTTTAGTCCATAAATGCAAAAAAGAATAATATGTTGAATAAATATTGTTTACAAATATAACAGACATGAAATCCTATTGACTTTTTTCTTAGAGTACTACTTTTCAAATAAAATAATAATATAGAAGAAAATAAGAACATGTTACCTGGTTATCAATGAAGTTGTTACATAGCAGGTCTTCAACTAAAGATCCAGTAATATACACATGTAACTCACTGTCTTGCTATGCTATTGTCCTATTCAATTACAAAAAACCATAGTGTTATGAAAAAAAAACAAAGAAAAACAAAGTGTATTACAGATTCAATTGTATAGAATGTAATGTAAATGATATAGAAGTGTACAAATTCTTTACCGTCTGTCAGTATTTTGAAAGAAATTTTCCACAATTTGCTTTTGATCATCATTTAAATAGTGGAAGACCTTGCTCTTTTTCAACACATTGTTGAACTTCTCAATCTGTTTATGCTTTTTCGGAGTGTTAATACCTTAAACTTATATTGCTTCTTGACTTCCATATGAAACTAACAAATCAAAGGACGGATGATCAATTATCTTTTTCCCTGATTGAAGAACTTCAGAAGAAGGCTGTTGGGCTGCTTTTTTCTTCTTGTCATAATAGAGAAAATCTGCTTGTTGTGTCTTTTTGTCCTTTGCTTTTTCTTCAGTCGCACTAACCAAGACTTTAAATTCTCTTTTATTTCTTTAGGTGTCCTCTTCACTCTCCTTGCAACTTTCAATAAGAAAACTCATTTTTAATAATCATAACAAAGAAACATGACAATAACTTATGAAAGCTTAAGCAGGTAATGAAGAAAATGTTGTGTGAAAACTTAAATTTGCTAATATTTACATAAATATAATTTTTTCATTTTTTATTGGACATGTAACTTTTAATAAGGACAAATTTAATACCTTTATAAGATTTTGTTTTCTTGACACAACTAGATTCTTCAACGCAAATTTGATTGTTGTTGGATTTAAAACCTTCTTTAGGAGTAGGAGTCAATTGCAAAGAAATATTTCTTCGATGAGAGAGAGGCTCCCAAATAATAAGAGCTTTATCTTTCTCTTTCTCTTGTACAATGACTGGCTTCCTCTTTGCAATCAACTCTTCATGGTGCCCCTTTGCTTCCAGCATATTTTCAAGCTCATTGATTTTAACTCGAAGAATTTTGTTTTCGGACAAAAGACGATTATTACCCTTCTTCAAAGCAATTAAATTTTCAGGTTTATTGCTTTCTTTCTTAAATTCATCATCGCTATCATCATGCAAGGAATAATCTTCTAATGGACTTATGTCCAAAATATCCTCAGATACATGCTTAATATAGTGAAAATGTTACACAAATTGCACAAACAGAGTATCATCTTGAAAAAAGTTCAACAGATCACTGTGCTGGAAAGAATAGCAAACATAATTTTGCCAGTTTCAAATCTTATTGTTCAAGTGAAGAAAATAACAACCTTAATATGCCATTATTTCCCACTTTATAAATGGAGAAACAAATATATTTGCTATTATTATTGTACATATTTATAATACTATATGAAGTCAAAATGATTCATCTCTTGCAGTAGTGCAACTAATTTCAATTGTAGTTGAAATGCAATATAAAAAATAATATCATTTGTGTTTTCATGTTTTGACAAGACAATAGTAATTATGCATTCTTAATGGGAGTAAAGTAGACAGACGGTAGGAAAATCGTCCAAATCACTATAATTGTATTGCATACTATAAGAACTACTTTACTATAATATAAATTTTCTATTTAGTAATAGTGTGAAATCAAACCCTATTGTCTGCCCAAGGAATATAAAAAGGCCCTAGCTAGAGTCATCAAAATTGGCTCCCCGAAATTAGGGAAAATCCATAGCAAAAAATAGACACAAAAAATACACTTATTCACACTTTGAGCTCAAATAGTATTTAATATCTGATACAGAAGTGAACAATTCATTCACAATCTATCTTTGACACCCCCGACCCTATATTTTTCTCAACTTCACATCTACAAACCGGACCATAGAATAAAGAATCAATCACAATTAGTCTTAACAAATAAAAATATCAGTATGTAAAGAGGGTTACATTTATCATGGAAACAAATGTAGAGTGGAACCCGAACAGAGTAATTACAGCTACATCCATTCTTACACATGAGTAATCAGATGTTATTCAAGGTAAAACACCTACATTGCTTACAGCAGAACATGGTAATATTAAAGTTAATTAGGTTAAATCTTTATGAACAAATCCTTATGTAATATGACCAATTTTTTTTTAACAGTGCATAAAGTGATACCTTACAATTCATTAGCTGTAAACTCAGTTTGACTGAGAGCATGTTAATTTATAAACACAAACATTTGTGCTTCCAGCATTGAAGTGTGTGTGTGTGTGTGTGTGTGTGATCAACTTTATGTATTCACAATTGGCATGAAGCATGTGTGTGTGTGTAAACATAATTATAATTGTAAAATTTATATGATCTAATCACAGACAACATATATATGAAGTTAACTATAACATTGAGTTCAGAAATTGAAATCTGGTTATTAGTAACATATGTATAAAATTCAGATCAGAAATTAAAGTTATTGCAGAACTAGTTTTGCAATAATTTCCAAACTATAAATTAAAATAATATACCTTCTTCGAGCTGATCTTTTAAATTGATGTTTTTGATAAAACTTCCTTCAAATCCCTCAAATTCCATCTTGTGCGTCGCGAGAATTCATTCTCTTGTCCTTCGATCTTACGCACCACATTGCAATGCTCACAAAAAAAGTACTGGAAAATGTAATACAAAATATATCTTAGTATTTACATATATCTTATATAACAAGTATTAATTTGAAAATTTGAAAATACTTACCAATTATCCTATCAAACAACTGAACACCTTCTCAGGCTGTTCATAATGTTTGTCAACGCTTCTCATGAGATGATCTTTGATAACGACGACCCATGCGATATTTCCAATATCATCATAATTTTCCAAATATTGGATGAAATACCATCCAATACTTTGCAATGAATTTGGAAAATATAAAGTAACCGCCATGTAAAGGATGAACAACCTCGAAATATCTTGAAACACTTCTTCTCCATCCAAGTGTATAATTTCTTCAATACATTCTTGAATTGTAATCTTATTAAACTTTTGTTTCTTGCTAAACCTTCATTGAAGAAACTTTGACTCCATCTCAATAAAAGATGTTGAAGTTCTAGGTTGAACACAGATGTATTTCCCTTTGACTGGCAAACCAAACACCATACCAATATCTTCACTCTGTAATTCAATAAACTTCTTTTCGAAGCGAAATGACTTCTTCTTTTTGTCGTAATTTGAAAGAATTATAGACGATGTTTTACCTATGTTCGAGACCATAGCTTCTGTTATCTTTCCGTTATAAATGGCTTCAATTACATGTCCAAACGAGGTTTCTAAAATAACACCAAGCTTCTCCTTCGAGAGATGCTCTTTATGTTTGTTAATGAGTCTGATTGAAGCACAAAAATTGCATCTAACAGGTGCTTTAACATCCTTTAATGTTGATTTTACAACCTTGCTCGACTTTTGCTTAGATAACTTCCTTGCGTTTTTTAGTGGTGATTAATCAGCATCTACTTCGAATCTTTCCTTCCTTTTCAATTTGACAGTTTTTGACTCATTACTGGAACTAGTAGCTATTGGTGAATCAAACATCAATTTGGCCTTCTATATCAGAACATTTGAAAAAAGATATTAGATATGGACTGCCTTTTTTATAAAAAGTAATATATATGACATGAAAAATTATTAGATTAAGTGATTTATGTATTTTTGTAAATTTACAATTTGTAGACATTATGGAAGTAATGTAAACTGACAAGTCAGTTAGCACTAAAAACAGAACTGGAAGACATTATGCCAGTAGTATAAACACATAACCAACTGATAGAAATAACTATGCAAATTACTCAAATGTTCAAAAGGTAGACAAATGCCAGTAGTGTTAACATATCACTCAGGGAACACTAAAAAATAGAACCGAAAATATATACAAATAAATCAGTTAATCGTACCGAAGAAGGCGATGACTGAGTTTTCGTTTAATGTGTCGAATTCGATGTTTTAAATTCGGAAGCGTATCGAAATCAGACAACAATGAAGGTTAAGCATAGAAAAATTAGTTTTGCTATGCTCATTGCTTTCATAAATGTCTCTAAACAAATCCAAATTTGACGACTTAGAGATGTGATTGATTAATTCTTTGACCCGGATCCGCATCCATTAAATGATGTGGCTCTGCACCAGGGGCATTAACCAAATGCGTCGTTAAGACATGAAAGTTTCTTGTCTTTAAGGACATCGAAAATTCTTCCATAGAAACAAATATGTATTCTACTAGTTGTAGATTACATCACGATTACTTAATCATTTCACTCATTTTCACTTTAAAATCTAACAATTTTAATCCCAACCTTAAACTCAGATAATCATGCATATATTAACCATTCTGCATTGCACTCCACCAACTCTACTACATAAAACACTATTGGAACAAGCTTTTAATTTTAATGGACAGCAATTTTCAATATCAAGCATAGTCAAGGTTATCAACATACTAATAATTACTTGTTACTACCATAGTCAAGTAAGAGAGAATTAAATATTGTCATACTACGACATGTTTTCCAGAATAATTAGTGTATATATATAGTAGCCACTCTATTGGTACTAACACAAACTTCTCAAAACTGAGAGCAAAAATAGTTTTACACTGTTGTATTTATATGTATTTTGGCAAATTTATGAAAAAAAGATATTGGATATGGACTGTGTTTATTATAAAAAGTAATATATAAGATAAGAAAAATCATTAGAGTAAGTGATTTATGTATTTTTTCTTTCCAATTGGTAGACATTATGGCAGTAATGTAAATTGAAAAGTCAGCACTAAAAAATAGAACTTGAAGACAATATGCCAGTAGTATAAACACATAAGCAACTAGAAGAAATAACTATGCAAATTACTCAAATGTTCAAAAGGTGGACAAATGCCAATAGTGTTAACATATCACTCAGGGAACAACAAGAAATAGAACCGTAAATACATACAAATAAATCAGTAAACCGTACCGAAGAAGGTGGTGATTGAGTTTTCATTTAATGTGTCGAATTCGATGTTTTAAATACGGAATCGTATCAAAATCCGATGCCAATGGAGTTAGGCCGATGGAGGTTGAGCATAGCAATATTAGTTTTGCTATGATGATTTGTCTTTAAATGTCTTTAAACAAATCAAAATTTGACGTCTTAGACATGCGATTTATTAATTGTTTGGCACTGATCCGCATCCTCTAAATGATGTGGATCCGCGCCAGCGGCATTAACGAATTGCGTCGATAAGATATGAAAGTTTCATGCCTTTAGGGACATCGAAAATTCTTCCAGAGAAACAAACACGTATTCTACTTGTTCTAGATTACATCACAATTACTCAATCATTTCATTCATTTTCACTTCAAAATCTAACAATTTTATTCCCAACCATAAACTCGTATAATCATGCATATATTAACCATTCTGCATTGCACTCCACCAACTCTACTACGTAAAACACTATTGGAACTAACTTTTAATTTTCATGGATAGCAATATTCAATATCAAGCATAGTCAAGGTTATCGACTTACTACAAATTACTTGTTACTACCATAGTCAAGTAAGAGAGCGTTAAATACTGTCATACTAGGACACGTTTTCCAAAACAATTAGTGTACATATATAGTTGCCACTCTATTGAGTTCAAAGGTATGCAACCATATAGCCAATTAAATTTTAATAATATTTCAATAGTTTCAAACAGTAGACCATGTGTATACTTCTAACAATAGTACTGACACAAACTTCCCAAAACTGATAGCAAAAATAGTTTTGCACTCCTGTATTTATATGTATTTCAGCATATTTATGTAAAAAAGATATCACATATGGACTGTCTTCTTTATAAAAAGCAATATATATGATATGAAAGATGATTAGACTAAGTGATTTATGTATTTTTTCTTTCCAATTGGTAGACATTATGGCAGTAATGTAAACTGACAAGTCAGTCAGCACTAAAAAATAGAACTGGAAGACATTATGCCAGTAGTATAAACACATAACCAACTAATAGAATTAACTATGAAAATTACTCAAATGTTCAAAATGTAGACAAATGCCAGTAGTGTTAACATATCACTCAGGGAACAGTAAGAAATAGAACCGGAAATATATACAAATAAATCAGTTAACCGTTTCGAAGAAGGCGATGATTGAGTTTCCATTTAATGCGTCGAATTCAATGTTTTAAATTCAGAATCGTATCGAAATTACACGCCAATAAAGGTTGAAGGTTGAATGTAGTAGGCCAATGCAGGTTTAGCATAGCAAAATTAGTTTCGCTATGCTCATTTCTTTTATAAATGTCTTTAAACACATCATAATTTCACGCCTTAGAGATGCGACTCATTAATTCTTTGTCTCGGATCCGCATCCACTAAATGATGCGCCTCAGCGCCAGGGGCATTAATAAATTGCGTCATTAAGACATGAAAGTTTCATGTCTTTAGTGACATCGAAATTCTTCCACTGAAACAAATATGTATTCTACTTATTGTAGATTACATCACAATTACTTAATCATTTCATTCATTTTCACTTCAAAATCTAACAACTTTATCCCCAAACTTAAACTCATATAATCATGCATATACTAACCATTCTGAATTGCACTCCACCAACTCTACTATGTAAAAAACTATTGGAACAAACCTTTAATTTTAATGGATAGCAATTTTCAATATTAAGCATAGTCAAGGTTATCAACTTACTAACAATTACTTGTTACTACCATAGTCAAGTAAGAGAGCATTAAATATTGTCATACTAGGACACGTTTTTTAGAACAATTAGTGTATATATATAGTAGCCACTCTATTGAGTTCCAAGTTATGCAACCATAGATCCAATTAAATTTCAACACTATTTCAAAAGTTTTAAACAGTAGACCATGTGTATACTTCTAACAGTAGTACTAACGCAAACTTCTCAAAACTGATAGCAAAAATAGTTTTGCAATGTTGTATTTATATGTATTTTGGTAAATTTATGTAAAAAAGATGTTGGATGTGGACTGTGTTTATTATAAAAAGTAATATATATGATATGTAAAATGATTAGGGTAAGTGATTTAGGTATAATTTTCTTTCCAATTGGTAGACATTATGGCAGTAATGTAAAATGACAAGTCAGCACTAAAAAATAGATTTTGAAGACAATATGCCAGTAGTATAAACACATAAGCAACTAGAAGAAATAACTATGCAAATTACTCAAATGTTCAAAAGGTAGACAAATGCTAGTAGCGTTGACATATCACTCAGGGAACACTAAGAAATAGAGCCGGAAATATATACAAACAAATCAGTAAACCGTACCGAAGAAGGCGGTGATTGAGTTTTCATTTAATGTGTCGAATTCCATGTTCTACATACGGAATCATATCGAAATCAGATACCATTGAAGGTTGATGGTTGGATGTAGTTAGGCCAATTAAGGTTGAGCATAGCAATATTTGTTTTGCTATGCTGATTTTTTTTAAATGTCTCTAAAGAAATCAAAATTTAACGTCTTAGACATGCGATTGATTAATTCTTTGGCACAGATACGCATCCTCTAAATGACGTGGCTCCGCGCCAGCGGAATTAACCAAGTGCGTCGATAAGACATGAAAGTTTCATTCCTTTAGGGACATCAAAAATTGTTCCAGAGATACAAACATGTATTCTACTTGTTCTAGATTACATCACAATTACTCAATCATTTCATTCATTTTCACTTCAAAATCTAACAATTTTATTCCCAACCATAAACTCTTATAATCATGCATATATTAACCATTCTGCATTGCACTCTATCAACTCTACTACGTAAAACACTATTGGAACAAACTTTTAATTTTCATGGATATCAATATTCAATATCAAGCATAGTCAAGTTTATCGAGTTACTAACAATTACTTGTTACTACCATAGTCAAGTAAGAGAGCATTAAATACTGTCATACATGGACACGTTTCCCAGAATAATTAGTGTATATATATATAGTAGCCACTCTATTGAGTTCCAAGGTATGAAACCGTAGAGTCAATTAAATTTCAACAATATTTCAACAATATTTCAACAATTTCAAACAGTAGACCATGTGTATACTTCTAACAATAGTACTAACACAAACTTCCCAAAACTGATAGCAAAAACAGTTTTGCACTCTTGTATTTCTATGTATTTCGACATATTTATGTAAAAAAGATATCGGATATGGACTGTCTTCTTTATAAAAAGCAATATATATGATACGAAAGATGATTAGAATAAGTGATTTATGTATTTTTTCTTTCCAATTGGTAGACATTATGGCAGTAATGTAAACTGACAAGTCAGTCAGCACTAAAAAATAGAACTGTAAGACATTATGCCAGTAGTATAAACACATAACCAACTAATAGAAATAACTATGAAAATTACTCAAATGTTCAAAATGTAGACAAACGCCAGTAGTGTTAACATATCACTCAGGGAACAGTAAGAAATAGAACCGGAAATATATACAAATAAATCAGTTAACCGTTCCGAAGAAGGCGATGATTGAGTTTCCATCTAATATGTCGAATTCGATGTTTTAAATTTGGAATCGTATCGAAATTAGACGCCAATAAAGGTTGAAGGTTGAATGTAGTAGGCCAATGAAGTTTTAGCATAGCAAAATTAGTTTCGCTATGCTCATTTCTTTTATAAATGTCTTTAAACACATCATAATTTCACGCCTTAGAGATGCGACTCATTAATTCTTTGTCTCGGATCTGCATCCACTAAATGATACGCCTCAGCGCCAGGGGCATTAATAAATTGCGTCATTAAGACATGACAGTTTCATGTCTTTAGTGACATCGAAATTCTTCCACTGAAATAAATATGTATTCAACTTATTGTAGCTTACATCACAATTACTTAATCATTTAATTCATTTTCACTTCAAAATCTAACAACTTTGTCACCAAACTTAAACTCATATAATCATGCATATACTAACCATTCTGAATTGCACTCCACTAACTCTACTACGTAAAACACTATTGGAACAAACCTTTAATTTTAATGGATAGCAATTTTCAATATTAAGCATAGTCAAGGTTATCAACTTACTAACAATTACTTGTTACTACCATAGTCAAGTAAGAGAGCATTAAATATTGTCATACTAGGACACATTTTCCAGAACAATTAGTGTATATATATAGTAGCCACTCTATTGAGTTCCAAGATATGCAACCATAGATCCAATTAAATTTCAACACTATTTCAAAAGTTTTAAACAGTAGACAATGTGTATACTTCTAACAGTAGTACTAATGCAAACTTCTCAAAACTGATAGCAAAAATAGTTTTGCACTGTTGTATTTATATGTATTTTGGTAAATTTATGTAAAAAAGATATTGGATGTGGACTGTGTTTATTATAAAAAGTAATATATATGATATGTAAAATGATTAGGGTAAGTGATTTAGGTATTTTTTTCTTTCCAATTGGTAGACATTATGGCAGTAATGTAAACTGACAAGTCAGCACTAAAAAATAGAACTTGAAGACAATATGCTAGTAGTATAAACACATAAGCAACTAAAAGAAATGACTATGCAAATTACTCAAATGTTCAAAAGGTAGACAAATGCCAGTAGCGTTAACATATCACTCCGGGAACACTAAGAAATAGAGCCGGGAATATATACAAACAAATCAGTAAACCGTACCGAAGAAGGCGATGATTGAGTTTTCATTTAATGTGTCGAATTCCATGTTTTACATACGGAATCGTATCGAAATCAGATACCAATGAAGGTTGAAGGTTGGATGTAGTTAGGCCAATGAAGGTTGAGCATAGAAATATTTGTTTTGCTATGCTGATTTTTTTTAAATGTCTCTAAAGGAATCAAAATTTAACGTCTTAGACATGCGATTGATTAATTCTTTGGCACGTATACGCATCCTCTAAATGATGTGGCTCCGCGCCAGCGGCATTAACCAAGTGCGTCGATAAGACATGAAAGTTTCATTCCTTCAGGGACATCAAAAATTGTTCCAGAGAAACAAACATGTATTCTACTTATTCTAGATTACATCACAATTACTCAATCATTTCATTCATTTTCACTTCAAAATCTAACAATTTTATTCCCAACCATAAACTCGTATGATCTTGCATATATTAACCATTCTGTATTGCACTCCACCAACTCTATTACGCAAAACACTATTGGAACAAACTTTTAATTTTCATCGATAGCAATATTCAATATCAAGCATAGTCAAGGTTAACGCCTTACTAACAATTACTTGTTACTACCATAGTCAAGTAAGAGAGCATTAAATACTATCATACATGGACACGTTTCCCAGAATAATTAGTGTGTATATATATAGTATCCACTCTATTGAGTTCCAAGGTATGAAACCATAGAGTCAATTAAATTTCAACAATATTTCAACAGTTTCAAACAGTAGACCATGTGTATACTTCTAACAATAGTACAAACACAAACTTCCCAAAACTGATAGCAAAAATAGTTTTGCACTGTTGTATTTCTATGTATTTCGGCATATTTATGTAAAAAAGATATCGGATATGAACTGTCTTCTTTATAAAAAGTAATATATATGATATGAAAAATGATTAGAGTAAGTGATTTATGTATTTTTTTCTTTCCAACTAGTAGACATTATGGCAGTAATGTAAGCTGACAAGTCAATCAGCACTAAAAAACAGAACTGGAAGACATTATGCCAGTAGTATAAACACATAACAACCTAATAGAAATAACTATGAAAATTACACAAATGTTCAAAAGGTAGACAAGTGCCAGTAGTGTTAACATATCACTCAGGGAACACTAAGAAATAGAACCGTAAATATATACAAATAAATCGGTTAACCATTCCGAAGAAGGCGATGATTAAGTTTTCATTTAATGTGCGGATGTTTTAAATTCAAAATCGTATCGAAATCAGACACCAATGAAGGTTGAATGTAGTTAGGCCAATGAAGGTTTAGCATAGCAAAATTAGTTTTTTTATGCTCATTGCTTTTATAAATGTGTCTAAACGCATCAAAATTTGACGTCTTAGAGATGCGATTGATTAATTCTCTGGCTCGGATCCGCATCCACTAAATGATGTGGCTCCGCGCCAGGGGCATTAACAACTTGCGTCGTTAAGACATGAAAGTTTCATGTCTTTAGGGACATCGAAAATTATTCAGCAGAAACAAATATGTATTCTACTTGTTGTAGATTACATCACAATTACTTAATCATTTCATTCATTTTTACTTCAAAATCTAACAATTTTATCCCCAAACTTAAACTCATATAATCATGCATATATTAACCATTCTGAATTGCGCTCCACCAACTCTACTACGTAAAACACTATTGGAATAAACCTTTAATTTTAATGGATAGCAATTTTCAATATTAAGCATAGTCAAGGTTATCAACTTACTAACAATTACTTGTTACTACCACAGTCAAGTAAGAGGGCATTAAAAACTGTCATACTAGGACACGTTTTCTAAAACAATTAGTGTATATATATAGTAGCCACTCTATTGAGTTCCAGGTTATGAAACCACATAGCCAATTACATTTCAACACTATTTCAACAGTTTTAAACATTAGACCATGTGTATACTTCTAACAATAGTACTAACACAAAGTTCTCAAAATTGATGGCAAAAATAGTTTTGCACTGTTGTATTTATATGTATTTTTGCAAATTTAAGTAAAAAAGATATTGGATAGGGACTGTGTTTATTATAAAAAGTAATATATATGATATGTAAAATGATTAGAGTAAGTGATTTAGGTATTTTTTCTTTCCAATTGGTAGACATTATGGAAGTAATGTAAACTGACAAGTCAGCACTAAAAAACAGAACGTGAAGACAATATGCCAGTAGTATAAACACATAAGCAACTAGAAGAAATAACAATGCAAATTACTCAAATGTTCAAAATGTAGACAAATGCCAGTAGTGTTAACATATCACTTAGGGAACACTAAGAAATAGGGCCAAAAATATATACAAATAAATCAGTAAACCGTACCGAAGAAGGCAGTGATTGAGTTTTCATTTAATGTGTTGAATTCGATGTTTTAATTACGGAGTCGTATCGAAATCAGATGCCAATGAAGGTTGAAGGTTGAATGTAGTTAGGCCAATGAAGGTTGAGCATAGCAATATTAGTTTTGCGATGCTGATGTTTTTTTACATGTCTTTAAAGAAATCAAAATTTGACGTCTTAGACATGCGATTGATTAACTCTTTGGCACGAATCCGGATCCTCTAAACGATGTGGCTCCGCGCCAACGGCATTAACCAATTGCGTCGGTAAGACATGAAAGTTTCATGTCTTTAGGTACATCAAAAATTCTTCCAGAGAAACAAACACGTATTCTATTTGTTCTAGGTTACATCACAATTACTCAATCATTTTATTCATTTTCACTTCAAAATCTAACAATTTTATTCCCAACCATAAACTCGTATAATCATGCATATATTAACCATTCTGCATTGCACTTAACCAACTCTACTACGTAAAACACTATTGGAACAATCTTTTAATTTTCATGGATAGCAATATTCAGTATCAAGCATAGTCAAGGTTATCGACTTACTAACAATTACTTGTTACTAACATAGTCAAGTAAGAGAGCATTAAATACTATCATACTAGGACACGTTTTCCAGAACAATTAGTGTATATATATTGTATCCACTCTATTGAGTTCCAAGGTATTCAACCATAGAGCCAATTAAATTTCAACAATATTTCAACAGTTTCAAACAGTAGACCATGTGTATACTTCTAACAATAGTACTAACACAAACTTCCCAAAACTGATAGCAAAAATAGTTTTGCACTGTTGTATTTATATGTATTTCGGCATATTTATGTAAAAAAGATATCGGATATGGAATGTCTTCTTTATAAAAAGTAATATATATGATATGAAAGATGATTAGAGTAAGTGATTTATGTATTTTTTTCTTTCCAATTGGTAGACATTATGGCAGTAATGTAAATTGAAAAGTCAGCACTAAAAAACAGAACTTGAAGACAATATGACAGTAGTATAAATACATAAGAAACTATAAGAAATAACTATGCAAATTACTCAAATGTTCAAAAGGTGGAGAAATGCCAATAGTGTTAACATATCACTCAGGGAACAACAAGAAATAGAACCGTAAATACATACAAATAAATCAGTAAACCGTACCGAAGAAGGCGGTGATTGAGTTTTCATTTAATGTGTCGAATTCGATGTTTTAAATACGAAATCGTATCGAAATCCGATGCCAATGGAGTTAGGCCGATGGAGGTTGAGCATAGCAATATTAGTTTTGCTATGCTGATTTGTTTTTAAATGTCTTTAAACAAAACAAAAATTTGACGCCTTAGACATGCGATTTATTAATTGTTTGGCACTGATCTGCATGCTCTAATTGATGTGGATCCGCGCCAGCGGAATTAACCAATTGCGTCGATAAGACATGAAAGTTTCATGCCTTTAGGGACATCGAAAATTCTTCCAGAGAAACAAACACGTATTCTACTTGTTCTAGATTACATCACAATTACTCAATCATTTCATTCATTTTCACTTCAAAATCTAACAATTTTATTCCCAACCACAAACTCGTATAATCATGCATATATTAACCATTCTGCATTGCACTCTATCAACTCTACTACGTAAAACACTATTGGAACAAACTTGTAATTTTCATGGATATCAATATTCAATATCAAGCATAGTCAAGTTTATCGAGTTACTAACAATTACTTGTTACTACCATAGTCAAGTAAGAGAGCCTTAAATACTGTCATACATGGACACGTTTCCCAGAATAATTAGTGTATATATATATAGTAGACACTCTATTGAGTTCCAAGGTATGAAACCGTAGAGTCAATTAAATTTCAACAATATTTCAACAGTTTCAAATAGTAGACCATGTGTATACTTCTAACAATAGTACTAACACAAACTTCCCAAAACTGATAGCAAAAATAGTTTTGCACTATTGTATTTCTATGTATTTCGGCATATTTATATTTAAAAGATATCGGATATGGACTGTCTTCTTTATAAAAAGTAATATATATGATATGAAAGATGATTAGAGTAAGTGATTTATGTATTTTTTCTTTCCAATTTGTAGACATTATGGCAGTAATGTAAACTGACAAGTCAGTCAGCACTAACAAATAGAACTGTAAGACATTATGCCAGTAGTATAAACACATAACCAACTAATAGAAATAACTATGAAAATTACTCAAATGTTCAAAATGTAGACAAATGCCAGTAGTGTTAACATATCACTCAGGGAACAGTAAGAAATAGAACCGGAAATATATACAAATAAATCAGTTAACCGTTTCGAACAAGGCGATGATTGAGTTTCCATTTAATGTGTCGAATTCGATGTTTTATATTCGGAATCGTATCGAAATTAGACGCCAATAAAGGCTGAAGGTTGAAAGTGGTAGGCCAATGAAGGTTTAGCATAGCAAAATTAGTTTCGCTATGCTCATTTCTTTTATAAATGTCTTTAAACACATCATAATTTCACGCCTTAGAGATGCGACTCATTAATTCTTTGTCTCGGATCCGCATCCACTAAATGATGCGCCTCAGCGCCAGGGGCATTAATAAATTGCGTCATTAAGACATGAAAGTTTCATGTCTTTAGTGACATTGAAATTATTCCACTGAAACAAATATGTATTCTACTTATTATAGATTACATCACAATTACTTAATCATTTCATTCATTTTCACTTCAAAATCTAACAACTTTATCCCCAAACTTAAACTCATATAATCATGCATAAACTAACCATTCTGAATTGCACTCCACCAACTCAACTACGTAAAACATGATTGGAACAAACCTTTAATTTTAATGGATAGCAATTTTCAATATTAAGCATAGTCAAGGTTATCAACTTAGTAACAATTACTTGTTACTACCATAGTCAAGTAAGAGAGCATTAAATATTGTCATACTAGGACACGTTTTCCAGAACAATTAGTGTATATATATAGTAGCCACTCTATTGAGTTCCAAGTTATGCAACCATAGATCCAATTAAATTTCAACACTATTTCAAAAGTTTTAAACAGTAGACCATGTGTATACTTCCAATAGTAGTACTAACTCAAACTTCTCAAAACAGATAGCAAAAATAGTTTTGCACTGTTGTATTTATATGTATTTTGGCAAATTTATGTAAAAAAGATATTGGATGTGGACTGTGTTTATTATAAAAAGTAATATATATGATATGTAAAATGATTAGGGTAAGTGATTTAGGTATTTTTTTCTTTCCAATTGGTAGACATTATGGCAGTAATGTAAACTGACAAGTCGGCACTAAAAAATAGAACTTGAAGACAATATGCCAGTAGTATAAACACATAAGCAACTAGAAGAAATAACTATGCAATTTACTCAAATGTTCAAAAGGTAGACAAATGCCAGTAGCGTTAACATATCACTCAGGGAACATTAAGAAATTGAGCCGGAAATATATACAAACAAATCAGTAAACCGTACCGAAGAAGGCGGTGACTGAGTTTTCATTTAATGTGTCGAATTCCATGTTTTACATACGGAATCGTATCGAATTCATATACCAATGAAGGTTGAAGGTTGGATGTAGTTAGGCCAATAAAGGTTGAGCATAGCAATATTTGTTTTGCTTTGCTGATTTTTTTTTAAATGTCTCTAAAGAAATCAAAATTTAAGGTCTTCGACATGCGATTGATTAATTCTTTGGCACGAATACGCATCCTCTAAATGACGTGGCTCCGCGCCAGCGGCATTGACCAAGTGCGTCGATAAGACATGAAAGTTTCATTCTTTAGGGACATCAAAAATTGTTCCAGAGAAACAAACATGTATTCTACTTGTTCTAGATTACATCACAATTACTCAATCATTTCATTCATTTTCACTTCAAAATCTAACAATTTTATTCCCAACCATAAACTCGTATGATCTTGCATATATTAACCATTCTGCATTGCACTCCACCAACTCTACTACGCAAAACACTATTGGAACAAACTTTTAATTTTCATCGATAGCAATATTCAATATCAAGCATAGTCAAGGTTATCGACTTACTAACAATTACTTGTTACTACCATAGTCAAGTAAGAGAGCATTAAATACTGTCATGGACACGTTTTCCCTGAATAATTAGTGTATATATATATAGTAGCCACTCTATTGAGTTCCAAGGTATGAAAACATAGAGTCAATTAAATTTCAACAATATTTCAACAGTTTCAAACAGTAGACCATGTGTATACTTCTAAGAATAGTACTAACACAAACTTCCCAAAACTGATAGAAAAAATAGTTTTGGACTCTTGTATTTCTATGTATTTCGGCATATTTATGTAAAAAAGATATCGGATATGGACTGTCCTCTTTATAAAAAGTAATATATATGATATGAAAAATGATTATAGTAAGTGATTTATGTATTTTTTCTTTCCAATTGGTAGACATTATGGAAGTAATGTAAACTGACAAGTCAATAAGCACTAAAAAATAGAACTGGAAGACATTATGCCATGTAGTATAAACACATAACCAACTAATAGAAATAACTATGTAAATTACGCAAATGTTCAAAAGTAGACAAGTGCCAGTAGTGTTAACATATTACTCAGGGAACACTAAGAAATAGAATCGGAAATATATACAAATAAATCGGTTAACCATTCCGAAGAAGGCGATGATTAAGTTTTCATTTAATGTGTCGATGTTTTAAATTCGGAATCGTATCGAAATCAGACGCCAATGAAGGTTGAAGGGTGAATGTAGTTAGGCCAATGAAGGTTTAGCATTGCAAAATTAGTTTTGTTATGCTCATTGCTTTTATAAATGTGTCTAAACACATCAAAATTTGACGTCTTAGAGATGCGATTGATTAATTCTCTGGCTCGGATCCGCATCCACTAAATGATGTGGCTCCGCACCAGGGGCATTAACAACTTGCGTCGTTAAGACATGAAAGTTTCATGTCTTTAGGGACATCGAAAATTATTCTGCAGAAACAAATATGCATTCTACTTGTTGTAGATTACATCACAATTACTTAATCATTTCATTCATTTTTACTTCAAAATCTAACAATTTTATCCCCAACCTTAAACTCATATAATCATGCATATATTAACCATTCTGAATTGCGCTCCACCAACTCTACTACGTAAAACACTATTGGAACAAACCTTTAATTTTAATGGATAGCAATTTTCAATATTAAGCATAGTCAAGGTTATCAACTTAGTAACAATTACTTGTTACTACCATAGTCAAGTAAGAGAGCATTAAATATTGTCATACTAGGACACATTTTCCAGAACAATTAGTGTATATATGTAGTAGCCACTCTATTGAGTTCCAAGTTATGCAACCATAGATCCAATTAAATTTCAACACTATTTCAAAAGTTTTAAACAGTAGACCATGTGTATACTTCTAATAGTAGTACTAACGCAAACTTCTCAAAACTGATAGCAAAAATAGTTTTGCACTGTTGTATTTATATGTATTTTGGCAAATTTATGTAAAAAAGATATTGGATGTGGACTGTGTTTATTATAAAAAGTAATATATATGATATGTAAAATGATTAGGGTAAGTGATTTAGGTATTTTTTTTTCTTTCCAATTGGTAGACATTATGGCAGTAATGTAAACTGACAAGTCAGCACTAAAAAATAGAACTTGAAGACAATATGCCAGTAGTATAAACACATAAGCAACTAGAAGAAATAACTATGCAAATTACTCAAATGTTGAAAATCTAGACAAATGCCAGTAGCGTTAACATATCACTCAGGGAACACTAAGAAATAGAGCCGGAAATATATACAAACAAATCAGTAAACCGTACCGAAGAAGGCGGTGATTGAGTTTTCATTTAATGTGTCGAATTCCATGTTTTACATACGGAATCGTATCGAAATCAGATACCAATGAAGGTTGAAGGTTGGATGTAGTTAGGCCAATAAAGGTTGAGCATAGCAATATTTGTTTTGCTATGCTGATTTTTTTTTTAAATGTCTCTAAAGAAATCAAAATTTAACGTCTTAGACATGCGATTGATTAATTCTTTGGCACGAATAGCAAAAATAGTTTTGCACTGTTGTATTTATATGTATTTTTGCAAATTTAAGTAAAAAAGATATTGGATAGGGACTGTGTTTATTATAAAAAGTAATATAAATGATATGTAAAATGATTAGAGTACGTGATTTAAGTATTTTTTCTTTCCAATTGGTAGACATTATGGAAGTAATGTAAACTGACAAGTCAGCACTAAAAAATAGAACTTGAAGACAATATGCCAGTAGTATAAACACATAAGCAACTAGAAGAAATAACTATGCAAATTACTCAAATGTTCAAAATGTATACAAATGCCAGTAGTGTTAACATATCACTTAGGGAACACTAAGAAATAGGGCCAAAAATATATACAAATAAATCAGTAAACCGTACCGAAGAAGGCAGTGATTGAGCTTTCATTTAATGTGTTGAATTTGATGTTTTAAATACGGAGTCGTATCGAAATCAGATGCCAATGAATGTTGAAGGTTGAAGGTTGAAGGTTGAATGTAGTTAGGCCAATGAAGGTTGAGCATAGCAATATTAGTTTTGCGATGCTGATGTTTTTTTACATGTCTTTAAAGAAATCAAAATTTGACGTCTTAGACATGCGATTGATTAATTCTTTGGCACGGATTCGCATCCTCTAAACGATGTGGCTCCGCTCCAGTGGCATTAACCAATTGCGTCGATAAGACATGAAAGTTTCATGCCTTTAGGGGCATAAAAAATTCTTCCAGAGAAACAAACACGTATTCTATTTGTTCTAGGTTACATCACAATTACTCAATCATTTCATTCATTTTCACTTCAAAATATAACAATTTTATCCCCAACCATAAACTCGTATAATCATGCATATATTAACCATTCTGCATTGCACTCCACCAACTCTACTACGTAAAACACTATTGGTACAAACTTTTAATTTTCATGGATAGCAATATTCAATATCAATCATAGTCAAGCTTATCGACTTACTAACAATTAGTTATTACTACCATAGTCAAGTAAGAGAGCATTAAGTGCTGTCATACTAGGACACGTTTTCCGAAACAATTAGTGTATATATATAGTAGCCACTCTATTGAGTTCCAAGGTATGCAACCATAGAGACAATTAAATTTAAACAATATTTCAACAGTTTCAAATAGTAGACAATGTGTATACTTTTAACAATAGTACTAACACAAACTTCCTAAATCTGATAGCAAAAATAGTTTTACACTGTTGTATTTATATGTATTTCGGCATATTTATGTAAAAAAGATATCGGATATGGACTCTCTTCTTTATAAAAAGTAGTATATATGATATTAAAGATGATTAGAGTAAGTAATTTATATATTTTTTTCTTTCCAATTGGTAGACATTATGGCAGTAATGTAAACTGACAAGTCAATCAACACTAAAAAATAGAACTGGAAGAGATTATGCCAGTAATATAAACACATAACCAACTAATAGAAATAACTATGAAAATTACTCAAATGTTCAAAAGGTAGAAAAATGCCAGTAGTGTTAACATATCACTCAGGGAACACTAAGAGATAGAACCGAAAATATATACAAATAAATCAGTTAACCGTTCCGAAGAAGGCGATGATTGAGTTTTCATTTAATGTGTCGAATTCGATGTTTTAAATTCGGAATCGTATCGAAATCAGACGCCAATGAAGGTTGAAGGTTCAGCATAGCAATATTAGTTTTGCTATGCTAATGTTTTTTTAAATGTCTGTTAACAAATGAAATTTTGACGTCTTAGGCATGCGATTAATTAATTCTTTGGCACGGATCCGCATCCTCTAAATGACGTGGCTCCGCGCCAGTGACATTAACCAATTGCGTCGATAAGACATGAAAGTTTCATGCCTTTAGGGACATCGAAAAGTCTTCCAGAGAAACAAACACGTATTCTACTTGTTCTAGATTACATCACAATTACTCAATCATTTCGTTCTTTTTGTATTCAAAATCTAAAAATTTTAAAGCCAACCTTAAACTCATATAATCATGCATATATTAATCATTCTGCATTGCACTCCACCAACTCTACTACGTAAAACACTATTGGAACAAACTTTTAATATTCATGGGTAGGAATTTTCAATATCAAGCATAGTCAAGGTTATCGACTTACTACCAATTACTTGTTACTACCATAGTCAACTAAGAGAGCATTAAATACTGTGTTACTGGGACACGTTTTCCATAACAATTAGTGTATATATATACTGGCCACTCTATTGAGTTCCAAGGTATGCAACCATAGAGCCTATTAAATTCAACAATATATCAAGAGTTTCAAAAAGTAGACCGTGTGTATACTTCTAACAATAGTACTAACACAAACTTCCCAAAACTGATAGAAAAAATAGTTTTGCACGGCTGTATTTATATCTATTTCGGTAATTTTATGTAATGTAATAGTATATACTATTAAAATTGCAAACCTACTTTTGCAGTTAATCATTGAGAAGCTGTTTTCTTGTGACAATAAACATTATATGAAGTTATTAAAAATTGTAATAAATAATAAATTTACCCTATGAATAATTGTTTTATATAGTGAAAGACAACACACACACACACACACACACACACACACACACACACACACACACACACACATATATATATATATATATATAAGAAATTAATCTTGAAATATTATTCATAAAAAAATTTTGATAATAGTTTTAGGATACATTTTATATAACATGTAGGATAAATTGCAGGACTCGACTGTTTGGTGTGTAGATTCCACATATTAGCAAATCTACTTTTGCAGTTTTGTTTTTTTATTTATGAAATGTTTGTAAACGTAATGTTTTATGCATTTTAACTATCAAATCTATTTTTGCCCAAATTTGTGAGATAGTTGTATTTATTTATAACTATTGCAACAATGATATTGATTTTAAAACAAACAACATACATTACGCAACACAGAAGGAATTGTCATGGAAACAAACTTTATAATATCAAAAAATTATCTTAAATATTATAAGAAATTTGATGTACTTACCGTTGTGCTTCTTGTGTTTCTATCAGATTTTTTCCTTTTAACATTTTCATTCCTCTTGGTTGCACTCCCTGTTTTTCTTTCATCTTTGTATTTAGAACTATAACTTCTAGCATCTACCATTTTGATTTTAATCTTCATCGGTTTACCATGAAATTGTCATTAGGAACAAAGAAAACACATATATAATCATAAAAACAAGGTTCCAGAATTTTTAGTCAAAAATCATGAGCTGAAATTATTGGATTGAAATAAAAAAAAACATAGAAACGTAATATAATGTGATGAGTTTAAAACACAAATAACTAAAATAAACTTACCTCAACCAAACTTTCTGATTTCTCCAAATAGATTGCCGAAAACTAGGGTTTCGAAATGAGCAAATTTGAAACGCTAAGCTGTCAGAAAACAAGAGTTGTGGGAGTGTAACCGATTTGATTCGTTTTGGACAGAGATATGGATAATTTCGTCTTTTTCATTTGGTCAGTGTAATGATGTTTGCAAGGGTAGCTTTGTCTTTCTTCCTCATTCTTTCGGACGTCCGAGGCGTCGATTTGAAAGGCTGCTCTGTTTTGATAAAAATAGGGAGTACTTTTATAAATAAAATATTGGATGTCTTATTTTCGTAATATAAATGTTAGAAAGTCCTATTTTCGTAAAACCCCTTCTTCTTTTTCCTATACCAGTTCCACCCCCATAAAATTCAAATTCCTCCAATTCTTTCGGTACACCTATGGGGAAAAAATGTGACCCCACAACAGTGGATGTTATCATATCAAATTCTGATAAAGCTCTACGAATGACTCGATGGTTGATATCCAAATGTAGAGAAACCTTAGGGAAGCTAAGTGGGTTTTGTCGGTTGACTGAGAGAATATGAGTGAGCTTGGGATTAATGATGGAAGTGTTTGGACTAATCCAATTCAGATTAGAGCTGATTTCATGGTTGTTTTTGTTTAGATCAGATGAGATGACATGAGATGAAAGTCTTTTCTCATGATTTTTGAGTTTGGAAAAAAGTGATAATGTGATATATATAGAGAGTGGTGTGGGCCCGATCAGGTGTGGTGTTAGGGAAAGTGAAGGGTCCATAAACAAAGAGATGTGCGAATGAGAAAGGAATGAGAGATTTAGAGACTCGGGAAGGAAAAAGGGCAAAGATAAATAAGAGGGAAGAGAAAAATAACACAAAATGAAAGAGAAAAGACGAAGAAAAAGAGAGTGCAAAAGCCTATGCAAATATAACAGCACCCCCATCCACTTTTGATGCCGCAACACAACAAAGATGAGAGAGCTGGTGAATCCTATGATTATAATAAATAACTCGTACGATGCGAACTTTCGTTTATACATTTCTTGAAGACAGAGAATGATAATGAATAGAAGAAAAGAATACAACATGGAACTCCCACACCCTACCATGAACTTGGGCCACTGAATATCAAATATGCAGCTTCATTAGAATTCGATCCCCTTTTGCGCTATAGATGGAATGAAAAACCCGAATAGAGGAGTGTGTATATTATATATAAATAGGGATGACTTGTTATTTGGGAAACTAAAATGTTTTGAATGCATAACGATACTTCAAGACATGAAAAGTCGAACGGGGAATACAAAGGGTTTAAGGGTGCCCACAACACTCCCGTGTATTAGCCGACTGAGAATACAAAGAGTTTAAAGATCATTAAAAGTGTATCAAAGAGCATGAACTAAATGACATTAAACATCTACAACTATTCTATTAGAGTTATAATTAGCATGAAGGCCATGCGTGGCCGAATATAAATTTATATTTTATTATAAAGACTGTATGAATTAATTTTTAGCAAAAGAATTTATAATCGGATGTTTAGAAAAAAATTAAATTAGAAATAAGTAGGTGCATGATGCGTGGACGAATATAAATTTGTATTTCATTATAAAGACTGTATGAATTAGTTTTTTGCAAACGAATTTATAATAGGATCTTTAGAAAAAATTTAAATAAGCAATAAGTAAAGATGAGTGATTAGGTAATTTGATAAATGACATAATTTTAGATGTTGGATACCAAAACCCACTTATAATAAGTGTTGAGACTTATAATAAGTTTTGTTATTTCAACACATGCAAACACAAAATTTCTTAAACTAAATTTGAAGTGTGAAACAAAGTAAATCTACAGAATAAATGAAAAACAAAACTAAGCCTCCAAAAAATGATACCTGAAAATAAAGTGGGCACTAGCTTGGGTGTACTATCATTTACATGATCTATATCAATGTTGACTTCCCTGACATTACCAAAGGAATGGACAGTAGATGTGCTCACTCCAAATTCACATTTGTTTATGGATGGAATTGGGTTAGAAAATCTCTCTGGAAGCATGATTGTATTGAAAGCAAGATTCATATTCAAAAATATAGCCATACGTCTATATCATTTGCATTTTACTATTGTTCAGATATTTTTCTTAACTATTACCATAAACATCTATGGCTCCAAACAAATCCTCCTCTAATGTGCTGAAATCCAGTTATCACATAAAACAGTAGGATAAACATGAGATATACAATATTTCACATATAAAAAATAAACCAATGTTTGTAACTACATCATACCTTTCAAATGATTCAACTGATAATGCATTGATAAATTGCTACCGTCGTTTGGGCTTGTATTTTTTTTTCTTTGCCTGCCTTAACGGATGGTTCATATATTAAAAGGGAGAGAGAGAGAAGAAGAAGAGGAAAATGTTGTAGATTTCAATGTAGGTTCTTGGAAAATTAAAAATGGAGTACATTGAATAGGAAGCCGGTTAGATGGACTAAATTCATTTTATTGGAGTGTAGAGAAAGATGAGTTATTATCTTCATGTATCCTTCTCTAGAGAGAGACTCTCATTTATTATATCATTTATTAAGTTGACACGTGTCAGTCTCACATAATCATGGACAGACAAAGCGTACTAATCAGATGCTAGAGGATATGCTACGCATGTGTGTTCTTGATTTTGGAGGAGGTTGGGAGCCACATCTTCCACTGGTAGAGTTTGCTTATAATAACTCTTATCAATTTACGATTGGTATAGATCCATTTGAGGCTTTGTATGGCAGGCCTTGTCGCTTTCCAACTTGTTGGCTCGAGGTGGGGGATAACAAGTTGCTAGGACCAGAGGTGATTCAGTAAACCTCCGCGAGGGTTAAGTTGATCAGGAGTCGCATTCGAGTAGCTTAGGACTGGCAGAAGAGCTACGCTGATGCGAAACGGTTATTCCGGGAGTTTAATGTGGGGGACCAAGTGTTACTGCGTGTATCTCGTATGAAATGAGAGATGAGGTTCGGGAAGAGAGGGAAATTGACCCTGAGGTACATGGGACCATTTCCCATCATCGAGAGGATTGGGCTGGTAGCATACAGATTGGGACTGCCAGAACATTTGCATCGCATTCACGATGTATTCCACATCTCGTCGTTGAGACGGTATCTTCGGGATGATATGGCCCATACTCACATTGCGATAGATGAGATAGACTTACAGCCTAACAGCTCTTACGAGGAGAGTCCGGTGGCTATCCTAGACTATAGTGAGAGGAGATTGAGGTCGAAGATAGTTCCACTTGTGCGAGTCCAGTGGGAGCACCATAATATTGAGGAATCCACTTGGGAGCGCGAGGCCGATATGCGCGAGAGATATCTAGATTTGTTCTTACCAGGTATGCCTTGTTTTTCGAATTTCGGGAAGAAATTCCGTTATTAGGGGGGAAGTATGTAATACCCCGTATTTTTATGCTATATTAATTTGGGGATTTATTAAATTTAATGTGAGTTAATTATTTAATAAAAATCCGGAAATTAATTATGTTATAATTATTAACGTGACGAGAGTTAGTAATTATGGGAAATTTATTAAATATTACTAATGAGCAAAGTAATATGTAATATTGGTTATATTGAATGTCACGAGTGAATAAATTGACAATTTTGGAAATCTGAGTCGGGACGCGCCCGTGTCGCGTCGGGACTAAACTTTGATAAATAAAAGTGAATATTTTATAAGTCATTTGTATGGTCGTTTTGAGAGCGTCAACGCGTCCGGAAGGGTCGAGATAGTCAGAAAAGTGTACCCGGGGGTTTAGTTTGGGTCTCGGGGCGTTTTTAAGCCTAAGTGGTACCCCGGGAGGGCATTTTGGACAATTCACATTTATGGGTAATTAAACCCACGAAAATCAGTAATCTATATCATCCATTTAGGTTAGTCAACTAGGGTTAGAAATCACAAACACAAGAACGACCATAGGAGAGGAAGGAGAGAGCTCTCAAGGCCAAATTCAAGGCCCAAAGTCATCCGTTTGCACCGCCACCACCACCAACGCGTAGATCGCGCAACAGACTACGCAACCACACCAAAAATCCCAGGCAAGTGTTTATCTTGCTTATTTCGTTGATGCATCTTTCATATTATTGTAGGAATGATTAGGGTGAGTTTTATGGAAGAAAACCTAAGATTTGAGATAGGAATCGCATGTAGTTATGGTTTAAATGATAATTCTGGAAACCCTTGCCATGTAGAGGAATTTACCCACAAAATTATGATGTTTATAAGAAGAAATTTCTGGAAAAACAGATTGGAACCATGATTTAGAGATTTATAGGGTTCTTGATAATTATATAGATCTTGGGCTGTTAATCCATGATTAAATGACTGAAATCCACATGCTTTATGTTGAAAATACCTAATATGATGATATAAGGTTAGTAGTATCAATTCTGGGACGATTGGGATTAGAAAACATGGAAATTGTTGAAGTTAGGAGATGAAACCTTTAACTGCAAAATTTCAGTTTTCGCAGACCTGCTTGATCGATCGATCGATCCCAGAGCTTCGATCGATCGAAGGTTCGATCGATCGAGCCCCAGACCTCGATCGATCGACCCCTCCTGGCAAACTCTTATTTCCTTTTTAAATGAGTTAAATTCAATTTATTGCGAGATAATTCTTGGGCATCCTTAATAAAATGTTTTGGGAGATAGAGAAGACCAGTAGGACATGCGAATAGATGTTGGGACCCTTGATGTCGGGTAAAGATTGTATTTTGGGATAATTACATAAGGGTCGGTGAATTTATGATTTAAAGAGAGACACGTAAGAGAGTTACTTTGGGACAAATGTGTATACCTACTGAATTTTATAATTTGGAGAATAAAGCCATGAGAGTTGTGTGGTACGCTGGAATAATACCGAATCAAGGTTAGAAACGAACCGTTATAAGTGTTTACTAAAATATGATAATATGGAAATGTCGTAATTATGGGAATTGAGAATTTACCTACTATTGATATGGTAATATTAGTATAGTTATATGATTGTGTATGCATATGCTATCTATGTGTGAAAATCATGCCCACGCTACTTGCTATCCCTGAGGTTACCGCGCTGGGACAGTCTTATCTCGATGGGACCTTTATGGGGGATATTGACTTGTACCCTAGAAGATAGATATCCTTGGTACAGGCTATCGATGTGATAGTTCAGACGGTCCTAAGAGATGCAGTCATGTGCCATCCTCTTAGAGACTTGGAATCTATACTTCGCCTAAATATTGTTTGTTTATGCGTTAATACAATTCGAGAGTGATTCCGAATGTATTCCCCTTAATATGAGTGATATGGGGCTTTGGATAGTAGAGTATGCCCGCACCATAGTTTATTTGGGGTGCTGTCATAATATATATATCATACGAGCAATTAATATATATATGAAATTCTGAAATTTGGAACTACATACTGTGAATTGATATGTAGGACATGGTTGATGACTCAAATTGTAAATACTTGTTTTGAGAAAGTATAATATGACACTGGAAAACTTTATTGACTAATAAAGTTAAAATGAGAACTTTGGTTATTAATTGAAATATTCTTCTCAAACAATTGTATCGTTAAATTTTGAATCTTGCGAATAACCTAAGATAAGTTAAATCATTGGGGAAAGATAACGTGTTATATGATGAGATAAACCATTAGGAGGGTTAGTGCGATAAGACTGCACATTAGAAGAGAGGTGAGAATTTCTCAAGAGAGTGTCGAACTAATATGTTGTTGCATTGGCCTGTATCAATTTAAATACTTGCTAAACAATTTTTAAATCATGTACACTATCGGGCTCTGACCCTTTTTTTTTTCTCTCTCTCTCTCTTGTATATATATGTATATATTACAGGTGCCCAGCCACAGGGGCGTCTTGCTTAGGATCCCTTGGGAGGAACGTGCTGCGGCTTAGGTGGGAGTTGCAGGCCACTTGATTCTTCTTCTATCATTCTCAGTTATTGGGCATGTGTCGCCTTTCCACCGTTACTCTGGGATTTATTCAGCATGTATGTTTTACTTTAAGTTTTAAATGTTGGGATTTTGGATGTTGAATGTTTAAAGTAATTGGATTATGTTTTAGGATAATTTTTGTATGATTCTTACTTATTGAAAATGTGGTTAATAATTAAATAAATAAGTTTTTCTTTAAAAATACAATTTGGTTAGAAAGGGTAAAAATGGTTTTGACACTTAGCTTAATTAATTTGGGTGTTAATTTGGAGAAATTTATTTTCCCGACAGTGATGCTAAGAATGAACCAACTGTTCACCTTGATTTTTAATTTAATAAAGGAGTGATCGCCTGGTATTTAGCTAGGAGGGGTGTCACAGACCGCCTCTCCGGGTTTTCCCACTGGACGCGCCCCTAAATGGCTATCATCTTCCAGGGCCTATCAAACAAAACAACCTGGGAACCTACCAACGTCGGGAAGCGGCTATATGCCTGCGGGAAAGTAAAGACCACACCCAGAATCCCCTAACCAGCGCAGTAAACAATAATCGCCCATATGGCCTATAAGACTGTAGCCACCCTTCATTCATTAGCCAGGGGGCATCACCATAACGCACACAACTTTCCTTATGATAGCGATTTAGGGAGGTGTGTAACCATAATTTATTAATTATGAAAAATCATTTACCTTTCCATTTTGAAAACATTTATATTTTATTTTCAAAATCATTTATCTCATATTATATATATATATATATATATATATATATATATATATATATATATATATATATATATATATACTTTAATCACATAGTATATACATATACCATATCTTCCTCCTAGAATATATAAAAATGGCCGTATTTGCCAAAACATCTGTCGATGACCAATAATCCCAAAGATTATCTCAAAGAATCATAATCAAGCATTCATATATGCATAATACTAAACCCAAAGTATATTCCTACTTTAATAAGTAATATATACCAAAATCCCATCTACGGATTCATTTGGATATCTCCAATTATACTATTTCTCATTAAGTGAATATATATCTATTTTCTCAATTTATGCTAATTATCTTGTAGGATACACTCACTCCATAATCGATTATAATTATGCTTCCTATACGCACAATCATGTAGGCCTAAATGCCCAAAACCACTAATCTAGGAATTTATCCTCCGGGTCATGCCCTACATCAATTCAAGGCCTTCTCATCAAATTAGAGGTTTATTTACCCTTAAAACTATTATATGTTAGTCCCATTATCATCACTAGGAATCCCCATAAAAATCCAAAATGGTAATTCAACTCCCCATACACTTAAAGGGAGAAAAACTAGAAATTCTGACCTAAGCGAATTGATTCGCCTCTTCAGCGAATCGATTCGAGTGGGCGAATCGATTCGGTTCCCAATCTGAATCAATTTGGAAAGTATTCTACAAACAGTTCTGTAAATGGAGAATCGATTCGGTCTGTACCCGAATCGATTTGGCCAGTTCGAGGGCTACAGTTTGGGCGATTTTTCAATCTCCAAAATACCCAAAATTCAATCCAATATCCATTTAAATCCTAACTTGGATTTATTCCCTGAAACCCAAAGTTTTAATATCTCCTCAAATTATTTAGAGGTCCCAACAATCCTTTTGAGAACCCCTAATATTTATCTCCAATAATTTAAAACTAATGATTTCAATCTCGGACAGTTTTCCGTAGAAAAATCACTATAAATCCAAAAAAAATCATAAAAATACGTGGTCAGCGCCCGCGTGACCGCGTCGAAAATATCTAGAATTTTTATTTTTCGACCAAGTGCCGAATCGATAAGCCTTTAGGCCGAATCGATTCAGTAAGCACGTTGGCTACTCTTCATCGTCTTCTCCGAGACGGTTTCGGCCATTAAAGCTTCTCCCAAGATTTTTCCGCCTCACCCAACGTCCTACAACCTCAACCAACTACAAATACACATATATTAAAGATTATAAACATCCTAGAACCCTAAACCACCAATTAATTTCGATTAAAACCTAAGTTCCCCAAATTGAAATATTATTGGGGCTTAATAGTTTTAACTCCCAAAAACCCGTTTTATCCACGAAACCCCAATCCAGAATCTTTAGGGTTTGTTTATACAAAACTACGGTATGAGATATTTATGCAGAAAAGGAAATAAAGCAAGTAAGCACTTGCCTCGTGGATAAAATCCGACGTCCTCGAGCCAATTCCTGCAGTGTTCGGGTGGAACCTCCCCGTTTTCGTCTTTTCTTCCTCCTCTCTCTCTTCCCTCTCTTATTTCTCTCTCTTTTCTTTCTTTCTTTCTTATTTTCTCCCTATCACCCTCTTTATATAAGAAGAAAAAGGGTTATACCCCTTAAAACCCAAAAATGACTCGTTTACCCAATTATGAATTACTTTTACCTCTAAAATTACCCGAAACTCATTTTCGACCATCGGACACTCTTTTTTGACTATCTCGGTCATTCTGAGAATAGTGGCGCAGTCGAAATTCCCGTCCGAGGTATTTGACCGCAAATCACTATTCCAACCCAAAATAAATAAATGCGGGTTTTCCAATTAAAAATCTTACCTCGTGTCGCTTTACTCAACGGCGACATATAATTAAAATATTTCAACCTATATAGTCCCAAAAATAATCACAACATCATTAGAGAATCAATTAATCCTCAAAAATCCCAAAAATTACTATATAGGGAAATTCTCCAAATTGCCAATTTATATTTAATTATGGAATTTAATCGTCTCCAAAAAGGGCGGGTTGCTACATACTCCCCCCCTTACAACATAATTTCGTCCTCGAAATTCAGGCATAACCTACACCACCAAATCCTAATACCTCAAGGCAAACGATACTAACCCAACGGTTCCCAACCATATACTATGTGGCTACCGCAATCATAAAGTGACTCTAATACGTCACATTGTACCCATCATCTATAGCGCTTCACGGCATAAACATCAACTTTATATACTACGGCCATCCCATCTTAGGCGGTATAAAAAACCATCTTACCAAGGTGCCCATACACCTTTCGAACTTGTGCACATCTTCACATCCGTAGTGAGCGTTTAACACGTAACACTCTCTCCCAATAAGGGTCTCCTTTCCTCGGTGTAATACTCACCTATGGGTCCTTACAACCCGCGAAATTCATTCTCCTTACATCGGCATCACTAACTCTATCGAACCTACATCCTAAAAATGCTACAATCTATGCGTTACTCTACCTACGCGAGACGAGGATATTCCTAAATATGTCACTAGTGCGTTACTCTACCTACATCCTAACAAATGCTACAATCTATGCGTTACTCTCTCAACTTCCAACATTTGCTTGGTTTCATGCGTGGGACGTCTCGCCGAAGCAAAATCCAAAGAAGGACCCCTCCCATTACACTACTCCCTCGCATAGTTGGTCATCGAGATATAGCGACCTAAGGAACACCAGCGGAACGTCCTAAATCTTACTAAACTAACCTACGAATGTATTCCACTATTCTACCCTTCCGCCCATACGAAAGAGAAACTAATTAATCTAAGTGCCCAATCTCTGTAAGAAAACTACGTACATCACACCCAAATCATATTTCCTCCAAATTTGCCTTTTCACTAAGGCCTGACCATAATCCTCAAATCAATTTCTCTAAGTCCAACTCCATCCACCAACCTATGGCGAGAGGACCACTTTAGTGCTTTTCCATAGCACAATATTTCCATAAACATACCATCATCACATGGCTCGTAGTCTATAGTGGTTAATCCACACTATAAGACTTTTCCCAAAACTAACATCCTTGCATCCTATAACAGCTCTCCATTCCCGACGCCGTTAAGAGTTATGTGTGGAGAGTCTCGCAAAGCAAAATCCAAACAAGGAACTCCTCCACACATTGACACTTGACTTCGTTGGTCATGGAGTTTCGTTATTTCAAACATGCAATCGCGAAAATCCTATCCCCTATTCTAACAAAAAGGTGATCTGAACTCCTATCTCTAACTAAGAGTCACACCACCCTGCGCTCGCACAAATTTTAAGTCCTTGAGCAAACAATAATGAGCTTCATCTTACAGCTCAACAATAGTCCTGCGACCTTAAATCATATCTATAAGGTCGACATATACTAAAATCATGATAATGAAACCTCCGCTCATCGAAGTTCCATCTACCCATAACAATAAAGGAGAACTCAACCTGTATCCAGGTGAGACACCACAACAACCACCCGTTCCACCCTGGAACTGCGGACACGATAGGCTTGCCATTCTTAGCCTGCTGTCGCTCCGAAAATACTAATACATATATACTGACCATACCACCATACTCGTATAAGCATATAAAACGAGTATCACTAACCAGATATATATATATAAACCCGCCTCTATGGAGAATGAAGGAAAAATAAATCTCCGCTATTGCGGACAACACATAGGCCTACATGATATAATGTTATCGATACCGCCACAAATCTCAAATTACACACACGATTCTAGGACTGCTACTTTATCTAGTCACGCCAAATAGATCTCCTTACAATTATCTAACTAGTCCTCTTAACTTCTTCGTTAAAAGGAAACTCCACTACGAGCTTCAACCTTATAGCTCCAACTAAGCCCTACCTCCTGCTGCCATCCAAGCCTCGCACACGAATCTCGAACGAGCGCACAAAATATTTACATAATCTTATACTATGGCAGGAGAACGAAATCTCACAAGGGAAATCAACAATCCTAGTCCTGAGGCTCTATATCAAATCGAGAGCAACGCTGAAAGCGAAGTACGTCCGCACAGATTCCTAAGGACACTAGAACCTGATGCTCTGATACCATCTGCGACACCCTGCCTAATAAGATACCGGGCGATCACTCCAATATTAAATTAAAAAAGGAGTCTCATATGGATCATTCTTAGCATCACTGTCGAAAATCCATTTTATTACTAATAACCTACTAGGCCGGTGTCAAAATTTTAACTTTACTACTCTTTTTAACAATTACTAAATTAAAACATCCACAAAATTTTTGCGAAAATGAAACTGAAATGAAATAAAATAACCGAACACTCGGTCAAAATATACAACCATATCGAATGCTGTGCTAAAAGAATAAATAAATGCAATTGGACCATTGGCCCGAATGTATATACAGTACCTCCTATCTAGAGTAGAAGAATGGAGGAGGTTATCAAAAACATGCACGCATCCACAGCTGCTGCAGCTGACGTCTGACTCGAAGGAAGTGCCATCCAGGCGATCCTGTGTCTGTACACCTATTTATATATAATATAGAAAGAAAGCAAAAGTAGATAAACGGGTCAGAGCCCGAGTTTGAAAATATTTTGCAAGTGCATAAATGCCTTATTTTTAGAAAAACGTTTTATCTCATATTTAATTTTGGTATCGCACTACCATGAGATACCCCTCACCTCTTCACTAAGAGTGCACTCCTAGTGCATCCCTCTAAACATCCTTGTCAAGCTATCCTGCTAAACTAGTCTATCACCAACCCACTATCAAACCTAGATTGTCCAAGAAATGTACTAAGGGCTAAACTTCACCCCAGTCTCAATGCTATGCCATGTTCGTACGTGGGGTATCTCGCGAAGCGAAATGCAAACAAGGCACCCCCCCGATACACTACTACGCGGCACGGTCGATCGTCGAGATCCGCCAGTCCCTCAGTACAGAAAGATATATATAAATATATATACCGTAAGCATTTATAATATTAGAGCACTAAGGATTAAACTTCTCCCTAGTCTCAACACATTTCCATATTCGTGCGTGGGGTGTTTCGCAAAGCGAACTCCAAACAAGGACCCCCCCGATACACTACTATGCGGGAAAGTTGATCGTCGGGATCCATTATACCCTCGGTACTCGAGTCATCCATATATATATATACATATTATCATAACCATCCGAATCTATCTCTCGGACTGAGGATTCATATATCAAGTATTTATCAATACTTTCATTTTTCTCAAAACTTCCCATTTCCTTTCTTATATCAAGGAAATGTAAATATGAAAGCCAATTCATTATCATGAATTTCTTTAACAAATCATATACTTTTAAAAGCCAGTTTTATTATCATAAAAATGTGTTTCCTTTTTATCTCATCCCATTTCCTTTTTTATACTCAGGAAATGTATTCAAAGCCATTTTCATTATCATAAAAATTCTTTGATCTTAACATATGCTTCCACATCCCTTCTTCCATCTGGGAGTGTTACCGAAGCCAAAACCTTTATCCCATTTCCCTTTTTATACTCAGGAAATGTAAATTAAAGTCAATTTATTATCATAAATTGCTTTATTAAAACTAAGACTGCCCCTCCGGGTTTCCCCACTGGACGCGCCCCTAAATGGCTATCATCTTCCAGGTCCTATCAAACAAGACAACTTGGGAACCTACCAACGTCGGGAAGCGGCCATTTGCCTGCAGGAAAGTCAAGATCACACCCAGAATCCCCTAACCAGCGCAGTAAACAATAATCACCCATATGGCCTATAGGACTATAGCCACCCTGCATTCATTAGCCAAGGGGCATCACCATAACGCACGCAACTTCCCTTATTATAGCGATTTAGGGAGGTGTGTAACCATAATTTATTAATTATGAAAAATCATTTACCTTTCCATTTTGAAAACATTTATATTTTATTTTCAAAATCATTTATCTCAAATTATATATATATATATATATATATATATATATATATATATATACCATATATTCCTCCTAGAATATATAAAAATGGCCATATTTGCCAAAACATCTATCGATGACCAATAATCCCAAAGATTCTCTCAAAGAATCACAATCATGCATTCATATATGCATAATACTAAACCCAAAGTATATTCCTACTTTAATAAGTAATATATACCAAAATCCCATATACGGATTCATTTGGATATCTCCAATTATACTATTTCTCATTAAGCGAATATATATCTATTTTCTCAATTTATCCTAATTATCTTGTAGGATACACTCACTCCACAATCGATTATAATTATGCTTCCTGTACTCATAATCATGTAGGCCTAAATGCCCAAAACCACTAATCTAGGAATTTATCCTTCGGATCATGCCCTACATCAATTCAAGACCTTCTCATCCAATTAGAGGTTTATTTACCCTAAAAAATATTATATGGAAGTCCCATTATCATCAGTAGGAACTCCCATAAAATCCCAAATGGTAATTCAACTCCCCATACTCATAAAGGGACAAAAACTAGAAATTCTGACCTAAGCGAATCGATTCGCCCCTTTAGCGAATAGATTCAGGTGGGCGAATGGATTCGGTTCCCAATCTGAATCGATTCGGAAAGTATTCGGCAAACAGGTATGTAAATGGAGAATCTATTCGTTCTGTACCCGAATTGATTCGGCCCATTTCAGAAACCCAATGTCCTTTAGGCGAATCGATTCGGCCAGTTCGAGGGCTACAGTTCGGGTGATTTTTCAATCTCCAAAATACCCAAAATTCAATCCAATTTCCATTTAAATCCTAACTTGGATTTATTCCCACAAACCCAAAGTTTTAATATCTCCTCAAATTCTTTAGAGGTACCAAAGATCCTTTTGAGAACCCCTAATATTTATCTCCAATAATTTATAACTAATGATTTCAATCTCGGACAGCTTTCCGTAGAAAAATCACTATAAATCTAAAAAAAATCAGAGAAATACGCGGTCCGCACCCACGCGACCGCGTCAAAATGATCTACATTTTTTTATTTTTTGACCAAGAGCCGAATCGATTTGCCTCTAGGCCGAATCCATTCGGTAAGCACGCTGGCTAATGTTCATCGTCTTCTCCAAGACGGTTTCTGCCATTAAAGCTTCTCCCAAGCTTTTGTCACCTCACCTAACGTCCTACAACCTCAACCAACTACAAATACACATATATTAAGGGTTCTAAACATCCTAGAACCCTGAACCACCAATTAATTTCGATTAAAACCTATTGAAATATTATTGGGGTTTAATTATTTTAACTCCCAAAAACCCGTTTTATCCACGAAACCCAAACCCAAAATCTTTAGGGTTTGTTTATACCAAACTACGGTATGAGATATTTATGAAAAAAGGGAAATAAAGCAAGTAAACACTTGCCTCGTGAATAAAATCCGACGTTCTCGAGCCGATTTCCGCGGTGTTCGGGCGGAACCTCCCCGTTTTCGTCTTTTCTTCCTCCTCTCTCTATTCCCTCTCTTCTTTCTGTCTCTTTTCTTTCTTTCTTTCTTCTTTTCTCCCTATCCCCCTCTTTATATAAGAAGAAAAAGGGTTATACCCCTTAAAACCCAAAAACGACTCGTTTACCCAATTACGAGTTACTTTTACCTCTAAAATTACCCGAAACTCATTTTTGACAATCGGACACTCTTTTTCGAACATCTCGGCCATTTCGAGAATCATGGCGCAGTCAAAATTCCCATCCGAGGTATTTGACCGCAAATCATTATTCCAACCCAAAATAAATAAATGCGATTTTTCTAATTAAAAATCTTACCTCGTGTCGCTTTACTCAAGGACGACATATAATTAAAATATTTCGACCTATATTGTCCCAAAAATAATCACAACATCCTTCGAGAATCATTTAGTCCTTGAAAATCCCAAAAATTACTATTTAGGGAAATTCTCCAAATTGCCAATTTAGATTTAATTATGGAATTTAATTGTCTCCAAATAGGGTGGGTTGTTACATTTAGTTCCTTCAAAACCCTCAAATTCCTAAGGAATCCTATGATTTTCCTAAAATACAAAAATGCCCCTAGATAATAATCATGCTAATACATGCTTTGTTATATCAATTCAATCCAAACTTGAATCAAAAGTTTGACCAAATGACTTATATTTAGTAGAAAACTTAGGAACCAATCCCCTAAGTTTAATAGATTACACTTAATACCCTTAAACTTTTAAAAATGTAAGATATAAGACCTAAAATTTAAACTAAAATCACCCAATGACCAAAACTTTAGACCCAACTTATTTCCACTTTCCACCCTGCTGATGTGGGGCCAGTTGGCTACCTACATGGCCTATACCACATGGAGTACAATTGGTACCCATTTAACCTTACGTGAACTTATTTGAAACTTGCACAAACTCGAGTTAAAAACCACCTCCTTTTTAACTAATGAACCCTCCTCCACGAACCCTATAAAAGGCCTAAGTTACCATTGAGAAAACTCACCCCAGCTCAGAGCATTTTCAGTGTAAAATTTTGAGCTTTTGTGCATCCTTTATATTTTATGAATGAATGTTGTTTTATTAATTTGGTTATGTTTCTGTACTTATATCGAGTAGATATATGTATTTACCTACCAGTTTTAATGTGTGAATGCACTCAATAATCTTAAAAACCAAAAAACTCCATGGAAGCTTGAGTTTCAATGGTGGATTATGTATCCTTGACTTTGAACCCATTTCAAAGTGAAAGAATTTAAGGTCTGGCCCTAAGGAACCTAGGTGCAGTGTTTTATTGAACAAAAACGTAGTTTTAATGACCCAAATTGAAGTTTAAAAAATTCATACTTAGGATTTTTAGAACTGAAATTCAGGGGTTATGCTCAACCAAAATCCTTAAAACCAAACTTATTTGATGGCATTTTCAATATATAACACAACCATCAATATGAAGGATTCGAAATAATATATTTTTATCACCTATATCTAGGTCAAAATTTTGCCATTTTTACATAAACCAATAGCTCGAACCAACCCACCAAAATTCTTGAAACTTATATCGTTGGATTCGTCTTATAAAATTAAACAATTTTCATTCATGAACCAACTCAAATGGTATCCTAAAATTTTTCAAATACAAGGTCAAAGTTTCATAACCCTAAAGTCAACATATTGAAGGTTGAAGATGAAGTAGCTTACATGCGCACGAGTGGTGGCAAAACCAGGCACATATGGAGTTCGACCCAGTGCGTGAGGGCATGTCCCCAATAAAAAAAATTTGTTTTTTTTTTCCAATTTTTTTTTTTTAAAATTATGAAGAAAATGATATTTTACATCACCTTGTTTGCATGCCTAGAAAGCATAATCTCAAGAAAACAAGTTAAAGGTTAAAAAAATTAACTTTTACTTTACATATAAACCCCTGGCCAATTTTTCAAGTATTTTAGAATAGACCCAATTTTTTTTATAAAATCCTTATGTTAAATATAGTCATTTTTGTCCTTTTCCACTAAACCTAAATCCATATGAAAAAAAGAAAAAAAAAATTATACTTTAAACTTATTAAAATGAAACATTAACAGCCTCCCAATATTTTTAAACTAGAAGTTTATGTAAATTTTCACTTTACTACTTTCCCCTAGCATCTTATAAACATTATTTTTAGACCTAAACTTCCTACTTATATTTTCCTTGATTTGAGACTATCCAGTTGAACCCCGTGATTTAGAAGCACAAAATCGCAACCTGAATTTACAAAGTAGGTGATTCTATTTTTAGTATTAAACAAATTGAGCTTATGTCTTTTCAGCTACTATATTGTTATATCACTCTATGATAACTTTGAAATCATGTGTCAATTACAAACTCTTTTGTGTAGTTCATATTTTACCATGCATATTGATTCTTTCGATATCTCAGTTATTCCCGAAACTCGATAAACCTCTTCAACCTATGAATTCAGTAAGAGCCACTAAATTCATGTTTACCCTTAATTATGGTATAATCCTGCATCTTATTAAACTTAATTGCATTTAACCATGCAATTTATAACCATTATCAGTGAAACCGTAGTACCATACCTTACGATTCAGGGATTAGATCCCGGTATGCCACGACTGTTGTAATTGGCCTGTAAGACTCAAATGGTGAATGCCTAATTTTTATTTGCTACATACATATGCGTGACACTCTAGATAAGTGTTCCAAGACTTTTATTATTCCCCAATTATTTGAGATTTCTTGTCCTAAGGTTTTAGACGATATAGTAATGATATTGCTATGCTATTGAAGCCCTATAATCGATAATTAATGGGTTATCTTGTTATAATCTAAACCCTTATCATGGTAATTTGATATATAACATATCCAATTACACTTCACCATATTAGTCTTTTACATATCATTAGAATCCAGCATACCCCTGTTAATTCTATGATATTTCATTTTGTTTCCAATTTTGATATGCAATATTAATTCCAATTACTCTCTGATAACACATTCTCTTATACATTATATAGAAATGAAATTATATGCTTAATTGTTTTCCTTCCAGATGAACGATGAGGTCAAAAAGCTAAAACACCACCCGCACTTATAGAATTTTACTCGGTTTTCCCCCCAAAAATATTTTTAGTAACATACGTCTGGGGGATAGAAAACAAGGATGGTAGCCCCCGCTAGAATATCTATACAAATATTTATCAAGTTATGTGATTCCCCAGTGTTTCTACAAGTTTTCCTATTATGTGTGGCGAGTATGAATCAAGAGGTATTTTCAATTATTTTACACACATGTATGTAATAAGATGTTGAGCATCCCCTATAATAAAAACTATTAAATTTACGCTGCCTTTATTATCTATTGTATTTATTTTATCGCCTTGGTTACCATTAAAAGCATTGAATCGGGGATGTGACATGTTTTCTCCACGAAGGTTTTACCCAATATAAATTCATGTGTTGTGCATGTTTTTATCTCTTACTAATCTTCATATTGTTTTACATAGTCTAATAGCCAATAGCCTTACAGTTTGATTAAACCAATTCAATCAAGAATATCAAAATAAAATTTACTTGGGTCATTTAGACGATTAATCTTGTTTTAACACATCTTGTGTAAGACGTGGACATCAATATTAAATAACAAGGTCACTCATCAAGGGAACATAATATTCGTCATTACCAAATAAATATTTTTAATGAAAATTATCTTTGATATTTTTATGAAATTCCCACTATTGACACTAACAACCCTCATAAAATTAAATTAAATTAATGAAATTTCAAATAGTCGCCAAATATTTTCTTTTCTTGAAGCAACACAACCCTTTCAGACATCTACTTTCGAACTTGGATATCCGTTTGAAAAAAAATGACCAGGTTACTCCTTGAATCACACACAATGCATCAATAAGAACTCCAATCATTGTTCATCAAGAATACCCTTTATTCATTAACATAACGAAATTATTCATTAAGAATACAACAATGGACTTTTCTCATTTTAGACCAGAATTGTTGTTTTTACTTTTATAAAATTTACACCCTCCTCGATCTAATTTGGTATAAAATGTTATTTTCTTGGCAATTGAAATGAAGAAATTTCTCATTTTGAAATGATATATTCCCATCATGAAATTTAATATACTTTCATATTCTTCATTAATATTTTTAATAGATTTGCATGAGACATTTTCAACTACATAAAATTGATGCCAAGAGATTCAATTTCAAGGGTTGACACAATAGAATATAAAAGACAAATCTGCCTACCAAGGTTCAGAGTGTTTTCTTGGATACAATCTTTCATTCTTCGGGTTAATTGAGGATAACATAAAATATACAAAATCCTTTAAATTGTTAATATAATTTCAAATACTCCTACCATTATAAGTAACAACCAGAGTTATGAAAAAAAATGCAAAACCAAGTGTCAGTAATTACTTTATTTAGGTTACATGGGTAGATTACAAATGAATGCAATAGTTCGAGGCATTCTTTTGAAAAAATAACACTTTATAGGGTTATTTGAAACTTGAGTAATAGTTTCAGAGGTTTTTTTTAAAAAAATTATGCTACTTACAGCTGTGGCCACCGGATCGGATTCCTCCAGCCAGCACGAGCCGTCCCTAAAATTGGAGGGGAGGTAAAATCAAAGAAATCCCTCTCTCCCACTAGTATGGGGATTCAAGGATATGGGAGTCCTCCTTTCGTCATTTGTACTGATCTTCATGGGATGCCTGGGATATAAATCGATCGTAGTCAAAAGGGGAGAAACACGAAGGAGTGGAGTCACCAACCTATTTTGCTCAAAATAGGCATAACAACATTAAAAGACATACTGATGCATAAGAAACCAAATGAATCAAGGTCTGGGGACTAAGTTCGGAATGGTAAGGTGTTAGGAGCCCATCTCAACTTTTCGATCTCTTAGGGGATATGATAATATTCTCCTTTTTTCCAATGTATGATACATGATGATACGAGAAATGGGACATACATACGTTTTGACTAACAAATCAAAGATAAATAATAAAAAACAAGTAAAGAGAGAGAAGAACAAAATATAAATTGGTTCGGATATAAAAATGAGCCTACAACCACTTTGGTGCTCTACTCTCATTATATACGTTGTATGATACAAAGTTATGTGCCATTAGAGGCGTACAAAGTAGTAAGGGGGAGAGAATACATGATATTAACTAAGTAGACAACTCCTGATGTGGACTACGAAGGTACTTCAGGAAGGCTACGATAGGCACGCCCCTAAGAGGGGTGTAACTTTTAAAGAAAGGTAATGTGGAGATTTTAGCAGGGATTCGTCAAGTGAATCCCTCCTTCAATAGTAAGGTGATAACTTCTACTTATAGAGGTCATAAAGGTGGTGTCACATGGTCGGAGCACGTGACATGTGGATAAGTCTGACGAGAAAGGAATATTTCTATAAGCTAGACAGCTATTAAGTGACTGATGTCAAAGTAGGGGTTGCGGCATATTTGAATCAAGGCAATAGCGTATGGAGGGGTGTCGTGGCCTGTTTGAATCCAGGTAGCGACAAAGGACTAAAGGGGGTGTCGTGTCCTATTTTATCCCAAGCAGCGACAAATGTTGACCAAGGTTTATTTGGTATAATGCCTAATAAATGTATAGGGTTGTAGCCTGTTGTTCATGCCACCGCGGATGTAGTGACAATATTGTGCATATCAATACGTGTGTAATGTGTGCGGTGTGAGTAACGAGAGAAGGAAATAACCTGGCCCACATCATGGGAAAGATGAGGCATAACCATTCTAAAGAGTGTGCAAAAGAGATAACATAAAAAAATATAAAGCGAGACTCCACCGAATCATAAATAACTGTGAAGAAATGAGTGTGTATGTCAAGTGGGACACAAACATGTAGGATTACGCGGACTCGCAATACTAATAAACACAAGAAAATATAAAATGGATAAATGAAAAAATAGGAATCAAATACCAAGTGTGTCATCGGCGATATGTGAGGTGAAAAATGTAGAGAGAAGGAGTCGCCAATCCATTTTTACTCAAAACAGAGAAAAGAAGGTGGAGCCATCTCGAAGGACAACATCAAAGACATACTGATACATACGAAAACAAAAATGATTATAGTAAGGTTCGGAGGCTAAGTTACGGAATGGAAAGGTGTTAGGCACCCATTCCACCCTTGGAGTCACTCATGGATTTGTTGTTATTTTCCTCTATTTCTCCGTGATATATGTGCATGTGTATATGTAATGGAGATAGGAATCAGCGACTTGTATCATAGAAGAGATAGAGCCAGTCATCCGTAGGAATGTTCTTAAAACTAATATTAGAAAATAGGATTTATGCGATTATCCTTGCATTGATTGTTATAATGGAATGATAACGCGTATGGAATAATACGCCACTAAGAACAAAAATATGTATATGTCAATATGTCGTTACTAAGATAATTAAGTTAAAGAATGAGAAAAATAGGAAATAGAAGATTAAAAAAAATAGTATTCGAGTCTGGAGTTTTACCCCGAGACGCCTACATAGCCTATAAAGGCATCAAAGTCCACATAGTTCGTATGCAAAATGAGGGGTGGGGTTTATCCCATAAATCCAACCGGGGACTTCTCTTGTGTGTGTGTGTGTGAAAAGTGTGAGAATTTCCATTTGGAATTCATGAGCAGACCCTCTTTTTCTTGTTTTTTTGATTTTTATGTGAAAAATAAGAGATGTGAATAATACTAAAATAAAAAAGTATATTAGGATATGTGAAATGGAAGAAAAAGTGCTAAGTAATAAAACAAGTTAATGCGAATTTGGGTGAATTTAAAGAGAGAGTTGATAAAGTTGGACCTTATTGACGATCTAGAGCTTGATCTTGAATGTTGGAGAGCAGCCCTTTCACTTGGATGGTGTTGATGGGTATCTAATTCAACTCGTTTGGTGAAAAAGATGATGAAAAGTGAGGGTTGGAAAGGGATTTGGATGTAGAAATCATGCTGACTTCTGGAGAGGTTTTCTGAGTTTGCTAAGAGTGATGGATCTCAGATCTAGGGTCCTTTTGCAATGAGGTTATGCCCTCCTTTTTTTAAGCCCAGGGTATTACCGATCGGCATAGGTCTGGTCCTGCCAATCGGCAGGTATCTTTAGGTACACTGTTGATAGACTGGATTTTGAACCTGCCGTTTGGCAATCTCGTTCAGATTCCTTTGGAAAAATGGTCGTAAAACTCAATCCGTTGATCCGAACCGTGCACGAAGCATACTGCTAGAAATATACTTCAGACACCTTCAAAATTCCTTTGGACTGCTCCCGAGTTCGGGAGTTAACTTGGGATAATTGGGCTCGGAAGCGCTCGTCGGTCCTTTGGATGGGGGATCATCGGACACAAAAGGATCATTCGTCCGCATGGTAAGTCAAAATCGGGCATGGGACAAACCGTTGGAAAGGTTAAGAGATGAACTTCGACATTCCAAATAGTTTGACTCAATTTGGGGAGTTTATTTTGGTCAACCGAGGCCCAGAATCGTTCGATGACCTCTCCGAGTAAAACGGATCGTTCATCCGTACCGTAAGTTAGAATTGGGCTAGGACCAGACCGTTGGAAAGAGGTTTCAGTTCCCTTTGAGCATTCACTCAGTCTCGATCGAGCTGAAGAGTTAACTTTGGTCAAATGGAGTTTGTGAGCATTCGTTAGGCTCTAGGTTAGTATTCAAAATATGATTTAGGTTCTTAGTGATGCAGGGGTGCTAGAATGGGGTGTTTACAGAGCCCCTCCACAGGTAAGTTTGGAACAAACGATAGTCGTCGAATAAACACCACATGATGCCTTTGAAAGATGTCAATTCTGCAGACATAAGGAAATGAGGATGACCAAATCAGAGGGTCGAGGCTAATTCTGATGACCTAAGGAACGAGGATGACCAAATCAGAGGGTCGAGGCCGATTCTAAGGACCTAAGGATGAGGATGACTGATTCAGAGGGTCGAGGCTGATTTTGAGGACCTAAGGGGCATACTGGGAATGGTTTAAAGGAAGTGATGATAAAAGATTGAGGTTAATTACGAGAACCTAAAGCAATGCTGGGGATAATAGATTCTATTGGTCAAAGATAATTCCGAGGGCTTAAATTGTGATGACCAATTCTACGGGTCGAAGCTAATTCTGAGGGCTTTAGGTTGAGGATTACCGATTCAGAGGGTCGAGTCTAATTTTGAGGACCTAAGGGGCATACTGGGAATGGTTTAAAGGAAGTGATGACCAAAGATTGAGGTCAATTCTGAGGACCTAAAGCAATAATGGGGATGACCGATTTTGTGGGACGAAGCCAATTCTGAGGGATTAAATTATGATGACCAATTCTATGGGTCAGAGTCAATTCTGAGGGATTAGGTTGTGATGACCAATTATGCAGTCGAAGCTAATTCTGAGGGCTTAGGTTGTGATGACCAATTTTATGGGTCAAAGCCAATTCGGAGGGCTTAAATCGAGATGACCAATTCTGCGGGTCGAAGCCAATTTTGAGGGTTTAAATCGAGATGACCAATTCTGCGGGTCGAAGCCAATTTTGAGGGTTTAAATCGAGATGACCAATTCGGCGGGTCGAAGCCAATTCTGAGGGTTTTAATTGAGATGACCAATTCTGCGGGTGGAAGCCAATTCTGAGGGCTTAAATAGAGATGACCAATTCTGTGGGTGGAAGCCAATTTCTGAGGGCTTACATTGATATGACCAATTTTGCGGGTCAAAGACATTTCTAAGGGCTTAAATTAAGATGAAAAATTCTGCAAGTTGAAGCCAATTATAAGGGCTTAAATCGAGATGACCAATTCTCCGGATCGAAGCTAATTCTTAAGGCTTGAATCGAGATGACCAATTATGCGGGTCGAAGCCAATTCTGAGGGCTTAAATCAAGATGACCAATTCTGCGAGTCGAAGCCAATTCAGAGGGCTTCTATAGAGATGACCAATTCTGCGTGTCGAAGCCAATTCTGAGGGTTTAAATTGAGATGACCAATTCTGCGGGCCGAAGCCAATTCTAAGGGCTTGAATTGAGATGACCAATTCTGCGGATTGAGGCCAATTATGAGGTCTTGAATTGAGATGACCAATTTTGCGGGTTGAAGACAATTTTAAGGGCTTAAATTATGATGACCAATTATGCGGTCGAAGCTAATTCTGAGGGCTTAGGTTGTGATGACCAATTTTGTGGGTCGAAGACAATTCTGAGGGCTTAAATCGAGATGACCAATTCTATAGGTCAAAGCCAATTTTGAGGGTTTAAATTGGGATGACCAATTCTGCGGGTGGAAGCCAATTCTAAGGGCTTTAATTGAGATGACCAATTCTACGGGTGGAAGTCAATTCCGAGGGCTTAAATAGAGATGACCAATTCTGCGGGTGGAAGCCAATTCCGAGGGCTTAAATTGATATGACCAATTTTGCGGGTCAAACCCAATTCTAAGGGCTTAAATTAAGATGACCAATTCTGCAGGTCGAAGCCAATTATAAGGGCTTAAATCTAGATGACCAATTCTGCGGATCGAAGCTAATTCTTAAGGCTTGAATTGAGATGACCAATTCGGCGGGCCGAAGCCAATTCTGAGCCTTTAAATCAAGATGACCAATTCTATGGGTCGAAGCCAATTCAGAGGGCTTGTATAGAGTTGACCAATTCTGCGTGTCGAAGCCAATTCGGAGGGTTTAAATTGAGATGACCAAGTTTGCGGGTCGAAGTGAATTCTATGGTCTTGAATTGACATGACCAATTCTACGGGTCGAAGCCAATTGTGAGGGCTTGAATTGAGATGACCAATTCTGCGGGTCGAAGACAATTCCGAGGTCTTAAATTTTGATGACCAATTCTGAGGGCTTAAATTATGATGACCAATTATGCGGTCGAAGCTAATTCTGAGGGCTTAGGTTGTGATGACCAATTTTATGGGTCGAAGCCAATTCCGAGGGCTTAAATCGAGATGACCAATTCTGCGGGTCAAATCCAATTTTGAGGGTTTAAATTGGGATGACCAATTCTGCGAGTGGAAGCCAATTCCGAGGTCTTAAATAGAGATGACCAATTCTGTGGGTGGAAGCCAATTCTGAGGGCTTAAATTGATACGACCAATTTTGCAGGTCAAAGCCAGTTCTAAGGGCTTAAATTAAGATGACCAATTCTGTAAGTCGAAGCCAATTATAAGGGCTTAAATTGAGATGACCAATTCTGCGAATCGAAGCTAATTCTTAAGGCTTGAATTGAGATGACCAATTCTGCGAGTCAAAGCCAATTATGAGTGCTTAAATCAAGATGACCAATTCTGCGGGTCGAAGCCAATTTAGAGGACTTGTATAAAGATGACCAATTCTGCGTGTCGAAGCCAATTCTGAGGGTTTAAATTGAGATGACCAATTCTGCGGGTCGAAGCCAATTCTAAGGGCTTGAATTGAGATGACCAATTCTGCGGGTCAAAACCAATTATGAGGGCTTGAATTGTGATGACCAATTCTGCGGGTCGAAGACAATTCTAAGGGCTTAAATTGTGATGACCAATTCTGTGGGTCAAAGCCAATTTTGAGGGCTTAAATTGAGATGACCAATTCTGCGGGTCGAAGCCCAATTTCGAGGGTTTAAATTGATATTTTCTTAGGGTACTCTGCCCAGGAGATTACCTTGATATTTTTATTTGAACTGGGGAGCTGATCGTTGGGGGAAACTTTCGTGTCTTATGGAGACTTTATGGAGGAATAACTAATTTAATGCTGTGGATTACTCTAGGGAAGTGATTAGGTGATTTAGGGTTTGGATGTTTTGCTCAGGGAAATTTGAGACTTTTGGTATAATGGTTTTTGAGGATTCCACTAGGAATAGGAGATAACCTGAAGTTTAGGATACTTTAGGGGTCCTCTGGGGACGCAGTCGGGGAGAGATTCGCTTGTCTTTGAGAGTTCCTATTGGGGAAGTAGGGGTTCCTCTTGAGGGAGTGTGAGAAAAAATAAATGTTCATAGTGAAAATGTTCTACATCTTCCCCGATATTTTTAGGAATTTTTAAGGATTTTTCAGGGTTTCTGGTATTTTCTGGGAGTTTTTGTACGAACGTTTAAGGGGGTGACGGTTGACATGGTGTGGGGGGTGATATTCGATAGTGGCACGGACTTTTGGACTGCCTCAAGAAGGTGGAAGGTCAATGTCAATCGGTAGGTAGGGGTTCAATGCCGATTGGCATGACCCTTGGCTTCCTATAAAAAGGGGACGAGTTCCCCTCATTTTTCACAGATTCTTTCCTTCTCTATCTTTGTGATTTTCTTCTACGAATCGTATTAACATTTTGCAACCTAAAAAATGGACGCTTTTATGAGCACTGCGACACACATGGAGTGGTTAGGTGTTGATGACTGGGAGAATGTGGAGTGGAGGGCCAGGGCACCTCTTACGTTGGGGAGTGATAATTCTTTTGATGCGTTTGAGCTAGCTGTGGATGAGCGTACTTTACTACAGGAGCCATCGCATAATCGCTCTTCTAGGGTGCTGAACACTGGTGGTTATGTAAGTACAAAATGACTTTTGGCATTCTTTTTTGGTGATTTCCTCTTTTCTTGGATTTTGACAAGGTTTTTCTTTGATAGTCTGATGTTTCTTTGTCGACTATGCATGCTCGCGGGACGATGGGGCTTAAGGATGTCTGGGAGCACCTTCCCCCTTTGGTAAGTTGGGTGGTATCATCAGCAGGCTTTGGTAGGCTGACATCTGTGCTGGATGAGACACCTCGTTCGACGGCGGTCTTATGTGCTTTAGGGGAAAGGTGGTGGGGCACTACCCATACCTTCCATTTTGGCTTTGGGGAGATGACTATGACTCCAATAGATGTGTAGCAGCTACTGGGGTTGGATTGTGATGGAGAGTAGATAAAGGTGGATCGCTCTTTCCGGGTGAGGCCGGAGGTGGTGCATGCAAAGCTAGGTGATGTGAGGAGGATAGTATCTAGGGACTTTATCCATTTGTCTCTGTTGAGGGATGTTTTGATGAGTAGGGTGATTGATGTGGAGGACGGGATGCAAGTGAGGCAGATGTCTCTGCTATTTATTTTGCTGGTGTTGGTGGGATTCATGGTGGCGTCGAGCGGCGACTTTGTCCACTTGGGGTTTTTACCATACTTGAGTATGTTTTCGAACATCCATCTCTATTATTGGAGGATCCTGACTTTAGCGACTCTTTATTTTTCTTTGGATGTATTTAGCTGTTGCTACCGACAGTCTTTTACTAGAGCCACATATCTTCTTCAAGTATTCTTAAGTTTGCGCCTTTTCCTTTCATGCATTCTTATTTTCCTTGCGCATCTCTTTTTTATCGCAGATTCTTATCTGGTATTGAATGTCCTGACCAGTGACAGGGTAAGATCTTTTCATTTTACATTCTGGGTCACTATGTGCTCTTATTCCATATCGACTTATATCTGCTGGGGATTTTTCATGTGACCTTTTAACCTTGGGGGATGGTTGTTCAGGACACGGGGTCGACTGGCGTGAATGCGCAGATGAGGTGTTTGTTGGCACATGAGTTTGGCCACTCTTCGTATATCGAGGAGAGGGTGGTTCGACAAATTTCTGAGGAGGAGGTGGTGGTGCCATTTGTGATAACCCCTATGTCTATGAGATGAGAGTGGATATTTCCAGAGGATGCGAGAGTTGAGTCGATGATTGGCGATTCCTATTTATTGTACACTGACACCGTTATGCCGTATGATTATATGGTCTTTATGACGAGTTGGATGATGGCTCCTAGCATATATGATGCGCTACCTATCCCTCATGCGGGTTCGAGTCATCCACAGGGGACCTCCTACAGTGCTGGTGGTCCATCGACTTCTGCGAAGGTGGTGACTTTGGAGGTTCCCTTTGTGCGGTTGCATACCCCTTCCTACAACATTCGGTAGGGTTATGGAGGGATGGTGCCTATGTTGCATCGTCCTCATGCGATGGACCCGGACGAGTTGGGCTTGACAGAGGAGGTCCTTCATCGTGTGGTATACCTTTCTGTTCTTCTGCTTTTGGGTTCTTTTGGTCTTCTTTGTTTGATACTGATTCTGCCCTTGCTTGCAGTAAGTCCGGGTGTCCACCACTTGACTGAGGGACATTAGGGACTAGATATCTTCGACAACTGCCCATATTCGGGATGCAGTTCCTATTCCTTCTTTCTTCATGTCTTCTGCCTCATCCGAAGAGGTGTCTGGTTTAGGTAGCGGTGGTGCGTCATGTCGCTGCGGGGGAAAGAGAGCACGTCGGAGGGATGGAAGCTCTTAGAGAGATAGGATGGGGGTTCGGGCTGAGTCCCTTTATTTTTCTTTTTTTTTTATTTCCTGCAAAATTGATGTAACACAGAAAAATATGTATGCAATGCAATGGATTTTTTTATTATCTCCTGTTAGTAATAAATGAATGAATGCGTATGCGCTTTTTACTTTGTTGCTGAGACTGTAAAAAAGAAATATTTTTGGAATTGAAGGAAATTTTTTTTTATTTAAAATGAGAAATCATATAGAGATGGAAGGGGATTTTGAAATTCTATTGAGAATGTCAATTTATTTTTATTGAGTTTTCTGATTTTCACAAAAGAGGAAAAAAGGAATTTTCCAAAAATAGAGGGCTGTCGATTGGCAAGCCCCTTTTCCTGCCTATCGACAGGTCATCCCAATCTAATCAATCAAGGCTTTGATTGGTACTCTCTTCAGATTTTGGTAACTTGTGGGGTGGGATTCCCTCCGATTTCTACAAGGGTTGCGTCTTTTGTGAGGGTTTTCAAGTATAAAAAGGGGTAAGGGTGGAGTGTTTTCTTCACACCTTCACATTCTTGATTTCTTATTCTGTGAGATGGCTCTCCCTGGTAGTGTTGCGTTTGCCAACTACCTCGAGACTTTGGAGATGATGGGCTCCTACAACGTCGACTACGGTGCTTTCAACATGTGTTAAGTTTATTTATGGCGTAATCAGCCCATAGAGTGGAACATGCTGATGGCGGCGGTTCAATTTTGGTACCTCGAAGACCATGTATTCCACTTTGGCTTAGAAGAAGTCTGTCCAACTTATGAAGAATTTTTTGCCGTATTGGGGGTAAATCCTAGTGTGGCAGCTGCTATGCCTGACTTTTCTCGATCTCTTTGGGAGATTTTGGTTGGACTTCATCACATCTCACCCTCGACGGGTAGACCTTTGGTTAGTGTAGGAATGATTTCGCTTCTGGCGGTGCTGCGGTCTGTGCATATACAGGAGGTTGGTGATGCTGGATATGCTGGAGCCATCGTTCTAGGCTTCGTTTCAAAATTGCTGCTGGTGACTAGGGAACTACTGGTGGACCTAAAACTTGCAGCCATTACTTCATGGACTTCATGCCGTCGCAATCCTGTGGCGATGATACTGGCGGAGACTTTGAATGGCCTGGATACCTGGCGAGAAGGTCGTTCTGACTTTCTGAGGGGTAGCCCTGTGATGCTGTTCATATGGTTGTCTAAAAGATTTTTCTTGATGACTCCTCCAAAATATCCTTTGTCGGCTGTGCCCAACTTCTTTTTGCGCCATTTCATCAATGTTAGCCTGGATATAGAGAGCTGGGAGAATTGGTTTATGGAGCACGAGGCTTTAAGTCTACACTGGTCAGTGCCTTGGTGGAGATACCTCCTGCCTATTCTGAAACAGGGGGAATACCCGTACATTCGGCTAGTTGGTCTCAGATAAACCTCTTTCAATTTCCCTTAGTGGCTTCTGCGCCAATTTGGCAGGGAGAAGATTTTGCCACCTCGGACACTGGATTTCTTCCCGATAGAATATCTGATAGAGCGTCTACACAAGCAACTTGGCTCTTTATAGGAGAATCGGTGTCCATCGACCCTTACTTCTCAGTCTGTTAGGAGAGTTTGGCACATCCCCAGGGATTATATGAAGTGGTTATGAAGAAGAGTAGTTAGCAAGATATTGGTAGTTGAGACTGGATAAAGGTGGTTTATCTTATCCGATACCATGGAGGGAGGTGTTATGGTTTTTCCGAGGCTGGTTCAACCTTATCGATCTGTGAAGCATATGCGACACTCTATTCAGGCAGGGGAAGATTGGGGACCCCGGGATGTAGATGATGATGGAGCGGGCTCCTCTGGTAGCTGTGGGTAGGACTCTTGAGGAGTTTACTTTATCAATAGGGAATAAATTTGGGAGTTTATTTGGCTTTTTAGGAAGGTAGGGGAAAGGGAGTTATCCGTCCCTTTTCTTATGTACTTACACTGTAATTTCTTGTTAGTGAAATAAATATGTTTTTGATCATCCAGCTGTGCCTTTTGATGAATTTTGTATTTTTAGTTACCTATACCGATCGCTAAGTCATGCATAATCCCTTTGTTTAAGTATATGTTAGAATGAACTGTCGTTCTCGGAGATAAGAAAAGAATAGTTTTTCGTGAAAAAGAAAGGGACGTGCTCATGTAAGATGTATGAGCTGCCTACGTACCTCTAAGAGTTTTTGAAAAGTTTTAATTTTTATGAAAGCAAATGGTTTTTGTAGAGGATCAGGACCACGTAGTTCTAGGTAGAGGGAAATGAAGATTTTTTTTAGAATAGATGGGAAATGGGAAGAGTCGTAGCGCGCCAAAGTTTCGGACTAGGGGTATAATTTTTTGAGACGTTCTTGGTTGACTGGACGAGCATATCTTCTCCATCGAGGTCGGTCAGCATAGCGGCATCTCTTGACAAGATCTTATTTACAATGTAGGGGTCACTCCAATTGGGCTTGAACTTCCCTCTGGGGTCCCCGATGGGTTCTATGATTTCCTTAAGGGTTAAGTCCCCTTCCCGGATATCGTGGTCCTTGAATCTCTTATTAAATGAACGCACTATTTGGTGATGGTACCCTTGTATGTGATACAACGCTTTCAATCTCCTTTTGTCTAAGAGTGATAGCTTGTCGAGACGACTTTGATACCAGTCCTCCTCACAGACTTGGCTTTTGAGAATGACACAAAGCGAAGGGATTTCTAGGTCAATAGGTAGGAATTCTTCCATGTAGTAGACCAGAGAGTAAGGGGTAGCCCTAGTAGGAGTTCAAATTCAGGTTCGTTATCCCCAGAGGGTGTAAGGGATTCGGTCGGGCCAATATCGATAGCATTTGGTCATCTTACTAATGATGGCTTAAAGATTCTTATTAGCTGCTTTGACTGCACCATTGGTTTGAGGTCGGTAGGGAGAAGATTTGTGTCTCTGAATCCCATACTCATTGACCACTTCTGTGACTTCTGCCTCGAACTGCAACCCATTATGTGACACTAGTTCGTGCGGGACCCCATATTAGCATATGATGTTCTTCCTGATGAATTTGGCCACTTTCTTGGCGTTTAGAACTGCATATGACTCAGCATCAACCCATTTGGTGAAGTAATCAATGTCAATTAGGATGAATTTATGCCTGTTGGATGCCTTGGGTGTAACGTTCCCTATGATGTCGATGCCCCTGGTGGAGAACGACAAGGGAGAATTCATGTTGTATAATTATCGCGGAGGTAGGTGTTGAAGGTTGGAAAACTGTTGGCGCTTGAGGAATCTACAGATATAAGCGGTGCAATCCTGGACCATGGTGGTCTAGTAGTAGCCTTATCGAATGATCTTCTTGGCGAGCATGTCACTGTTTATATGGGGACTGCATTCCCCACTGTGTATTTTCTGCATTATCTCTTCAATGTCAACTCCTGCGATTCAGTGTAGATGGGTTCCATCGAAGTTTATTTTGAACAGTGCTTTGTGACAGATGATGTATTGGGCGACTAGTCTTTAGAGGGTTGCTCGGTATTTCTTGTTAGAACCTTTGGGATACCTACCATTCTTGAGGAGGTACCAAATATCATAGTACCAGTAATTGGCTAGGTCGGGATCTTTTTTGGTGATAAGATCAATGTAGTAGAAGTGGGTTAGTTTATCTTTCTTTTGAACTCGGAAGGAGGTCATTGTTATTCCTTCAGGAATGTCGACTATGGAGGCTAAGGTAGAAAGTTCATTGGCTAGGTTATTCTTTGTTCGAGGTAGGTAGTGGAAGGTGATATCTTGGAATTAGGAGGCTAGTTATTCTAAGTGGTCATGGAAGGGCTGGAGTTTCCCGTCCTTGAATTTCCTTTTTTTGAGCACTTGATCGATGATGAGGGAAGAAACCTCGTAGATATCTAGGCATTGAATACCCTTCTTGAGAGAAACTTTGAGGCCTACCGTACATCCTCGTATTCATTCATGTTGTTGGTGTAGGGGAAATCCAATTTGATAGAGATGGGAGTGTGGGAGTGTGGGAGTCTTCTAGGGAAATCAGAAGTATACCAATGCCATATACCTTTTTGTTGGCAGCGCCATATAAGAACATCATCCATCGAAGGTTGTCTTGAGTGGCATAAATGATGTTTTCATCTGGGAATTTGGAAATCCAAACATTAGCTTCTTCCATGGGGTAGTCAACGAGGTAGTCAAAGATGGATCTTCCTTTCATGGCTTTTTGCATGACGTACACGATATCAAGCTCGTCTAGGGCATCAACCATCGAGACATTTGGCTAGATAAGGTGGGTTTCTTAAGAAGGTACTTAATGGGGTCTATTCGGGATAAAATTTTAATGGGGAAGGCGACCATATAGTGTCGTAACTTTTGGGTGACCCAAACAAGCGCGACACATGCCTTTTCTAAAGAAGTGTAGTTGATTTCATATCTGGTTAATTTTCAACTGGCATAATAAATGGCTATTTCTTTGTGGGATTATTCGAGGTATTGGGCTAGCAAAGCCCCAGCTACAGTGTCAGTTATGGTTAGTTATAGGAGTAAGGTGGACCAGGCTATGGTGGCATGAGTACCGTAGGTTGGGTCAGATATTATTTAATTCGGTCAAAGGCTTCTTGGCAGGCCTCGTTCTAAACCTTGGTTGACTCCTTTTGGAGGAGTTTGAAAATAGGTTCGTGGATGGAGGCTAGCTAGCTGATGAATCGACTGATGTATTACAATTTCCCAAGGAATCCACGGACTTCTTTCTCCGTTTGGGGAGGTGGCATCTCAAGTATGGATTTTAACTTGGAAGGATCTGCTTCTATCCCCTTTTCAATAACTTTGAATCCTAAGAGTTTCCCCTTGGTAATGCCGAAGACATATTTCTGTGGATTGAGTCTCATCTGATACCATCGCAGTCGTTTGAAGAGCTTTTGGAGAGTGGGAATATGACCTTCTCTAGTTTTGGATTTGATAATCATATCATCCACATAGACATCGACTTCTTTGTGAATCAAATTGTGCAGGATGGTTGTGGCAGCCCTCTAGTATCCCCAGCATTCTTGAGACCAAATGGCATAATAGTGTAGCAAAAGGCTCCCCAAGGGGTGATGAATGTTGTCTTTTCTTGGTGAAATGGGTGCATTTTGATTTGGCTCTATTCGGAAAACCCGTAAATGAATTACTTAAGAGCATGATTGGCTGTGTTATCCACGATCATGTCGATATTGGGTAGCAGGTAATCATCCTTAGGAGAGGCTTTGTTCAAGTCCCGGTAATCTACGCACATTTGAACTTTCCCTCCTGATTTTGGCATAAGCCTTATGTTGGCTAGCCATGTGGGATATCCGATCATGAGAATGAAGTCCACGTTCAGCTGTTTGACCACTTCTTCTTTGACTTTGAGCGACCATTCAGTGCAGAGCTTTCTTATCTTTTGTTTAACCAACTTGTAATCTGGAAGATTGGGGATCTCATGTTGAGATATTTCAGGATTAATGCCGGGCATATCGTCATAGGACCATGCGAAGACATCCACGAATTACTTTAGTAATTCTTCGAGTTGTGAGCGTTCATGCTCATCAAGGGTAGCCCCTATCCTAATCTCACGCAATTGGCTACTAGGACCGAGGTTAACAACAATAGTCTCTTCTTCATTAACTTGAACTCAACTATGTTGTTTGTTATTAAACTTATTTAGATCAGTTAAGAATTGTTCATTTATAAAATCATCATCATCTAAAGTTATATTAAAATCTAAATAGTTAATGTAAGGAACAACAAGATACTCAATATCTTCATTTATTTCATTGATAGAAAAAACAACATTGAGAACCTCATAAAATGAGGTCTCGAGTACATTAGAGTAAGGATAGACAACATAAGAAAAGATAGGTAAACATTGGGGTTAGGTGAGATTTTGACTGGTAGAACTGTCTCAGCATGCCAGTTGATGAGAGGAATATCAGTATCTTTAATCAGGTGGGATGAGTCCAATAATGTAGTGCTTGAATGAACCATGCAGAGTGTCAGCCCCAGTGTCTGTAAGTTAAAAAAAAACCTTAGAGTCAATCTCCTTGGAATCTTCGGTATCTTTGATGAACGGCTATACATGGTGTTGGGAACTTTTGACCCAGGGGTAGTTGTCTTGGAAAAATATCTCCATTCCAGGCTTCATCTTCATGTATGTATGGTCATACCATGATTCCGAAAAGTCGCAAAAGAGGAAGTCTTTGCCCTCTTTGATGAATCGTCCATTCAAGGAGTCACCTGGGATAGTCTGGATGCAATCTAGTCTTCTCTTTGGTCGAGACTGACGGATCATTCTGAGCTCTTATTCTGATGGTTGATACCCAAAACCAAAAGGAGGGAAAACTTTTTTCAGCATAATGGGCTCAAGTATCCCTTGTTGTCTTTGTCTTAGCCCCAGTCCGAGCATGAAGTGCATGTTTTTGAACATTTGAATAACATTGTCGTTTCCATGAGGGTCGTATTCTGGAAAAAACCTTTCTCTAAGATCGTCCCACGCCGAGAGTAGAAGTGGCTCAACTCAGAATTCTGATAGGAGCATATCATTTGACCTGTGCTGTATCTCAAGGATTGGATTGCTGGTACTTGCACTCTCGGCATTATTGTCGTCGCCCAAAATGGTGATGACTCATCCGTTGGTGAAGAACTTCAATTTCTAATGGAGTGAGGAAGACACACCCTTGATACTATGGAGCTAAGGTCATCCAAGCAACGGGTTAAAACAAGCTGGGATGTCAATAACTTGGAATTCAATGACAGTGTCTATAGGGACATCCCCTATTATAAATTTTATGGATCCCATCACTTCCCTACGAGTATTATAGTAGGCATGTACATCAGCGAAGGTTGGAGCGACGTCACTTTCCTTCAGTGCTAAGCATTTGAAGGTTCTTAATGGGCAGACATTCAAGGTAGATCCATTATCGATAAGAGAGAGTGGTATGATCTTCCCCATAACACTAATGGAGATGTTGAGTGCATGATTGTGGTTTGACCCAATTCTGGGGATTTATTCTTCATAAAAGGATAGCATTCGGGTAGAGGTTAAGGATCCACCTAAATTTATCGCTTCTCCTAGTGTGGTAAAAGGAGGAATCGTGGGTTTATTGATCAACTTGATCAAATCATTTATGTGCAGATGGGAAGCCATGAAAAGTCCCCATAGAGTGATGCTAGCTTGAGTTTTATTCAGTTGGTCTAGGGTCTTGCTCTCCTCAGAATCATCTCTGGCATAGGAAGGTTTTAAACACCTTTACCTTTATTATTGGCTAGTAGTAAGATTGGGATCTGGTAATGCCTCCCCGATCTGGTTATGTGATTTACTGAAGAAGGGAAGAACATGAACCTTATTTCTTCATCAATCTTGAGTTGTTCTACCACCTTGTTTATTTCTTCGAGGAGTTATTCCAATGATATCATCCCACATATGTTATCTACCGGGCGAGTTTTTCCTGAAGCTTTCTGTTCATTTGAATCTTTGAATCCTTCCCCCCTCCGGTTGCAATAATTCTATTTTTCCATAAAAAATCAATGCATTCTACGACTTCAATGGCTTCTTCGTACATGTCCTCCCATTCTGCGGGGAGATGTATGGGTGAAAGGACCAGGTGCCTTTGTAGCTTCAGAGTATCAAGTAACTCAATCTTACTTTAAATATTATTGGTTTTCCTGAATAATCCTGCCAAGATCTGGACAATGTCATCTAGTCTAACTTCATCAGTTGGTACCACCCATCTGTCTGACTCTCAGGCCCATTTTCGTGCTTCCAATAATAGCGTACTGAACCTCTGGCAATCAATGATCATTTGCGAGGGCAGTTTTAGCCCGAACTCTAGGAGTTGGTTTAATACTTCTGATAATTCCATACATCTATTTTCAGAACGGGTACGGACAGTGATGCATGCCCTGGTAAGGAGTGACAGTGCTTGGTCAGTGAGGCTAGCAGGGTGTAGGAGGAAATACTAGCAAGTTAGGAGAGGTTTGGTGAGTATATGGGTGTGATTTAGATTGAAGGATTAAATTTTGGGTTCTCTTCTAGGAAGATGTCATTGGCATGATTTGGGAGTGGAGTGTGAGTAGTTTTTGGATTAGGATTGGTGGGTGAAGTAATGGTACCCCGATCAATCAGACCTTAGATTTTGTTTTGAAAGGTGGAAGAATTAGTCAGTGGTATGGCTAGCAGTTTGGTTAAAGGCACAATGGGCATATGCATTGATGTTTTTGGGAGTTGATTGGGCAATAGACGGGGGTCCAAGGGTTTGATAAGGCTTCATCATAATAGGGCTTGATAAATTTTAGAGAGGCGTGCATGGAGTTCAGTGTATTCCTTCCGGATTGGGACAGGGCGTCTTTCTGGTGCCCACGAGGTGGTTGGTTGAGAGATGTTTTTGATGGCTGAGACTACAGCATTGACATATTTATCATATTTTCTGCGAGTTAACTTTCCGAACACTTTCTTTGGTTCAACTTTCATTTCAGCAAGACCTTCCTCGATTTCCACGCTTACTTCTCTGAGAGCTCGAAAGTGGGGATAGTATTGTCCTCTCATTGTTGCTCGGACATGGGTAAGAATTTTTTTTTACTATGTTGACTTGTTCTTACTTGGATGGTCGATTGGTTAGGGCAACTTATTTTTCCCTCCATCAGTCTATAAAGTTACTGACTAATTCCCCAGAGTTCTGTTTGAGTAGATTTAAATCATGATGGGTGACCTCAAGCTCTTCATTGTATTTATACTGAGACATGAATTCTCGAGCTACATCCTACAAGCTACGGCTTCTGGATTGCTCGAGAGATAAAAACCATCGGAGGGAGCTATCCTTCAAAGTTTACTAAAATATTTGGGCCATCACTTCTTCAGAAGCCCCTATGAGAGTCATAGAACGATGATAACTGCGAAGATGAACAATCAGGGGTCCACTCCCTCCAAATTTCTTGATATTTTGCATCTTGAATTTCTTGAGTAACCTCACTTTAGAATAAGGAGACATGTGGATATAGTCCATGTAATTTCGAGAGATTCTGACTTGGTCGAACTTCTTAGTTAGCATCTTGAGATCTTCTTTGACCTTGTTCAACTATTCCTCTTTTGGGTCCATGATCATAGGCAAGTTAGCCCCTATCTGGGAAAGATTTGGCATAGGAAGCTAGGCAGGCGGTGGCCCATTAGGAGAAGAGGCACGTGGAGCGTGCTAAGGCTCCTCAGGAATACAGATAGGCTCGGGTGGACCCATAGCGTGAGGGAATAGGACCTTGGGCTCTTGAGGAACAGGAACCTAGTTTCATTGCATCTCGCGGACTTCAGTCTGGAGATTTTCAATCTTGGATATGAGCTGAGCTAAAACTAAAGTCAGATCTGGGTGCACAACTTGATCTGTGTTCTCCATGGAAAGCGAACGAATTTCAAACTTGGTAGAAGTAATAGGGGAATGGATGGAACTCCGGGGTGATTTGACTGAAGACTGAAGACAATAAGAAGCCAGGCCAAGGGCGTGCAATCGACCTGAGAAGGTGTAAAATAATATTTATTTTTGAAGAAGGAATGAAAATATTTTTGACATTTGTTTTTCTTTTTGAGATTTGAAGATAAAATATTATTGGATTTTTGATAAAGAGATGAGAAATGTTTTTTTATTTTTGATAAAGAAAGGATAAATAAAACTTTTTTTTGGTATTTTTGATAAAGGGAGGAGAGAATGAATGGGAGATGGGTCCTAGCATTATTATTATAATTATTATGTTCTCTCTTGTGTTAGGTTTACGTAAATGCAAAAAGGAAATGTCGGACGGGACCCGAGCTTTGAAAAATTGGAGTTTGAATTAAGATATGAAAAGGTTGGACTTGTTACCAAGCTCCGGGAAAGGATCCCATTTTGAAAAAGATGAAATCAGTTGAGAATTTGGACGTCATGCCGACCTATCATTTCGGTAGAGTTTCCGGTCGAAACTGGAAAAATTAACATGAGTGCCCTAGGTTTGATGCCTATATACGGGTATGGAGTCTTGTTGGGTTAATTGAAAAGGGTTACCCCCTTTGGCATGGCTTTCATGATATACATCTTTCTTTGGAGGGCAGTCGGTACGTGTGGACAAGACATTTGATATACCTAAGTGTACGTGAATTGCCTCATGATATACCTCATGGGGATAGTACGTGTGAGAGAAAATTCAATATACTCGACGTACGTGAACGAATTCCCTGGGATATACCTCCATTCATATCTTCGATCAAGTAGTACGATGAGGGGGAAGCATTCGATATACTTCAAAGGTACTTGGACAATGGAAGGTGAGAGTCATAACACTTAGGCTAACTGCGTCTTGTCGGACCAGTGGCCATCACGAAGTGACCCTCCAGTCACGAAAAAAAAATTGGACAATAGCAATGCTCTTCGATGGAGTAGTGTGCAAAATGCATGATCTTTTTGTCAGTATGTTATGGAAATATGTACAGTTTCCTTGATGAACATCATACTAAACAGGAGGTAAGTATGACTATGAGAAGTAAATCTACAATAAGCATGGACAAATATGACTGTGAAAGTGTCTGCTTAGTGAGCAGAAGAGAGAGGAATATATAAACGAATACTCATGTAAACAGAGTCTAGCCCTCAAAACAAAATCGTCAGCGGAGTCATCACTGTGGCCATCCCTGATCCTCGCCGAGAGAGAGAGGGTCTGATATGAGGATCTTGGTCTCGCGCATCCCTCTCTGGAGCACTTAGGCCGTCAGCGACGATGTGTGAGGTGAAAAACGTAGAGAGATGGAGTCGTCAGTCTATTTTACTCAAAACAGACAAAAGAAGGTGGAGCCATCCCAAAGGACAACATCAAAGACATTCTGATACATACGAAACAAAAAATGATTCGAGTAGGGTTCATAGGTTATGTTACGAAATGGGAAGGTGTTAGGAACCCATTCCGCCCTTGCGGTCTCTCATGGGTTTGTTATTATTTTCCTATATTTCTCCGTGATATATGTGCATGTGTATATGTAATGGAGATAGGAATCATCTACTTATATCATAGAAGAGATAGAGCGAGTCATCCATAGGAATGTTCTTAAAAGTAATATTAGAAAATAGGATTTATGTCATTATCCTTACGTTAATCGTTATAATGGAACGATAACGCGTATGGAATAATACGCCACTAAGAACAAAAATATGTATATGTATATATGTTGAATCTAAGAGAATTAAGTTAAAGAATGAGAAAAATAGAAAATAGCAGATTAAAAAAAATAGGACTCGAGTCTCGAGTTTTACCCCAAGATGCCTACGTAGACTATAGAGGCATCAAAGTCCATGTATGTTCGTATGCAAAACAAGGGGTGGGGTTTTCCCCATAAATCCAACCTAGGACTTCTCTTATGTGTATGTGTGTGAAAAGTATGAGAAAAGTGTGAGAAAAATTTGAGAATTCTCATTTGCAATTTATGAGCAAACCGTATTTTTCTTATTTTTTGGGTTTTTTGTATGAAAAATAAGAGATGTGCAGTAATACTAAAATAAAAAAGTATATTAGGATATGTGAGATGGGGAGAAAAAGTGCTATGTAATAAAACAAGTTAATGAGAATTTATGAGAATTTAAAGAGAGAGTTGAGAAAGTTGAACCTTCTCGAAGATATTGAGATTGATCTTGAATGTTGGAGAGCATCCCTTTCACTTGGATGATGATTATGGGTATTTAATTCACCAATTTTGGTGAAAAAGATGATGAAAAGTGAGGGTTGGAAGGGATTTGGATGTAGAAATCACGCTGACTTCTAGAGAGGTTTTCAAAGTTTGCTGAGAGTGATGGATGTCAGATCTAGGTTCCTTTTGCAATGGGGTCAGGGCCTCATTTTTATAGGCCCATGGTATTACCGATCGGCATAGGTCTGGTCCTGCCAATCAACAAGTGTCTTTAGGCACACTGTCGATAGGCAGGATTTTTAACCTGCCGTTTGGCAGTCTCGTTCAGATTCCTTTGGAAAAATGATCGTAAAAGGAAATCCTTTGATCCGAATTGTGCATAAGGCATACCTCTAGAAATGTATTTCAGAGACCTTCGAAAGTCCTTTGGACTGATACTGGGTTCGGGAGTTGACTTTGAGACAAATGTGACTCGAAAGCCCTCGTCGGTCCTTTGGGCGGGGGATCGTCGGACGCAAATGGATCGTTCGTCCGCATGGTAAGTTAGAATTGCGTACGGGGAGGACCATTTGTAAGTTTAGGATATAAACTTTGACATTACAAAGAGTTTGACTCAGTTTAGGGAGTTGACTTTGGTCAATCGGGGACTGAAAGAGTTCGATGACCTTTCGGAGTAAAATGGATCGTTCGCCCGTACCGTAGGTCAGAATTAGACTCGGAGCGGACCGTTGGAAATAGGTTTCAGTTCCCTTTGAAGATTCATTCAGTCTCGATCGAGATGAAGAGTAGAATTTGGTCAAATGGAGACCGAGAGCATTCGGTGGCCTCTAAGTTGATATTCAGAATATGACCTAGGTTCAGAGTGATACAGGGGGGTGCTAGAATGGGGTGTCTACACAACATAAATGTTATAACGAAATAATCAATGAGGGGGATCCCACAGTTGACTTGATTGGAGGGAGTAAGAGCAATAAACTTTAATGTAATAAAGGCAAGGCAGTAACCTTAAACACAAATGGAGTAAATGAGGTTGGTCACACCATAAATGTTCTCACGATAAACTCTCTTGTATGGAGGTATTTTGACAGCAGTTCTGGGCTAGAAAAGTGAGATCCCTTAATAATAAACTTTTGGGGTATTTTATAGGGGGAAATATCATTAGAGTGAATAAATGCATCTATAATAAATGTATCTGACCCTTTTTGATGTTAACAGTTTTATGCATTCAATGTCAAAGATATTACATCAAATGAGGTAGATATGATATCTTGGCGGGAACACTATTTGGACCCTCAGATTTGTGAAAGCATTAAATAGGACGTGATGTGTTAGCTATGTACCTACCATCCTAGGACGGTGCCCATAGATGACAAAAGGAAATAAGCATTAAAACTTCGATTCCAATAGATGGTGCCAGATTGATGATAAGAGAAATGGGACGTACATCTTTCTCGACCAACAAATCAAATGTAAAGTAGAAATAAAGTAAGTAAATAATGATAACAATATAATATAGTGTGGTTAGGCTATAAAAATGAGCCTACAACCACTTTGGTGCTCTACTCTCATTATATACGTTGTCTGATACAAGTCGTAGTACCGAGAGGTAACGAGTTAGGGTTATAGTTATATTCTATGAACTTATCGCGGTGTTAATGTTCTTGTCTTTAAAATTTATTACAGGCAGTGTGAGGCGATGCTTCACCTTTCAGTGCCTTCTTATATATATGGGTTTTGGTCGTGGCCATCATTACCTTTTCCAAACCTGGAGAGAAAATCGAGAGAAAGACTTTGGTACTTTCATCTTTGAGTTTTTCAGCGAGTATCCTGTGGTGGTTCAAGAAGGTTTGAGGCAGATTACAGTGGTTTTGAGGCGAACAATCATCATTTATTTATTTCCAGGTATCCCTCGAATTTCCTTTCTGTTTTCTTCCATTTTCTGTAATTTGTTACTTTAATCCATGTTTGCGAGATCAATTAACTGACTCCATTTTCTATAAACCCATATTTGAATTTGTTGACTGAATTTATTGAACATTATACTCTACTATTCTTGTTTATGATTGGATTTCTTGAATACCCATAATTTCTTATAATCGTATCCCAATCGATGTGTAATGTGGTTACTATTTCTTGAGTAACACGATTAACCAGGTGGGGTTTGAATAGTGAAATGGGATTTTGATGTCTGGGTAGATAGAGTGGAATTCGATTTTAATGTTGACATATGTTGGATTTTTGGGTAGTTTTAGGTGTTTGAACATGATTTTTGGTTAGATTTTTGGATTTTATGGGCTTAATCCATACCTTGACCCCATTTCAGATTTTATTTTTAGCCAAGAACAACAAGAACATGTTCTTATCCAAAACCATTGAGTCTTGGGTTTTCAATCTCTGAGAACACGTACTTTAATCAATTACCTATTTATGTATTTGGTCGCGACTGGTAGTATAACTTGTGATACTTTACTGCAGCCTTCTATCAATTCTTGGTGCTTATAACTCTCATTGGATACAATCTTTAGTTGTAGTCAACTTTATTGTAATTGACTACAACCTTTACGATTCATACTTGTATCTTTTGGGTTAGATAGTTGTGGCATTGACTTTATTTTTTCTGTACATTTATATATTGCTTGTATTTGTGACGACCTTTAAGAGGCATCTCTGACCATAGTGGCCGCGACACCTAATTGCGGAGCCCTTTTCATTTCCAGGTATTACTATGGACCTATGAGTTAGAACCCTTCATATTTTCTGGATGACTTCTAAAAGTCTCATTTTGGCATTCCTCCTCTTGAAATTCCCTCTTTAAAGACTTTGAAGGCTATTGGTCCTTGTTTGCTTAAAGATTTTCCAAACCGCATCACCATAAATTTTGACTCCATGGACATTATGGAGGTGGATACAAACTCCAGCTACAATCCTCATCCTAAAGCGGTAGCCGTAGTAGATATTGTCCCACCATAGACTAGGAATACTCCAGTCTTTAAATTTCCTCAATCTACCATCTATATACTTCCTTCTGAGGAACAAAGGTTATGTTCTGCAGTCCCCAATGAGGGGATCTGTTTTCCTTTGCATGCCTTCCTCCTAGGGCTGCTGCTACCAATTCCTAGCCTAGTTAGGAGAATATTTAGTGCCATAAATTTGGCCCCTGCCCAGTTAGATCCAAATGGATAAGGAGCATTCTTGCTTCCTTAGTGCTTTGGCAGAAGAAGTTTGGGCGGGATATTAATCCCGTGGAGTTCTTCCACTTCTACAGGACAAAGGAGAACTCCGTGGACTTTCTGTGGTATTACTATTTTACTTTGTGGAACAATAAAGAATTTTTGTATACTGAAAGGCCTTCTAGCGTTAAAAACTAGAAAGGAAAGTATTTTTTTGTCTCTAGGGAGAGTTGGGAAATTCATCCCGAGGAGTCTTAGAGAGAGAAAATGTATAGGATGTCGAGGGCATGGGGGTGTCATTCCAAAACAGATTAGTGATATGAGAAATGGGACTTACATCATTCTCGACCAAAAAATCAAATGCAAAGTAGAAATAAAGAAAGTAAAGAGAGATAACAACAAAATAAAGAGTAGTTCGGCTATAAAAATGAGCCTACATCCACTTTAGTGCTCTACTCTCATTATATACAGTGTGTAATACAAAGTTATGTGCCATTAGAGGCGTACAAAGTAGTAAGGGGGAGAGAATACATGAGATTAACTAAATAGACAACTCCTAATGTGGACTACAAAGGTACTTCAGGCAAGCTGCAACAAGAAAGCCCCCAGGATGGGTGTAGCTTATATAGAGAGGTAGTGTGGAGATCTTAACAGGGCTTTTCCAAGTGAATCCCTCCTTCAATAGTGAGGTGAGCATTTCTATTTATAGAGGTCATAAAGGTGGTGTCATGTTCCTAGAGCACGTGACATGTGGGTAAGTCTGACGAGCAAGTAATCCTTCTAGAAGTTGGACAACCTGCTAAGTGACAGATGTGAAAGTAGGGGTTGTGGCCTATTAAAATCCAGGCAGTAACGTCTATAGGGGTACCGTATCCTGTTTGAATCCTACAGTGGGAAAGGACTAAAGGCGGGTAGCGTGTCATATTTTAGCCCAAGCAACAATAAATGTTTACCAAGGTTTGTTTGCCACCACGACTGTAGTGACAATATTGTGCATATCAATATGTGTGTACATGTTTGCGGTGTGAATAACGAGAGAAAGAATTCATCTGGTCCACGTCAAGGGAAAGATGGGGAAAGGCCATTCTAAGGAGTGTGAAAAAGAGATAACATAAAACTAATAAAATGTGAGTGTCCACCGAACAAAAAATAACTATGAAGAAATGAGTGTGTATGTCAAGAGGGACACAAACCTGTAGAAGTAAGATGACTCGTAGCACTAGTAAACAAAAAAAAATATAAGATTGATAAATGAGAAAATAGGGTTCAAATATCAAAATTTTCTCGAGATGCCTTCGTAGCCCAACGAGCATCAAAGTCCGCGTAGTTCGATAACACACAAGGTTGGGTTTTAACCCATAAATCCAAATTTTGAACTTTCATTAGTTTATTTTATAAAAAATGTGTGCAAGCGTAGAAAGTGTAAAAAATAAGGAAATCTAATTTAGGGCTTATAATTTATGAAAATAAGATTTGTGTGTAGAAAATAGTAAAAAATGAAATTAGTTTTGAAGTGAGAGGATGAAATAAATGATATATCAAAAGTGGAAATAAAAGTAAACAACTATTTTTAATTGAGTGAGTTGTAAATTAATAAGGGGAGACCTTCTAGGAAACTTTAATTTTGACTTTGGAATTGTAGGAGGCTGATTTTAATATGGTTGGATGGGGGTGAGATAAGGATGGGAAGTAGAGTGGAAAATGGAGGACAATGATGTAAAAAAATGGAGAGAATGTTTGCAAAAATAGAATTTTCGTGGACTGATTGTGAGGGAGATGTTCTGACTTTAGAAAGGGACCCTTGAGAATGAGGTCATGGTATCCTTTTATAGGGCTAGAGTTCTTGAACTGATACTAATGTCAAGGGAGATGTAACCCTTTATAAATATGGTGATTAGGGCCTCAAAACAACCATCAATAATAATAAATACAAGTCCCAAGTGTGCGCATTGAATGTATAAAACTCGTGCATTAAATGTGTTCTTACAATATAAATGCTATAATGAAACAATCAATGAGGGGGGATTCCGCAATTGACTTGATTGGAGGGAGTAGGAGCAATAACCTTTCGTGAAATAAAGGCAAGGCAGTAACCTTAAACCCAAAAGGAGTAAATTAGGTTAGTCACACAATAAATGTTCTCACGATAAACTCTCTTGTGTGGAGGTATTTTGGAAGCAGTTATGGGCTAGAAAAGTATGATCCCTTAATAGTATAACTTTGGGGGTATTTTATAGGGGAGAAATATCATTTTAGTGACCTTCCTATAATAAATGCGTCTGACACCTTTTGATGTCAACAATCATGTCCATTTAATGTCGATGATATTACATTAAATGAGGTAGATATGATATCTTAGGGGGAACACTATTTCGACCCTCAGAGTTGTGATAGCATTAAATAGGATGTGATGTTCTAGATATAGACCTACCATCCTTGGAATATTTTTACGTGAGTGCTATTTCATCGAGTTCCTAAATGTCATACATGCTGACATCGAAGAGTTATTAAATAGAAACCTGCAAGGAATTTGCTATCACATCACTCAAAAAGGTAGTTCATCAAATTACAGGTTTCTCGACTGATGATTGCTCGAGAAACATTTTATGTATATAAAACATCAGAGGTTAACCTTTTGAACAACTATTTAGGACTGGGGACCCTCGAGTGGGTTTCCAGAGATGGTATCTCGAGGGACTTCTGAGCAATTTTGTGTGTAAACCAAGGTTTTGCCTAAGTACCCTAAAGTGGTTGATCTCTTGCCTTTCACCCAATCCTCCAAACCAAATCCCTACAAGATACCCAAAATGAGTTTATTCGATAGAGCATGTAATCTCTCCCATTACCTTCCAGACATGGTCCCTCAAGGGTACCGAGAAACCTCGCAACATTACATAGTGAACTTTATATTTACAAAGAAAGATAAATACAAGTACATCAAATTTCTTATTAGAATTTGTGTTTTTATAATTTTATCTCTTGGGATTAATCTTTGTGAGAGATCCTGTGAGCAACTTCCTCTTTGTGCGAGTGATCATCTTTGCAGGAGTCCCTTCGAGAAGGTTTCGCTTTGTGTGAGTCACCATCCATAATATTTCATGTGAAGTGTTAGCGTTGCTTTAATCAACTTTAAGGCTGGACGTCCATCTACATTTGCTCTGTAGAGATATTTGTTTATTTGAAGAAATATTTGTACGAAAAATTAACTCACATCCCATCTCGATTGATCTGTGAACATATATTATTTACACAAAATTTTATAATAAAACTGGGGGTAACCTTGTCCTGAATTCGAGCTACTTGAAGACTCTTCCTTCTCGGATGATGTTGCGCTTTAAATGAATTCTATTTCTGAGTCTTTTAACTTGGGGAATTACAATGGTTTATAATAAAATTTCCCCTAAAACCATTTATTTGCCAAAGTGTAAAAGGGCATAAAGTTTCTCCCCAATCGTCTTTTGAATTTCCCCCAAAATTTCATTATTGTCGTGTCGCTTCATTATAAATGCCACTAACAGCCCTTCCCCCATCCGTACACGTGGAGTTAGATGGACCGTGCCTATAATCCACACGAGGAATTGAGCTAATTTTTTTTCATGTGATGATTGCATTTCCCCACGCGCGTCTTTTTGTAGTAACGACGTCATTTTCAAAATAAGATGTCCCTTATAAAAGGGTTTCCTCTCGTACCTATCTTCTTTAAACCTTGGGTTTTTGGAGCGATACGTTTCTTTAATTGAAAGATAAATACATATTCTCTATTTCTCAAGTTCCCCAGATATTCTTATTTTCCTCTCTTCCCTTCAATTCTCTATTCTCTACCATGTCACCTGTTGTCAGAAGAACTCCTTCCGTTATCGGTGTCGCCACTGGAGAAACTCCCTCTAATATTGCTAACCGTCGTCTCTAGTGGTCAAAATATCATCGTTCCCCTATTTTGGAACTGTAGATAAGTTCTGGGAGTTTACTAATGCTTTTACTGGATCCCTTATTTCTAGGGCAGAAGACTTGAGGTTGCTTGTGGGTGAAGATGACGTAATAAAAAATTATGCATACCTCGCTGTCTCTACTACTACCAGGTTCAGAATTGAGCGGGTAGACTATCCTTATTCAAATGTGGAATTTAAATCAGTTGGTGGGCCATGCGATGGACTAGGCATCTGCATTGATTATATCCATGGAAAATATGTTATAGAGTTATTGGATGTTGGCTTGTTGTGCACTACATGGTTTGGTAACTTAGCTTTGGCAAAAAAAAAACACGTTGAGGACACTGGTTTCTTATTGGTGTAATGGAACTCCATCTTTTGATGGTACTTGGTGTAAATTATCAATTACCTTAGAGGATGTATGTGAGATCCTTGGTTTGGAAGATGCTGGTACTAATACTCACTTTAAGGAAGCTATCTCGAAGAAAGAAGCTGTTAACTGCAAGGAATTGAAATGTGTAATCAAGAGGTGCGTGGAGACTTATAATAAGTGTACATGTTCAGAAATTATCAGTTACTTATTTTATATGGAAGATAAAGTGAATGACCTTACTCTCAAGCAAGCCAAGAAATATTTGAAGGGAAAATGTGTTCTGGAGATACCCCCAACTGGAGAAGGGTATGGGAGCAAAATTGAGCTTGCTGGCTATATCTAGAGTATCCTCTCTAGGATTTATCATCTCGGGAAACCTGAAGACTTCCCAAGGAGGGATCTTCTTAATATTGCAGTTCATCTCACCTATGGGGTGAAATTCCTCTTAGCTTCGATTAATCTAGGCTCACTTTACACTTGGCTTGACAGGGTACAAATAGATTCTTCTTAGTCTCTTGGCCGTTTTGACGTGTCAAACTTTGGAAACCACATTCTTCTCACAACATTCATCTGTGCCAGGTTTCCCGACTATGCCCCCGCTGATTAACTTCCCACATCTTATGAAATCAAGGTTCCCCAAATCCTTTCTTGGAATCATAAGCAGTCATGGAAGTCTTTTCATTCTTTCATTGACAATGTTAAACGCTTCAACTTTCGCCCTTATTCTATCACTGATTAATTTTTTACCAATACTTTTTTGAGGATGTTTCTCGACTAATTTTGACAGTCTAGAAGTCTTTTGCCCTCAATTTACCTTTGTAAGAGGGTAGTTTAGATAAGATGGAGGCGTAACTCCTTTTGAGTACAGTAATGATAAGTTAACTAGCAAAGCTATTGATTAACTATAGGACATGCAAACACAACGTAGTGAACATAAACTTAGTTAGAATTCACAAGTCTCTCGTGTATAACTCAGAAGGTAATAATGAACCTAACAGTAACTCGTTTAGAGGGAGAGAGAGGTAATCAACCTAGATACACCTTGGCAGGCAGCTAAACACACCAACCACCCTCAAGAATCTATATCAGGTATTAAAAGCTTCGTAATAAATTATAATGGTGGGTGAGTAAACTCTCTTGTTCTGTAATAACTCTCTCTCTCTCTCTCTCTCTCTCTCTCTCTCTCTCTCTTTGATGTATATTATCTCTAGTAATAACTTTTTAACTCCCAAAAAGATTATCCTCTCCTCAAAGGTAGTTGGGGTCCTTAAATAGCCTCCCACACCACTCCCGAGGCAACTTCATCATTAATGCCTGTGAAATACATCCCACATACTTTATGTCACCAACATTAAATACCTGATGCACTAGTTATCTCCATTTCGTAAACATTAAATGCCAAGACATGCCTTTTGCCTAACCACTGCATGTCAGGGGGCTGTTATCACAGAGGTGGCTTACTAGCTATCTGACAACCTCAAATACCACGGTGGTTTACTCAAGTATAGATTTGACATTGTTTAGATGGCTAGTGACATCACCTACAGTAGATGTGACATTAAGTAGAGGGTTGTTTAGTTCACAATTCAACGCCCGATGGAACTCCAAGCTGCTCCGCCCGAGGTTCCACAATAAGGGTCCTTCGATGTTTTACCAGGTTTATCTAAGATCGTTAGGACAAGACCCAACAGTGCCTCACTTCTCAATCCTCCAAAGTAAGTCCCTAAAAAGTTCTCACAATAAGGTCGTTTGATAGAGCATAAAGGCTCTCCCAGGTCCTGCCAAGCCTAGTCTCTCGCAAGTATTGCACGACCTCGCACGTAATCATTATTCTCGTTACATCATTACAATTGTTATAGCTCATAGTCAATTTAAAAAAAATACAATATGTCTAAGTAACATAAAAAGATAAAATATGAGTTGCCACTCTAAGTTGCCTCGCTAAGATACCTCGCTGAGATTCCACACTTGAGCTGCCTTGTTGAGTTGCCATGTTGAGATGCCTTGTTGAGTTGCCACACTGTGCTGCCACGCTGCCTTAACCCTAGACACTATTATAAATAGGGGAATTATCTCTAATCTCAGGATTACCTTCAAGGCCCCTCTACATTTTATCTTCGTGGAGAGATTTATTGTGGGAATAAGAAATGTTTGCACGAAAACTTTGCAATTCGATGAACCTTTTTTGTGTGAAAAAAATTCTGGCATCTTTCCCTTTGTTACAACCACTATATTACCACCTGTAGGAAAAATTAAAATTCTCCCCGATGTACTTGAGTCGAAGCGTTGAGGCTTATTTGCACTTTGGCGAGGGGACATCGCAAATTTTTCCTTTTACTGAGCTTCAATCGTTCTGCCTTTTCTTATTTGGCTAACTTGGTATTCTCACGAAACACCTATTGACTTTCTCCAATACTCGTTTTAGCCCTGGGGAAATGAAATTATCCTGTTTGTGCTATTTGTGGAGTATAGTTGTAGGCAGTGAGTTTTTCCGTTAGGACTGCCCCTATCGTTGAGACTTGTGAAATTCTCCCTTGTAAGATTTCGTCTTGTTCAAAAAAGTAGAAATTATCCCCGATGTAGCTGAGTCATAATAAAACAACGTTTAGACTTGTGGTGAGGGGACATCATAGCTTTTTTGAATCGTTCGGGCAGTGCCTTCGCTGGGTGTTATTGGATATGTCTGACAAAAAATTTTGGCGCTAAAAGTCAAACTTTCTTAAGAAGGAAATCTTTTCTATTACCCAAGCGTCACTTCATTAATGATGTGGCGCTATCTTTTTAACTGTCAAGACACTTCCCGAAGTGCCATGTGTCCATTTGAAATGATTGTAGGCAGCCTTGCACGTGTAGTGGTGGGAAACTCAACAAATCAGTTCCTTAAAAGGTTTCAAATGTTCATTTTTTTCAAAAACCCTTATCTTTCCTTTGTCTTCTTCAAGCTTCCATACATTCTTAGAAAGAGAAACTCTGTCGAAAATCCATTGTTGCCCATCTCTTACCTAGTTTCTTCCTCCTATCATCTTTTACGCCACCACCTGTGGTTACGCTCCTCCATTTTCATTCCTAGATATTATTTACCAAGATGTTTCATTCATCTCCACTTACTTATGGCTTCTTAAAGTTCCTTAAAGGTTACCACCACCGTTGCTCAGCCAATCTCCCCATCTTCCACCTCTGGCGCCGCCACTAACCCTAACAGCATTGCCCTGAATCCTGGTCGTCAAGAGCAACTAAGCTTTTGCCGTCGGTCTCCCATTTTTGGTGAAGATGATAAATTCTCTAATTCATGTAAGACCTATTATTTCTCAGCTAAGTACGACCCTTTGCTACTGGGTGATGAAGATGAAGATTCATCGAAGTGTGGCTATCTTCCCAGAGGGGACTCTGGTCTTTCTATTGGACCGTGGTGACTTCCTCTATTCTCACATCGATTTCGAGGCACCTTGGGGGTCGCCATCCCATTTCACTGCCTGATATGCACATATATAGATCTCTCACACTGCTACTCTTGTGAAGGTTGGTCTTCATCGAGCCAGATGGTTTGGGGAGTTCACTCTTTCCACGCACAATGTCGCCCTCCAAGTATTGGTTTCCTGATGGAACCGTATAACTCACGCATTCTTTGCTGCTTGGGAGGAGTTTACCATTACGTTGGAGGACGTTTGTGAGCTACTTGAGATTGAACCCATGGGTGATTTTTCATATCATGATAAGTCTTTGGATGCCGAAGAGACTGCTGACCAAGCTGAGCTTTATCGAATCTGCCATAGTTGTACTGGGTCTTCAAATAAAACCACCTTTACTCCTCTCATCAACTATTTATTTAAAATTTCAACTACGAAGGATGTCACTGCTGCAACGGGCCAAGGTAAAGGTACATCTCTGAAACTACCAACCTACATTCTTGTGATGCTTTCATGTTTCTTCCGAATTGGGAAACCCAACGACAAGCCCAGGAGGGACCTTATAAATATTTCAATCCGTTTGGCTACGGGTTTCAACCTTCCTCTCGCCGCCATTGCTTTGGGGTCCCTATATACCTGGATGGATTGAACTCATGTCGACATAGCACGGTTACTGGGTCAATATAACTTGCCAATTTTTCCAACACCATTATCTTAATGGGCTTCCTTTATACCTATTTTCTTGCTATTGCCGCTAAGTCTATCCCTTTCCCCGTGATCCAAGGTATTAAGCCCCCATGCTCTTTTGTTTCCATAAAAAATACAGTCGAAAAGAGGTAATGATAACTGGAACCGTTAGTGACAAATGCCATTCAAGTACTTTGAAGAATAACTGGCATTTGTCGCACTTTTGTTGTAGCTCTGTCGAGTCATGTTTGCTTCTAAGCCAAAAATATCCCTCTCTTTGGATTCTTCGGTAAAGAGGTACTTCTTCAATCTCCATTCTGCCTCTTCTAGGCTAATACCTTGACAACTATCCTCCTGCATTTCTGAAGTAAAGGTTTCCCTGATTTATGAAGTATTGGGCTAATTCCCTTAGCTCCATCGCTCATTCCCCGAATTCTAATGTCTTCTAATATCTCCCCTCTAATCAGCATCCTCCTCCATCGACATGATTGCCTAAACTACCGAGGGAGCTATTCTTCATTGAATCATAACTATAGTTGTATCGCTACTCATGGCCATCTTTAGAGAAATGGTGGAATAAGCGTCTGGGTGGCGGTTCATCGTTCGGGGATATCTCTTGACCTTTGTTCATTGGAACTAGCTAAGAAGCCTCTGAAAGATTGTTCTATTTGGTGCCAGATTCAGGTGTTTCAATGCATATTCTCCATTCACTTGTTGAATCAATAAGATCGAATCGTCCTTGATGCAAAGCGATCAAAGCCCCCTTCGAAGGGCGTCCAGCAGCCCCAAAACTAACGCTTCGTACTCTCCTTTGTTGTTAGAACAAGGGAAATCTAGATTGTAGGAAATAAAAATATCCTCCATTCCTTTTGAAAGAATAGCCCTTGCTCCTCGTTTCTTTTTCGCCGATTATCCATCAAACTGCATTATCCACTCTTCACTACTTGTATCTAAGTAATTGGCTTGTAAGTCGTCTCCTGGAATACTTTCTTTAGGTGGCTCGAACGTTCCAGAGGGGAAGATTTCTAATAGGTCAGCATACGCTTGGCTTTTGATTGCGCGAGGAACCACTCACTTCAAGTCATATTCTGAAAGGATGAGGAACCACCTAGATGCCCTACCAATCAATATAGTTCTCGCTAATAATTACTTAATAGGATCACACCTAGTCACAATATGAATTGTAAAAGATAGCATGTAATATATGAGTTTTTATGTTACAAAGACTATGGCTAAATAATGCTTTTCCAAGCTACTATACTTGACCTCTGGCCCATGTATGATTCTACTGAGGTAGTAAATTGGTCGTTCTTCCCCATCAACCTCTTGTGCCAATAAATCTCCCACGAACCTCATGGTAAATTTGAGGTATAGATGCAACGGTATTCTTGCCTATGGGGCAACCATTATTTGTGGTGAATCGAGCAACTTCTTCAGTCCAGCGAGCGAATCCTAGTGAACCTCCTACCACTTAAATTTCATGTTCTTTCATAACAGCTACATCAATGGGTGTGTCATTTTGGCTAATCCAGGCACAAACCTCCTAAGATAGGAGACTTTACCGAGGAAACTCTTCAGCTCCTTCGTCGTTCTTGGACTTGGCATTTCCAAGATCGATCGCTGCTTGTCCTTGTCCATCTGCACCACTGGTTGATCAACCACGAAGCCAAGAAATTTTCCACCTCTTACTCCGAAGATGAACTTAAGTGGGTTCATCTTTAACTTATATTTCCTGCATCAGGCAAACACCCTCCTCAAATCGCTCAAATGGGATTCCTCCTTCTTTGATTTGATGACCAAATCATCCACATAGAATTCCATAAATTTGTGAAAGAAGTCTTGAAAAATGGGCATCATTATTCTCTGGTAAGTAGCCTTAGCATTTTTCAGTCCAAACGGAATTACTCTGTACATGAAATTCCCCATCGGGTTCTAAATGTCGTTTTCTCTACATCTGTGGGGTCAATCTTGATCTGATTGTACCCTACATACCCATCCATGAAGCTATACATCTCATGACCAATCGTTGCATCTATCAAGATGTCAATGGAGGGTAGAGGGAACTCATCCTTGGGGCAAGCTCTATTCAAATCTATGAAGTCCACACAGATCCTTATTTGGTTTTTGTCTTTCTTTCTTATCGGGATAATGCTAGATAGCCAAAGTGGGTGCTGTATCAGTTTGATGAACACTGCCGCCAATAAGCGTTAGACCTCTTCCTTTATCTTTAAATCTATCTCGGGCTTATACGTTCTTGTTTCTTATTTCATTAGAATGGATGAAGGCATCACGTTCAACTTGTGGCAGCTGACACCCTCATCTAGTCCTTCCATTTATGTGTATTTCCACGTAAAAACTTCAATGAACTCCCAAATTAACTCAACCAAAGTCTCTCATTTCTCCTTCTGATATCTTTTGAGATCAAAATAGGCCTTAGATCCTCCCCTTCTTTTGTAAGATTTAACTTCTCTAACTCTTGTGCCTATAGTTTTAGTTGATCTGCCATATAATTTGGTTATTCGACAACAACTTCGATGAACTCTTTTATATTGGAGTTATCTATCACCATACATTGCCCTAGCCAATCCACCAAAAAGCACTCATATATTGGTTCAGCCTCATTATCAACTTCTTCAGCCATCCATTCACATCATTATAATTGATACACCACTTTTCCTTCTCCAATAATGACTTTCTTTCACTGCCTGCTGATAGCTATAGCTGACTTCCTCTTCTTCTCTCTAGAAGCCTCAGCCACTCTTTTTCCTGAAAATTGGCTAAGCATGCTTTGTCGTTGGACCTCATGTTCCTTCGGATTCACTCTAGGCTTCATCTTGTCTTTGCGCTGCTTCGAGATGTTTTGGGGTCGAGGGACCACCTAGTGAGTCGAGATCGTATCTAGAGGGATCGAGATTGCCAAATAGTAATAAGAAAAATTATTAAATCTTGAAATGATTTCGTAAAAGAAACGAAAAGATGATTAAAAATTGGAAAAATTTCTATTAAAAAATTACTTAAGAAAAACAAACTGAAAATTGCAAAAGAAATTAGATCTGACAAATGGGAGAAAATAGGGTAGGGTACAATCCCTCAATCCTTAACAAATTACCGTATAGAATACTAGAATTGTAAATTAAAATTATTGACTAGATCCGGTCTTTATACATTCTAAGCATTACATATATGAGGGATCTAGCCCGCATCATGTGAAATCAAAGATAGATATAAAGCGGTGAATGAATCCAGTCTTTATATATTCTAAGCATTACGTATATGAGGTTCAAGCCCGCACCATACGAAATCAAAGATAAATATAAAGCGGTACTTTCACGATTCAATCAATATTTTAATTTAACCTCTATTTTCTACATAAATAATTTGCCTTGGATTGAGTTCATGTACCCCAACCCTTGGGAATTTAGCTACTCGTGATTTGGTTCAAGAATAAATTCACACACAAAATTATGGATCTACAAGACATGGGAAATAATTTGCAAATAATAAAAATAGAGAATGGAAAGATATTACTTGAATTCAGCAACAAAAAATGGAATTGGAATCTTCATGAAAACTCTTGAAGGAATAGAAAATTTGCTCTCAAAATCTAACTCTAAAATTTAATCTAGCACTTCTAACCTACTCCTAACCTAGCCTCTCTCTAGCAACTCCCCTCTCTCTAGAATTCCCCTCTCTCTAGAATTCCCCTCTCCTTTTGGAATGACATAGGGATTGGCCTTTTATAGATCTCAAAAAGGACTTTTCCCATGCCTCTCCACGTTTTACAACTAATAAAAACGAATTAAACAAGAAATTTCAAGAGTTGTCTCTTCAGTTCTGAAAATGACTCTTCGTTATCTCGCAACTTCAAAACCTCGTAACTTCTTCATCGTAGCTCGGATTGAGGTGCTGTTTTTTCCAGTATTCTTGTAATTTAGAGATCTTCAACTTTCTAGTTGGCCCCACCTTCGGACTAAGGCTGAAAAATTACGAAAATGCCCTTCAACTCTCCACTTCTTGGTTTCTTTCACTGTTTTGAGTTCTCCTTTGCACTAACTTGCATGAAATACCTGTAAAATACATGAGAAATACACAAAACAAGAAATAATTGCCAAAAAAGGTTAGTAGCATAAATAAGAGACAAATTCAAGCTAAATACACTGCACGGGATCATAAAAATACTGAAATTAAGGGGATAAATGTGAAGAATATGTGCCTAATCACACCCCCTAACTTAGAACTTTGCGCGTCCCGAGCAATGTAAATGAAATTAGCCAACATTCTACTCTTGAAAATTCCTTTATTAAAATAAAATTCCACTTTCGCAGGCACGCGATTGCATTTAGCGTATGCAACAAGTCTTTAAACCCCTAGGTTACCCTAGTAGGACGAGTTTTGTCTCGTGAGGGTTTGCAGTGAGTTTACCCACAAAATTCTTTATTGACTGAAATAAAGATCAAAATACTTAAAAATTGTACAATTTAAAATTTTCGAAAAATAATCACCATAAATTCATATTCAAATGTCTCAAACCATAGTGTGTGTGTGCGAAGCCAAAAATTAAACCTCAAATTTCCACCGATTGAGCATTACGTTACTTTCCGAAAATTCGTTTTGATTCAAATTCTTACGGATTGCACTCACAAACGAATCACCCGGATTGTGGTTATTTTCTCTCGGTATGCATGATATAAAGAGTAAATATAATGGACACAAATTCATGCATACAAAATTGAAAAGAAGGAAATTTATGGTGAAAATATCTCATCATCGGATTACAGTTATTAGGAAACAGGAACATCACCTCTATTTCACACCATTTAATCTCTCATGTTATCTTTTCATGTCTTAACTCTCTACGCGGTAATTAATTTCGCCATTCGGACTCAGTTAGGACTTTTTGGGGTTAAGGTGTAAAGGGAAAAAAATGGAAATGGTAGGGAATGTTGGAATTGGAAAATGTCCTTATGATGTCCATTTGTGCTTTTTCGGGCATTTGCTCCTTTTTCTCTTTCTTTTTCTTTTCTTGCTATTTTTGTTGAGCATTCTTTTTTTTTTTTCTGTTTTTCTCTTGCCCCTTTTTATTGCACAATTTGGACTTGATGAATTTTCTCAATTTTCACAATTCCGGGCTATTTGGGTTTTTCGGGTTATCAAACGAAAGGGAAATATTTATTTGGCTCAACTTGGTTTGCAAAGGGATAATTTTGTTTTTCACAACTTTTTATGGCTAATATTTTTGGGTAACAAACGATTGCCTACTTCATTGTCCAAAATGCTAATCACATTACCATATGCATCTCGAGATTAATTAAGTTTAGAGATATATTTAGCACGAATTTCGAGACAATAATTTCACACATTTCCCATAACCGATCAAAACAAAGGATTGAGATCATCAACGACTTATTAAAACGCTGAAAAGAACTTTGAGTTAATCATAAACTCGGATTGATTTAAAAACTCATAAAAAATTGAAAGGCTCGAAATCTCACCGGGTTTTATTAATCTCCACACTTATTCGTAAAGTCGTCAATTTTCTTTCAATTTCCATCTTCGGTCAATTTTGGCTTAGTGCATTTTGATTGTTAACAATTTGAGACTTTAAATAGAATAAAGGTGATATTTTTGAAAAATTTTAAATTCCAATTTTTATTTATTTTGAACAAAAATATTTTTGGCTTTTTCTAAATTTTTCAATTTTTTTGTTTTTATTTTCTAAAAAAAAACACACTTGGAAAGAACATGTGATCGAATCAATGAATCTAAACAATAAATGGGAAGAATATCCCACACCCCCTAACTTAAATGTTGAATTGTCCTCAATGCAAAACAAGAACACAACATAAAGAGAGGTAAAGAAAGATATTACCCAAATGGAGCGATCCCCGATGAGTGCGAGTCCATTGAATCTACAAAACATGTTAGAACCAAGCATAGCAAAAAGAATAACAAAAACTATAACTCTCAAAACTAGACTATAATAAAAGAGAAGAAGAAAAAGAAAAAAAACTAACTATTTACAACCTAACATTTGAACAGCTAATAAATCATACACTAAAAGTCGAAAAATTTGAGGGTCCACCCAAAATACAATTTGACTTTGAGGGATTAATGGTGTACCCTCATTAGGATGCATGCCTCCCGAAAAGTAAGAATTCCGTTTGAAATACGGAAGGCATGTGAAAAGTTTAAAAAATGAACCATCACCAATTACAAAATTTAGGGGGATAATGAAGGATTTTGGTGCATAAGAGTACAAGTCCCATTGGGATCCAAGAAATATAGAATCACGTTCCAAAGATTTTTCAAGTAGTATGGGGAGAGGGGCACACAAAAAGGAACAATCCATATTAGAAAACAATTTAAGCATAGAGTGCTTGTCCTCATAAACCGGAAAATGATCCTCTTGTTGCGTAGCACGTGTGTTGGTCTCTAAGTCGGACGATATTTGAGTCGTATCTTCAAGTACCTCCAAAGACTCAAATGGTATGGGTGGAGGTTTAGGAAGGAGAAATTCATCAATTCTATTGTCCCACTCGCTTTCGTCCAAATGACAAATTGAGGCCCAGAAAGATTGGACTTCATCATTAAGGCTTGCATCCACCTGTCCAAACTCGCGCTCAAACTCTGCTAGGCTCAACTCCTCTAGCTCTCTCTCTTGCTTGGTGTCCTCAAAATTTTCTCCCTCAAAATTTTCAATTGGATCTGGTGGAGTGACACGTCTAAGTGTGTGGCCCGTAAGATGAAGCATCTCAAAATAACATTCCCATACAAGAAGCGGATCAACATCCTTAAGACATTCATCCAATTCTTGTGATGGATTTAATGGTTCGATAATAGTGGGGACACAAGGAGACAAATGATCCTCAACCTCAGTAGATTTTGCAATATTTATAATAGGTTGAGATTCAAAATAACTTGGATCAATTTCAATGATTTCATTCTCAAAAGTATTAGGTGAAGCGCAAGTCTCGAGCTTTTCTAAGTTGTCCAAATAATCATTCAACTCCTTGCAAGTTGCTATAATTTTCGACTCGAGAACAGCACGGTCATCAGATTGCTTTTTTTAGATCAAGTAAGAGTTCTTCCAAAGTAGGCTTTCTTGGTTCTAGCACCTCGAATTCCTCATTTGTTTTAAAACTTACTTCATCTTCAAAACTATCGGAAAAAAAATCCTCATTGGGTTCAAATAATGCATCTAACTCTTGCTCCCAATAACGATTTTTTTCGCGATATTCTTTTTCAAGTCTTTCTTCTTCAAGCAATTGATTTTGATAAATTTGGAGTTTCTCAGCACTAGGCTTGTATTTAATATAATCATCTTTAGTGATATTGATCCAATGGTCATAAGTCTTGAGTGCCTCCTCGTCCTCATTATTAGCATAACAATTAAAGCCACCAAAAGAGTTAAAATAAGACATTTCAAATTGGGCAATTCAAGAACGTGGCAGCCATTTTTTTTTTTCAATTTTTGTTATATATTTTTTTTTTCGAAATCACTTGTAGATAAAAATAACTTTCTTAAAAATTTAACAATTTCAATCCCCGGAAACGGCGCCAAAAACTTGACGCAACTTAATATTTGTCTCAAAAGTGCGTACAATCTAGGCTCAAGTGCAAGCCTGTCGCTCAAGTAATAAACCCGGTAAGTCGGGATCGTATCCACAGGGATCGAGATTGCCAAATAGTAATAAGAAAAATTATTAAATCTTGAAATGATTTCATAAAAGAAATGAAAAGATGATTAAAAATTGGGAAAATTTCTATTAAAAAATTACTTAAGAAAAACAAACTGAAAATTGCAAAAGAAATTAGATCTGACAAATGGAAGAAAATAGGGTAGGGTACAATCCCTCAATCCTTAACAAATTACCGTATAGAATACTAGAATTGTAAATTAAAATTATTGACTAGATCCGGTTTTTATACATTCTAAGCATTACATATATGAGGGATCTAGCCCGGATCATATGAAATCAAAGATAGATATAAAGCGATGAATGAATTCAGTCTTTATATATTCTAAGCATTACGTATATGAGGTTCAAGCCCGCACCATACGAAATCAAAGATAAATATAAAGCGGTACTTTCATGATTCAATCAATATTTTAATTTAACCTCTATTTTCTACATAAATAATTTTCCTTGGGTTGAGTTCATGTACCCCAACCCTTGGGAATTTAGCTACTCGTGATTTGGTTCAAGAATAAATTCACACACAAAATTATGGATCTACAAGACATGGGAAATAATTTGCAAATAATAAAAATAGAGAATGGAAAGATATTACTTGAATTCAGCAACAAAAAATGGAATTGGAATCTTCATGAAAACTCTTGAAGGAATAGAAAATTTGCTCTCAAAATCTAACTCTAAAATTTAATCTAGCACTTCTAACCTACTCCTAACCTAGCCTCTCTCTAGAATTCCCCTCTCCTTTTGGAATGACATAGGGATTGGCCTTTTATAGATCTCAAAAAGGACTTTTCCCATGCCTCTCCACGTTTTACAACTAATAAAAATGAATTAAACAAGAAATTTCAAGAGTTGTCTCTTCAGTTCTGAAAATGACTCTTCGTTATCTCGCAACTTCAAAACCTCGTAACTTCTTCATCGTAGCTCGGATTGAGGTGCTATTTTTTTCCAGTATTCTTGTAATTTAGAGATCTTCAACTTTCTAGTTGGCCCCACCTTCGGACTAAGGCTGAAAAATTACGAAAATGCCCTTCAACTCTCCACTTCTTGGTTTCTTTCACTGTTTTGAGTTCTCCTTTGCACTAACTTGCATGAAATACTTGTAAAATACATGAGAAATACACAAAACAAGAAATAATTGCCAAAAAAGGTTAGTAGCATAAATAAGAGACAAATCCAAGCTAAATACACTGCACGGGATCATAAAAATACTGAAATTAAGGGGATAAATGTGAAGAATATGTGCCTAATCACACCCCCTAACTTAGAACTTTGCGCGTCCCGAGCAATGTAAATGAAATTAGCCAAAATTCTACTCTTAAAAATTCCTTTATTAAAATTAAATTCCACTTTCGCAGGCACGCGATTGCATTTAGCGTATGCAACAAGCCTTTAAACCCCTAGGTTACCCTAGTAGGACGAGTTTTGTCTCGTGAGGGTTTGCAGTGAATTTACCCACAAAATTCTTTATTGACTCAAATAAAGATCAAAATACTTAAAAATTCTACAATTTAAAATTTTCAAAAAATAATCACCATAAATTCATATTCAAATGTCTCAAACCATAGTGTGTGTGTGCGAAGCCAAAAATTAAACCTCAAATTTCCACCGATTGAGCATTACGTTACTTTCCGAAAATTCGTTTTGATTCAAATTCTTACGGATTGCACTCACAAACGAATCACCCGGATTGTGGTTATTTTCTCTCGGTATGCATGATATAAAGAGTAAATATAATGGACACAAATTCATGCATACAAAATTGAAAAGAAGGAAATTTATGGTGAAAATATCTCATCATCGGATTACAGTTATTAGGAAACAGGAACATCACCTCTATTTCACACCATTTAATCTCTCATGTTATCTTTTCATGTCTTAACTCTCCACGCGGTAATTAATTTCGCCATTCGGACTCAGTTAGGACTTTTTGGGGTTAAGGTGTAAAGGGAAAAAAATGGAAATGGTAGGGAATGTTGGAATTGGAAAATGTCCTTATGATGTCCATTTGTGCTTTTTCGGGCATTTGCTCCTTTTTCTCTTTCTTTTTCTTTTCTTGCTATTTTTGTTGAGCATTCTTTTTTTTTTTCTGTTTTTCTTTTGCCCCTTTTTATTGCACAATTTGGACTTGATGAATTTTCTCAATTTTCACAATTCCGGGCTATTTGGGTTTTTCGGGTTATCAAACGAAAGGGAAATATTTATTTGGCTCAACTTGGTTTGCAAAGGGATAATTTTGTTTTTCACAACTTTTTATGGCTAATATTTTTGGGTAACAAACGATTGCCTACTTCATTGTCCAAAATGCTAATCACATTACCATATGCATCTCGAGATTAATTAAGTTTAGAGATATATTTAGCACGAATTTCGAGACAATAATTTCACACATTTCCCATAACCGATCAAAACAAAGGATTGAGATCATCAACGACTTATTAAAACGCTGAAAAGAACTTTGAGTTAATCATAAACTCGGATTGATTTAAAAACTCATAAAAAATTGAAAGGCTCGAAATCTCACCGGGTTTTATTAATCTCCACACTTATTCGTAAAGTCGTCAATTTTCTTTCAATTTCCATCTTCGGTCAATTTTGGCTTAGTGCATTTTGATTGTTAACAATTTGAGACTTTAAATAGAATAAAGGTGATATTTTTGAAAAATTTTAAATTCCAATTTTTATTTATTTTGAACAAAAATATTTTTGGCTTTTTCTAAATTTTTCAATTTTTTTGTTTTTATTTTCTAAAAAAAAACACACTTGGAAAGAACATGTGATCGAATCAATGAATCTAAACAATAAATGGGAAGAATATCCCACACCCCCTAACTTAAATGTTGAATTGTCCTCAATGCAAATCAAGAACACAACATAAAGAGAGGAAAAGAAAGATATTACCCAAATGGAGCGATCCCCGATGGGTGCGAGTCCATTGAATCTACAAAACATGTTAGAACCAAGCATAGCAAAAAGAATAACAAAAACTATAACTCTCAAAACTAGACTATAATAAAAGAGAAGAAGAAAAAGAAAAAAAACTAACTATTTACAACCTAACATTTGAACAGCTAATAAATCATACACTAAAAGTCGAAAAATTTGAGGGTCCACCCAAAATACAATTTGACTTTGAGGGATTAATGGTGTACCCTCATTAGGATGCATGCCTCCCGAAAAGTAAGAATTTCGTTTGAAAAACGGAAGGCATGTGAAAAGTTTAAAAAATGAACCATCACCAATTACAAAATTTAGGGGGATAATGAAGGATTTTGGTGCCTAAGAGGACAAGTCCCATTGGGATCCAAGAAATATAGAATCACGTTCCAAAGATTTTTCAAGTAGTATGGGGAGAGGGGCACACAAAAAGGAACAATCCATATTAGAAAACAATTTAAGCATAGAGTGCTTGTCCTCATAAACCGGAAAATGATCCTCTTGTTGCGTAGCACGTGTGTTGGTCTCTAAGTCGGACGATATTTGAGTCGTATCTTCAAGTACCTCCAAAGACTCAAATGGTATGGGTGGAGGTTTAGGAAGGAGAAATTCATCAATTCAATTGTCCCACTCGCTTTCGTCCAAATGACAAATTGAGGCCCAGAAAGATTGGACTTCATCATTAAGGCTTGCATCCACCTGTCCAAACTCGCGCTCAAACTCTGCTAGGCTCAACTCCTCTAGCTCTCTCTCTTGCTTGGTGTCCTCAAAATTTTCTCCCTCAAAATTTTCAATTGGATCTGGTGGAGTGACACGTCTAAGTGTGTGGCCCGTAAGATGAAGCATCTCAAAATAACATTCCCATACAAGAAGCGGATCAACATCCTTAAGACATTCATCCAATTCTTGTGATGGATTTAATGGTTCGATAATAGTGGGGACACAAGGAGACAAATGATCCTCCACCTCAGTAGATTTTGCAATATTTATAATAGGTTGAGATTCAAAATAACTTGGATCAATTTCAATGATTTCATTCTCAAAAGTATTAGGTGAAGCGCAAGTCTCGACCTTTTCTAAGTTGTCCAAATAATCATTCAACTCCTTGCAAGTTGCTATAATTTTCGACTCGAGAACAGCACGGTCATCAGATTGCTTTTTTTAGATCAAGTAAGAGTTCTTCCAAAGTAGGCTTTCTTGGTTCTAGCACCTCGAATTTCTCATTTGTTTGAAAACTTACTTCATCTTCAAAACTATCGAAAAAAAAATCCTCATTGGGTTCAAATAATGCATCTAACTCTTGCTCCCAATAACGATTTTTTTCGCGATATTCTTTTTCAAGTCTTTCTTCTTCAAGCAATTGATTTTGATAAATTTGGAGTTTCTCAGCACTAGGCTTGTATTTAATATAATCATCTTTAGTGATATTGATCCAATGGTCATAAGTCTTGAGTGCCTCCTCGTCCTCATTATTAGCATAACAATTAAAGCCACCAAAAGAGTTAAAATAAGACATTTCAAATTGGGCAATTCAAGAACGTGGCAGCCATTTTTTTTTTCAATTTTTGTTATATATTTTTTTTTTCGAAATCACTTGTAGATAAAAATAACTTTCTTAAAAATTTAACAATTTCAATCCCCGGAAACGGCGCCAAAAACTTGACGCAACTTAATATTTGTCTCAAAAGTGCGTACAATCTAGGCTCAAGTGCAAGCCTGTCGCTCAAGTAATAAACCCGGTAAGTCGGGATCGTATCCACAGGGATCGAGATTGCCAAATAGTAATAAGAAAAATTATTAAATCTTGAAATGATTTCATAAAAGAAATGAAAAGATGATTAAAAATTGGGAAAATTTCTATTAAAAAATTACTTAAGAAAAACAAACTGAAAATTGCAAAAGAAATTAGATCTGACAAATGGAAGAAAATAGGGTAGGGTACAATCCCTCAATCCTTAACAAATTACCGTATAGAATACTAGAATTGTAAATTAAAATTATTGACTAGATCCGGTTTTTATACATTCTAAGCATTACATATATGAGGGATCTAGCCCGCATCATATGAAATCAAAGATAGATATAAAGCGGTGAATGAATTCAGTCTTTATATATTCTAAGCATTACGTATATGAGGTTCAAGCCCGCACCATACGAAATCAAAGATAAATATAAAGCGGTACTTTCATGATTCAATCAATATTTTAATTTAACCTCTATTTTCTACATAAATAATTTTCCTTGGATTGAGTTCATGTACCCCAACCCTTGGGAATTTAGCTACTCGTGATTTGGTTCAAGAATAAATTCACACACAAAATTATGGATCTACAAGACATGGGAAATAATTTGCAAATAATAAAAATAGAGAATGGAAACATATTACTTGAATTCAACAACAAAAAATGGAATTGGAATCTTCATGAAAACTCTTGAAGGAATAGAAAATTTGCTCTCAAAATCTAACTCTAAAATTTAATCTAGCACTTCTAACCTACTCCTAACCTAGCCTCTCTCTAGAATTCCCCTCTCCTTTTGGAATGACATAGGGATTGGCCTTTTATAGATCTCAAAAAGGACTTTTCCCATGCCTCTCCACGTTTTACAACTAATAAAAATGAATTAAACAAGAAATTTCAAGAGTTGTCTCTTCAGTTCTGAAAATGACTCTTCGTTATCTCGCAACTTCAAAACCTCGTAACTTCTTCATCGTAGCTCGGATTGAGGTGCTGTTTTTTCCAGTATTCTTGTAATTTAGAGATCTTCAACTTTCTAGTTGGCCCCACCTTCGGACTAAGGCTGAAAAATTACGAAAATTCCCTTCAACTCTCCACTTCTTAGTTTCTTTCACTGTTTTGAGTTCTCCTTTGCACTAACTTGCATGAAATACCTGTAAAATACATGAGAAATACACAAAACAAGAAATAATTGCCAAAAAAGGTTAGTAGCATAAATAAGAGACAAATCCAAGCTAAATACACTGCACGGGATCATAAAAATACTGAAATTAAGGGGATAAATGTGAAGAATATGTGCCTAATCACACCCCCTAACTTAGAACTTTGCGCGTCCCGAGCAATGTAAATGAAATTAGCCAAAATTCTACTCTTGAAAATTCCTTTATTAAAATTAAATTCCACTTTCGCAGGCACGCGATTGCATTTAGCGTATGTAACAAGCCTTTAAACCCCTAGGTTACCCTAGTAGGACGAGTTTTGTCTCGTGAGGGTTTGCAGTGAATTTACCCACAAAATTCTTTATTGACTCAAATAAAGATCAAAATACTTAAAAATTGTACAATTTAAAATTTTCGAAAAATAATCACCATAAATTCATATTCAAATGTCTCAAAGCATAGTGTGTGTGTGCGAAGCCAAAAATTAAACCTCAAATTTCCACGGATTGAGCATTACGTTACTTTCCGAAAATTCGTTTTGATTCAAATTCTTACGGATTGCACTCACAAACGAATCACCCAGATTGTGGTTATTTTCTCTCGGTATGCATGATATAAAGAGTAAATATAATGGACACAAATTCATGCATACAAAATTGAAAAGAAGGAAATTTATGGTGAAAATATCTCATCATCGGATTACAGTTATTAGGAAACAGGAACATCACCTCTATTTCACACCATTTAATCTCTCATGTTATCTTTTCATGTCTTAACTCTCCACGCGGTAATTAATTTCGCCATTCGGACTCAGTTAGGACTTTTTGGAGTTAAGGTGTAAAGGGAAAAAAATGGAAATGGTAGGGAATGTTGGAATTGGAAAATGTCCTTATGATGTCCATTTGTGCTTTTTCGGGCATTTGCTCCTTTTTCTCTTTCTTTTTCTTTTCTTGCTATTTTTGTTGAGCATTCTTTTTTTTTTTTTCTGTTTTTCTCTTGCTCCTTTTTATTGCACAATTTGGACTTGATGAATTTTCTCAATTTTCACAATTCCGGGCTATTTGGGTTTTTCGGGTTATCAAACGAAAGGGAAATATTTATTTGGCTCAACTTGGTTTGCAAAGGGATAATTTTGTTTTTCACAACTTTTTATGGCTAATATTTTTGGGTAACAAACGATTGCCTACTTCATTGTCCAAAATGCTAATCACATTACCATATGCATCTCGAGATTAATTAAGTTTAGAGATATATTTAGCACGAATTTCGAGACAATAATTTCACACATTTCCCATAACCGATCAAAACAAAGGATTGAGATCATCAACGACTTATTAAAACGCTGAAAAGAACTTTGAGTTAATCATAAACTCGGATTGATTTAAAAACTCATAAAAAATTGAAAGGCTCGAAATCTCACCGGGTTTTATTAATCTCCACACTTATTCGTAAAGTCGTCAATTTTCTTTCAATTTCCATCTTCGGTCAATTTTGGCTTAGTGCATTTTGATTGTTAACAATTTGAGACTTTAAATAGAATAAAGGTGATATTTTTGAAAAATTTTAAATTCCAATTTTTATTTATTTTGAACAAAAATATTTTTGGCTTTTTCTAAATTTTTCAATTTTTTTGTTTTTATTTTCTAAAAAAAAACACATTTGGAAAGAACATGTGATCGAATCAATGAATCTAAACAATAAATGGGAAGAATATCCCACACCCCCTAACTTAAATGTTGAATTGTCCTCAATGCAAATCAAGAACACAACATAAAGAGAGGAAAAGAAAGATATTACCCAAATGGAGCGATCCCCGATGAGTGCGAGTCCATTGAATCTACAAAAACATGTTAGAACCAAGCATAGCAAAAAGAATAACAAAAACTATAACTCTCAAAACTAGACTATAATAAAAGAGAAGAAGAAAAAGAAAAAAAACTAACTATTTACAACCTAACATTTGAACAGCTAATAAATCATACACTAAAAGTCGAAAAATTTGAGGGTCCACCCAAAATACAATTTGACTTTGAGGGATTAATGGTGTACCCTCATTAGGATGCATGCCTCCCGAAAAGTAAGAATTCCGTTTGAAATACGGAAGGCATGTGAAAAGTTTAAAAAATGAACCATCACCAATTACAAAATTTAGGGGGATAATGAAGGATTTTGGTGCATAAGAGGACAAGTCCCATTGGGATCCAAGAAATATAGAATCACGTTCCAAAGATTTTTCAAGTAGTATGGGGAGAGGGGCACACAAAAAGGAACAATCCATATTAGAAAACAATTTAAGCATAGAGTGCTTGTCCTCATAAACCGGAAAATGATCCTCTTGTTGCGTAGCACGTGTGTTGGTCTCTAAGTCGGACGATATTTGAGTCGTATCTTCAAGTACCTCCAAAGACTCAAATGGTATGGGTGGAGGTTTAGGAAGGAGAAATTCATTAATTATATTGTCCCACTCGCTTTCGTCCAAATGACAAATTGAGGCCCAGAAAGATTGGACTTCATCATTAAGGCTTGCATCCACCTGTCCAAACTCGCGCTCAAACTCTGCTAGGCTCAACTCCTCTAGCTCTCTCTCTTGCTTGGTGTCCTCAAAATTTTCTCCCTCAAAATTTTCAATTGGATCTGGTGGAGTGACACGTCTAAGTGTGTGGCCCGTAAGATGAAGCATCTCAAAATAACATTCCCATACAAGAAGCGGATCAACATCCTTAAGACATTCATCCAATTCTTGTGATGGATTTAATGGTTCGATAATAGTGGGGACACAAGGAGACAAATGATCCTCAACCTCAGTAGATTTTGCAATATTTATAATAGGTTGAGATTCAAAATAACTTGGATCAATTTCAATGATTTCATTCTCAAAAGTATTAGGTGAAGCGCAAGTCTCGACCTTTTCTAAGTTGTCCAAATAATCATTCAACTCCTTGCAAGTTGCTATAATTTTCGACTCGAGAACAGCACGGTCATCAGATTGCTTTTTTTAGATCAAGTAAGAGTTCTTCCAAAGTAGGCTTTCTTGGTTCTAGCACCTCGAATTCCTCATTTGTTTGAAAACTTACTTCATCTTCAAAACTATCGGAAAAAAAATCCTCATTGGGTTCAAATAATGAATCTAACTCTTGCTCCCAATAACGATTTTTTTCGCGATATTCTTTTTCAAGTCTTTCTTCTTCAAGCAATTGATTTTGATAAATTTGGAGTTTCTCAGCACTAGGCTTGTATTTAATATAATCATCTTTAGTGATATTGATCCAATGGTCATAAGTCTTGAGTGCCTCCTCGTCCTCATTATTAGCATAACAATTAAAGCCACCAAAAGAGTTAAAATAAGACATTTCAAATTGGGCAATTCAAGAACGTGGCAGCCATTTTTTTTTTCAATTTTTGTTATATATTTTTTTTTTCGAAATCACTTGTAGATAAAAATAACTTTCTTAAAAATTTAACAATTTCAATCCCCGGCAACGGCGCCAAAAACTTGACGCAACTTAATATTTGTCTCAAAAGTGCGTACAATCTAGGCTCAAGTGCAAGCCTGTCGCTCAAGTAATAAACCCGGTAAGTCGGGATCGTATCCACAGGGATCGAGATTGCCAAATAGTAATAAGAAAAATTATTAAATCTTGAAATGATTTCATAAAAGAAACGAAAAGATGATTAAAAATTGGGAAAATCTCTATTAAAAAATTACTTAAGAAAAACAAACTGAAAATTGCAAAAGAAATTAGATCTTACAAATGGGAGAAAATAGGGTAGGGTACAATCCCTCAATCCTTAACAAATTACCGTATAGAATACTAGAATTGTAAATTAAAATTATTGACTAGATCCGGTTTTTATACATTCTAAGCATTACATATATGAGGGATCTAGCCCGCATCATATGAAATCAAAGATAGATATAAAGCGGTGAATGAATTCAGTCTTTATATATTCTAAGCATTACGTATATGAGGTTCAAGCCCGCACCATCCGAAATCAAAGATAAATATAAAGCGGTACTTTCATGATTCAATCAATATTTTAATTTAACCTCTATTTTCTACATAAATAATTTGCCTTGGATTGAGTTCATGTACCCCAACCCTTGGGAATTTAGCTACTAATGATTTGGTTCAAGAATAAATTCACACACAAAATTATGGGTCTACAAGACATGGGAAATAATTTGCAAATAATAAAAATAGAGAATGGAATGATATTACTTGAATTCAGCAACAAAAAATGGAATTGGAATCTTCATGAAAACTCTTGAAGGAATATAAAATTTTCTCTCAAAATCTAACTCTAAAATTTAATCTAGCACTTCTAACCTACTCCTAACCTAGCCTCTCTCTAGCAACTCCCCTCTCTCTAGAATTCCCCTCTCCTTTTGGAATGACATAGGGATTGGCCTTTTATAGATCTCAAAAAGGACTTTTCCCATGCCTCTCCACGTTTTACAACTAATAAAAACGAATTAAACAAGAAATTTCAAGAGTTGTCTCTTTAGTTCTGAAAATGACTCTTCATTATCTCGCAACTTCAAAACCTCGTAACTTCTTCATCGTAGCTCGGATTGAGGTGCCGCTTTTTCCAGTATTCTTGTAATTTAGTGATCTTCAAATTTCTAGTTGGCCCCACATTTGGACTAAGGCTGAAAAATTACGAAAATGCCCTTCAACTCTCCATTTCTTGGTTTCTTTCAGTGTTTTGAGTTCTCCTTTGCACTAACTTGCATGAAATACCTGTAAAATACATGAGAAATACACAAAACAAGAAATACTTGCCAAAAAAGGTTAGTAGCATAAATAAGAGACAAATCCAAGCTAAATACACTGCACGGGATCATAAAAATACTGAAATTAAGGGGATAAATGTGAAGAATATGTGCCTAATCACTCGTAACCTCTTTATTCTGCTCGTTTAAGGTCCCCATTATTTCTCTAATTGAGGTAATTCAGGCTCCCTCCATTCTTTTCGTTAGTACCCGAACATCCTCCTCTAATTCGCTGTGAAATATCGCATCTACTAAGTGAGATTCCCCGATAGCGAAGGGCCTCTTTGTAGCCCTAATGGTCACCTCTATCCCCTTGATATTTGCCTTGGTGCATTAGTGATATGTCAAAGGAACTAACCCTTATTTTTTCATACACACTCTTCCTATCAGCAGATGGTAGGAAGTTGCACTCTCTATTACGTGGAACTTGATATGGGAACTCAAATTTCCCATCACAATCCCAACATTCACGTACCCAATGGACTTGGAAGGCTGGTTGTCATATTCTGAAATCACTAAGGGCATGGGGACCAACCTTTCTTCCTGAATATTTACTGCGTGGAAGGAGTTGATTGGCATGATATTGATGGATGCTCCCCCATCCATAAGAGTCCTTACAAAACTAACTCCGTTGACGCTGGTAGTAATATACAATGGTCTGTTGTGAGGGAATTTACGGCCCTATTCACATCGCTTAACGTTACTTCTGATAGAAACTTCTTCACCAACCTAGCCATGGGTCCCCTCCATCTCAGCGAGGGGACCGCATTCTTCCTCGCAATGTCAAGTATTGCCTGGGTTATTTCCAACCAGCTCTCCTTCGGTATCCCTACTTGGTCGCACATAATCATTATTCTCGTTACATCATTACAACCGTTATATCTCATAGTCAATATAAATAAAGATACAGTATGGATAAGTAACACAACAAGCTAAAATATGAGTTTCCACACTCAGTTGCCTTGCTGAGATGTCTCACTGAGATGCCACGCTTGAGCTGCCTTGCTGAGTTACCACGTTGAGTTGCCTTGCTGAGTTGCCATGCGGAGTTGCCACGCTGCCTTAACCCCAGACACTGTTGTAAATAGGGGAATTATCCCTAATCTTGGGATTACCTTCAATCCCCCTCTACACCCTTCTTCAAATTTTCTCTTCGTTATCAATCCGTCTTATCTTCCCTCATGCACTGAATGGTATAACGTTTGTACTGCCTACTCACCCTATCAAGTAACTAAGAAGTTTGGTTTTAATCAAGACGCGACCCTTCTTAACCACAAGACCACTGAAAGACCTTTAAAGTTTTCCAAAGTGTGGGGTTATTTCTTAACTGAGATAGTATCTACCCTTTCTGGACAGTTCTAACTCCAAAATTGGTATCCCTACGAAGCATTCATGAGGTAGTAGGTCTACTGAGTACCTTAATGTATTCTGGCCCAACACCCTTGGCCTTTTCGTTAAAGTTGTTGAACAAGAACCCATTTACCCAGCTGTTGAACATTTTTCCCCTTATGAGTTGGGACTACGAAACCCCTCCGTTAATCAAGACCAACTTCTCTGAAGTGATACTAGCAACGCCACCCCTAAGGAACTTCCCCCTTTAGCACCTCTAAATGGAGCCATTTTGAAGAATAGGAAAGGGGCTTCCAGTTCTCAGCAGGTTGAGGAGGCTATAGATCCCCTTGCTATTTGTTGAGCTGCTATTGAAGAGGAAACCTCCATTGATGTCTCAAGTGTGAGAACACACTATATGCTTGACTCACTTGAGTCTATATCATATAGGAGTTACAACTAGTTTGGATAATAAGACAAAACAGGATTATACTTTTAAGAGTTACCCTATCTCAAAGATTTCAACTTTAAGATGTAAATTCAGTCCAACAACCTCAAATGACATACAAAAGGGATGTATTGCTCTCATGAACACACAAATAGGACACAATCACTGCATATAAGTGTTATTATGTGTGCACAAGGGTCATATGATTTTTAGGATTTTTTCCTAACATTTTTAAATGACTTAAAACATTTTTAATCATTTAAAATGATTGTTGAAATTCATTAAAATCTGATTTTTAAATGTTTGGGGTTAAAACATAAATATTTTTTATCCTTAAAATTAGTTCAAGGTAGAAAACGCGTTTCTTGATTCATCTAGGCCATACACGAAATCGCTAGAGAATTTTGGGGATGCAATTTGAATTAATTAAAATCTCAAACACACGCGTTTTTTTATTCATCTAGGCCATACACGTGTTTCTTGTATAACGGTGCGATTTGTGTTTTGTTTGAGTCTTAGATGATAGATTAGATTGTAGCCTTTGATTTTGATGAATGTTGGGTCTTTACTCGCACTACAAGAATTTGCACCATTAGCAACATACAAATTATGTTGCTAAAGTTAGAAATATGTTGCTAAAAGGCATTGGCAACATATTTTCCAATGTTGCCAGCTTGTTGCCTATTGCCTGTCTAGGAAATCCTTTGGCAAAACAGCAAGTTTGTGTTGCTGAAAGTATAATTTTGGCAACACGTAATTATGTTGCCAAACGTATTTTATAATTTGTCAAATTTATAATAAAAAATATTAATTGTGTTGCCAAAAGTCACTCAACAGCAACAAAAATAGTTGTGTTGCCAAAAGCCATAACTTTTGGCAACATAAGAGTTTTGTTTCCAAAAGTCTATACCTTTGGCAACACAGGTCTTGTGTTTCCAAAAGCAATATCTTTGGCAACACAAGAGCGGCATTGCCAAAAGGTATGGCTTTTGGCAACACAAGACCAGGGTTGCCAATGGTATAGCCTTTTGGCAACACATATCTTGTGTTGCCAAAAGTCGTACCTTTGGCAACACAACTCTTGTGTTTCCAAAAGCCATACCTTTGGCAACCAAATATGTGTTGCCATATCCAAAGTGATAGATGTAGATGATAACTTTTGGAGACAAAAAATTGTGTTGCCAAAAGTACAATTTTTTATTTATTACCTATTATTTTTTTCGCAATTGGAAGCACTTTTAAACTTGCACTTTTTTCATCAAATGTGCAACCTTATAATCCAAAATAACATTACGCATTTTTTATACAATCATAAGTAATACAAAGTTCCGCAATTGCGGTAGGTTCCTACGAGTCACATTGGTCCCGTGTGAGGTGTTCGTGACTTTTATCGGACCGTTTTGTGGTTATTTTACATTTTCACCCTTTGATAGCATATTTTTATCCTTAAGTCTAACGTTTTGCAAATTTACATCATACACTCAAACTGGGAGCCCCGTGACTATGCGGTTGGTTCCTACGGGTCACATTGGTCCCGTGCGAGGTGTTCGTGACTCTTACGGGACCGTTTTGTGGCTGTTTTACGTTTTCACCCTTTGATGGCATATTTTTATGCTTAAGTCTATTTTTTTGCAAATTTACGTCGTACACTCAAACCGAGAGCCCCGTGACTACCCGGTCGGTTCCTACGAGTCACATTGGTCCCGTCCGAGGCGTTCGTGACTCTTACAGGACCGTTTTTTGGCTGTTTTACATTTTCACCCTTTGATGGCATGTTTTTATGCTTAAGTCCAACTTATTGCAAATTTACGTCGTACACTCAAACCAGGAGCCCCGTGACTACACGGTCGGTTACTACGAGTCACATTGTCCCGTGCGCGATGTTCGTGACTCTTACCGAATCGATTTGTAGTTGTTTTACATTGTCACCCTTCGACGACTTATTTTTATACTTGAGTCTAATTTTGTGCAAATTTATGTCGTACAATCAAACCGGGAGCCCTGTGACTACGCGGTCTGTTCCTACGAGTCACATTGGTCCCGTGCATGGTGTTCGTGACTCTTACCTGACCGATTTGAGGCTGTTTTACATTTTCACACTTCGATGACATGTTTTTATACTTAAGTCTAAGTTTGTACAAATTTACGTCGTACACTCAAACCGAAAGTCCCGTGACTATGATGTCTGTTCCTACGGGTCACATTGGTCCCGTACGAGGTGTTCGTGACTCTTACGGGACCGTTTTGTGTTTGTTTTATATTTTCACCCTTTGATGGCATATTTTTATGCTTAAGTCCAACTTTTTGCAAATTTACGTCGTACACTCAAACCGGGATCCCCGTGACTACTCGGTCAGTTCTTATGAGTCACATTGGTCCCGTGCGAGGTATTCGTGACTCTTACGGGACCGTTTTGTGTTTGTTTTATATTTTCACCCTTTGATGGCATATTTTTATGCTTAAGTCCAACTTTTTGCAAATTTACATCGTACACTCAAACCGGGATCCCCGTGACTACTCGGTCAGTTCTTATGAGTCACATTGGTCCCGTGTGAGGTGTTCGTGACTCTTACAGGACCATTTTGTGTTTATTTTAATTTTTCACCCTTTGACGGCATGTTTTTATGCTTAAGTCCAACTTTTTGCAAATTTACGCCATCGACTGAAATCGGGAGCCCCGTTGCTACGCGGTCGTTCCTACGGGTCACATTGGTCCCATGTGAGGTGTTCATGACTCTTACGGGACCGTTATGTGTTTGTTTTACATTTTCACCCTTAGGTGGCATGTTTTTATGCTTAAGTCTAACTTTTTGCAAATTTCCATCGTCCACTCAAATCGGGAGCCCCGTGACTATGTTGTCGGTCCCTACGGGTCACATAGGTCCCGTGCGAGCTGTTCATGACTCTTATCGGACCGTTTTGTGGCTTTTTTACATTTTCACCCTTCGATGGCTTATTTTTTGCTTAAGTCCAAGTTTTTGAAAATTTACGTCGTATACTCAAATCCGAATCCCCGTGACTATGCAGTCAGTTACTACGAGTCACATTGGTCCCGTGCGAGGTGTTCGTGACTCTTACAGGACCCTTTTGTGGTCGTTTTACATTTTCACCCTTCGATGGCATGTTTTTATGCTTAAGTACAACTTTTTTCAAATTTATGCCGTACACTCAAACTGGGAGCCCCGTGACTACGCGATCGGTTCCTACTAGTCACATTGGTCCCGTGCGAGGTGTTCATGACTCTTACGGGACCCTTTTGTGGTCATTTTATGTTTTCACCCTTCGATGGCATGTTTTTATGCATAAGTCTAAGTTTTAGCAAATTTACATCGTACACTCAAATCGGGAGCCTCGTGACTATGTGGTCCGTTCCTACGAGTCATATTGGTCTCGTGCGAGGTGTTCGTGACTCTTACCAGACTATTTTGTGGATGTTCTATGTTTTCACGCTTCGATGGCATGTTTTTATGATTAAGTCTAACTTTTTTGCAAATTTACGTCGTGCACTCAAATCGGGAGCCCCGTGACTAACCGATCGGTTCCTACAAGTTACATTGGTCCCCTGAGAGGTGTTAGTGACTCTTATCAGACCGTTTTGTGGCTGTTTTATGTTTTCACCCTTCGATGGTATATTTTTATAATTTTTTGCAAATTTATGTCGTACACACAAACTGGAAGCGCCATGACCTCGCGGCCGGTTCCTGTGATTTACATCAATCCTGAGCAAGGCGTTCGTGACTCTTACGGGACCATTTTGTGCTTGTTTTACATTTTCACCCTTTGATTGCATGTTTTAATGCTTAAGCCTAAATATTTTGCAAATTTACGTCGTATACTCAAACCGGGATTCCCGTGACTACGCGGTTGGTTCCTATGAGTCACATTGGTCCTGTTCAAGGTGTTCGTTACTCTTACATGACCGTTTTGTGTTTGTTTTATGTTTTCACTCTTCGATGACACATTTTTATGCTTAAGTCTTATTTTTTGAAAATTTAGGTCGTACACTCAAACCAGGAGCATCGTGACTACGCGGTTGGTTCCTATAAGTCACATTGGTCCCGTGCGAGGTGTTCGTGACTCTTACGGGACTGTTTTGTATTTGTTTTACGTTTTCACCCTTAGATGGTTTGTTTTTATGCTTCAGTTTATTTTTTTATGAATTTACATCATACACTAAAATCGGGAGCCACGTGACTACGCGTCAGTTCCTACGAGTCACACTAGTCCCGTGCGAGGTGTTCATGACTCTTACGAGATCGTTTTGTGTTTGTTTTACATTTTCACCCTTCGATGGCATGTTTTTATGCTTAAGTCTAATTTTTTGTAAATTTACGTCGTACACTAAAATCGGGAGCCACATGACTACGCGGTCGGTTCCTACGAGTCACATCAGTCCCGTGCGAGGTGTTTGTGACTCTTACGGGACCATTTTGTGTTTGATTTACCTTTTTACCCTTCGATGGAATATTTTTATACTTAAGTCTAACTTTTTGCAAATTTATGTCGTACACTCAAATCGGGAGAATCGTGACTACACGGTTGGTTCCTACGAGTTACATCGATCCCGTGCGAGGTGTTTGTGACTCTTACGAGACCGTTTTGTGTTTGTTTTACATTTTCACCCTTCGATGGCATATTTTTATGCTTAAGTTTAAATTTTTTGCAAATTTATATCGTTCACTTAAACCGAGAGCCCCGTGACGATGCGATCGGTTCCTATGAGTCACATTAGTCCTGTGCGAGGTGTTTGTGACTCTTACCGAACCGTTTTGTGGACGTTTTACATTTTCACCCTGCGATGGCATATTTTTATGCTTAAGTGTAATTTTTTTCAAATTTTCGTCTTACACTCAAACCGGGAGCCTCATGACTACGCGATCGGTTCCTACGAGTCACATTGGCCCCGTGCGAGGTGTTCGTGACTCTTACAGGACTATTTTATTGTTATTTTACATTTTCACTCTTTGATGGAATATTTTTATGCTTATGTCTTAACTTTTAGCAAATATCCTTATAATGTAGGAGGCTAAGCTCATGATCAAGAAAAAAATACAACTTTCATGTTTGTCTACATACAAAACTAAATAAAATGATGGATGAGTTAACAAGTTACCACCAAGTTGGGTCGTGACAAGAAAAATGGGGATGGAGCCGGAGAGGTCAACCAGAAGCCGGTCTGAAGCTTGAACGCTATTAAATTATAACTGTTAACAAAAAAATGACTCATTACAAACATATAACTGAATATTATAATGAAATCTGAATGAAATATATTACAATGAAATCAAAAATTAAAATATATTATAATGCTCATTTATAAAAGAAATCAGAAATCAGTGGAAATAAAAGGAATCAGAAATCAGTGGAAAGAAATAAGTGAAAAGAAATCAGAAATCAGAATAGTAAATAATTAATTAAAATTTCAGTAACAATAATTAATTAAAATTTCATAAGAACTAATAACTAATTTCATCAGAACTAATAATTAAAATTTCAGCAAACAATAAACTAAAAACTTAACCTCAAAAAATTAACAACATAAAAACTATACTAATTAAATAATCGATTGAAAAATTAACAACAAAAAAATACCGTGAGTCCGTGATCTTTGTTCTGCTTCGGCAACTGGGGCGGCGCCGGTGGGAAGGAAGAGGAGAATAGGGGCCGACCGGTGGGAGGGAGAGAATAGGACAGGGGAGATAACGTGACAGGGGAGCAGGGTCGAGGGCTACGGGAGTGAGGTGAGGGAGATATTGGAAGAGGAAAGAAAGGCAGAGAGCTGAGTTAGGGTTTTTAGTAATCACAAAATCATTTTTTTGTTAGCTTTTTAGTTAATTAACAAATAAGAAAAATAAGTAAGAAATGAAATAAAATACTTTTGGCATCACAATATTTCTTGTTGCCAAAAGTGGGGTATTTTTCTCAACACACCTCTTTGTTGCCAAAAGTTAGGTCATGTTTAGCAACAAAAAAATATGATGCTAAAAGCTAAAAAAATTTCCCCTTTTATTTTACTAGCTTTTCGCTTGAAATTTTAACCTTTGGTAATAAGTTTTATTTTATGTTGCCAAAACTACAATGTAAAATGGTCTTTTGGCAACATAAATAACATTTTGTTGCCAAAAGGGTATCTTTGGTAACAAAAATAGCTTGTGTTGCTAAATATTGTTGCTAATGGTGCAAATTCTTGTAGTGTCGAGGTCGGGTTACCGAACCACTGGGTTATCAATTAGGATTTTATACACAATGGTTTATTGATTATGGGGTATTTTCTCAACCCATGAGGGGGTATTAAACATTTTTCGTAGCAAAAACTAACACATTATTGTCCTTTAACATGTTCTTAATAGGTTTAACATGTTTTTCAAGGGTTTAACACGTTTTTCATAAATTTAACAATGTATTATATATATATATATATATATATATATATATATATATATATATATATATATATATATATATATATTATTGTATAATAAAAAAATATATCAAGCAATGTCCATTATATATGTTTTGACTATCATTCCTCCTGTATGGTATTGGATGAATATCTTTGAAGCTTCGGAGGTTTAAACAATGAAATTTTAAAAGTTAAGACGTTTTTAGAGAATGAGGGGAACTTTACAAATAAAATTTTCAACTTCAAATAGTTGGATGTCCTTCAGTGGTATTATGGAGTAAGAAGTGAAAGTATGTGGTATTATGTATAAATTTTTATCTTGTGATATTGTGGAGTAAAAAATGGGGTTCCCTTAGCGCCACCTATAAATATTTGTTATATAACTAAGGATCCATTTGATAGATAAGTTAGCAAATAGCTTGGGAGACATAATTTTTCATGGAAAATTTTTCCATGTCAAATCCGATAATTTTTTAGGTATCTGTGTTTGATAGCATTAAGTTTCCTAGTTGCAAATCCTTTTTTAGGATTAGAATAGTTTTGAAAAAAAATATTTTTTTTTTCGTTTTTAGGATTAGTATAATTTTGTTGATTTTAAAAAACATAAAAATATTTTTTTATTAAAAACATTTAACTATTTATAAAAAAAAATAATATAAAACAGATAAAAAAAATGTACAATGTTTGTAAAACAAAATAGTTTCTTATATTAGTATTTCCATAGCATTAGACAAATCACTCTCGAGAGATAATTTTTTGATATATTTTTTTTAATTTCAAACATTTTACACTATTTCTTACGTTTTCTATTAATTTCAAGTAGATTGGAATTCTCGATTCCTAGAGAAGAATTTTGATCATACATGTGTTTTAACTCAAGTTTGAGTTGAAAAATCATTTCATCTTTTTTCTTTCAACAAAGTAGTTTCTTCTTCAAAAACTTTTATTCTATTCCTCACGTTGATGTTTGATTTCTTCAATTTCAACGATTCATGTAAAAAGCTTATTATATGCATAATTTAATTCACTCATCTCCTCGCCCCCACTCAATTCATTTTCACTATTTTAAATTTCGTAAATAGACTCACTAGATGCATGGGATATTTTCTAAGCTATAGATGAACGTCATGATGAATGCATGTCATATTATCCAAATGTATCTATGTTCCTCTTGCCTTTGATAATATTAGTATTTTCATAAATATATACCCACTATCTTAAAAAATTAAAAAATATATATATTGAAACATGATTTGTATATCATCGACAAAGGATGCTAATGTGGTTGATCTATGTCGAAAAAAATATAAAACAAAATCAAACACAAAATCACCAAAACTATACCTAAAACACTAATTTATGTTGATCTATCAACTATATATATATATATATATATATATATATATATATATATATATATATATATATATATATATATATATATGTGTGTGTGTGTGTGTGTGTGTGACAACCCGAATATAATTATGATAAATTATATTTAAATCATGCTTATCTTATATGATATGAATAATGTGATATTAGTATATCTAATGTTAAGTGATTATGTTTATTATAATCCTACTTTCATAAATCATGAAAGGTAGAATTATTTACAAACACAAATTTTGTTGTTTTCGGTGGAAAGGTTCCTGTTAGAGACTAGTTTTGACCTTTATAACATTATAAATGACTTGAGGTGAAAACTAGATAGTTGTAGACATGTGAGTTAGGGTTGTAATACAACAAACGGATCATCAAATGGATGCCCGAGTAAAGAGTTATACCGAATTTACGAACAAAGGGCAAAGTTGTCCATTCCTTTTAAGTGGTATTTTGTCTTTTATTAAACCAAATGGTTTAATTTGATTGGTTGGCTTGGGAGGCAGCCTTGGCCAACCTTATACCGTTGAAATATCTTTATCCTTCAGCCAAAATCAGCCATGAAAGGGTTTCACCTTGAGGAAAGAGAATTAGGGAGTTTAGGAAGGAAAAGTGAGGAGAAAAGGTGTAGAAAAATTCGTACAAATTACGTAAAAAGCCCTGAAGGTAATCCGAAATACAATTCTAGTTATTTATCTTATATTACTGATTTATATGATCTAAATCATCATAGTTTTACGAAAGTTTCAGCCCTTTATATATATTTATGGTTAGATGCAAGTTTATGTTAAGTTGAGTGTAAAAGCCCTTAAAATTACTTTGTATTGCAACCCCTTGTATTCAAACTTGCATATCTCTTTGTGTGCTTACTAGAATTGAGAAATTACAATTGGATATGAAAATAGACTCATATATTCATATCATATCCGAAAATTAGAATTTATCTCCTTGTGGTTAGGCCGTAATGATGATTTAAAGTTGGTGCATAGTTGTTGTTTGTATACTTGATTTCGGTATGCCCTAAGTTTAGTCAAGCTTTTGAGATAGAAAATGAAGTCAAAAAATTATGAAACTTTAATTGAGTACTATTAAATATGTGTATTGGAAATCTTGTGAAAATCATGGAAAGTTATATTGTAGAAAAATTATGAAAATTCTTGCAAGTTGAAGGAACAATAAAGGAGCTTGTAGGGAAGATTTCTTATGTTGTAAAGAAATGGGCATAACTTGTTGTAGGAAGCTTGAAAAATTACACCGTCACTTGTATTGGAAAGTATATTCATATATGTTTTCATATTGATAAGGTTGGACCCCTGTATTTATACAATTTAGGAATATAGGATAGTTAAGTATGTAGGACAATAATTTCAGGCTATACTAGATACCCCTTTAATGAATGTTTGTATTTCGTCCTTACAAAGGGTACTTTGAGTACCTATTTCATGTGTATATACATTCCGAAGTATAATTTAATGTTTACTTGGTTTTGGTGATGAATTCCTTATGAGGTATTTCCTACGGTTGAATGTTCGTAACTTTATCAACATATATATCATTGTTTTGCCTTTATCTATGTTTTATGGAATGTGACTTAATTGGAATTATATTGTTGATGTATAGTCATGGAAAGTTACATAATTATGTTAGGATAATATTTATGATTGAGGTTCAGTAATGATTTAGTTGGATTGACCGGTGTAAGGTCTAATCAACCCAGTTCAGCTCCACCAGAAGGAAACGTGAATACATAGTTGTCAACCAAGGTGAGTGTACTCACTGGAAAGAGATATTTGTATCGTGTTGTTGTTATGATCATAATATAATGAATATGGAATTGTTCATTTCGGTTTACCGAAATATGAGGTTACTCCCCGATCTAGAATGGGGGATATTTGTCTATTAATGACAAGGGGTTACTCCTCGACCAGGAATGAGGGAGAATTGTCTATTTAGACAGGATATGTGAATCATGATTCGGAAAATTTGGTCATTCATTATGAATGATATGGATAAGTTAATACATAAGTATATGGACATGCTTTATTGCATTTAAATTCATGCAGTAGTTTAGTAGTGATGCATTTACTCGACTATTTTTTCTCATGGTTCCTATGTTCACATTTTTGAGGTAATGTGATGTCACTGCCAAATCTAGGAAGTCGGGTTTGGTAAGCCAAGAATGGGAGAAAAAAAGATTTTTTTTAAATGTGAATGATGTAATTAAGTTAAATTATCCTTCAAGCAAGTTTGTATAAGTATGACTACTCTGATGTTGTAAAAAGGTTTTCAGTTATATGGATTTACAATGATGACTCTGAAATTAAAACTCTTATTTTTCGTTTGGTTAAATTAATCATGATTTGACTCACTTTGACTTTCAAACTTAATTCTAAGTAACTGGGTTGGGGTGTGTCAGCTTTTGGTATCAGAGCCTAGGTTTTAGAGGTTCTGGAGTGAGAAGAGTCTAGATTTGGCAGTGAATGTTAGAAATATATTTGATTTGATACTAACGATTATGTTAGGAAAGATATGTATATTTGCATGTTGTTATATCTTTTATTCATTTCAGATATAAAATAATGGAACAAGGGAATGTAAATGTGAGAATAGAAGATGAGGCTTCAAATATTCCAGCACAAGCGGAGGTTTAGCAACCTGTTCAGATAAATGTGGAACCCGAGAAAGAACAACTGACAGATATGGAAAAATGGCACGTGCTATAACGCTAAAGGCAAAGCAACAAGCTAGATTTATGGATCATGTGGAAGAACAATAGACCAGGAAACTGGAGGCACATGCATTGGCTAGAGCTGAGGAGGTGATACACCGGGAAGAAATGATGAGAAATTTATTAAAATGAATCCACCATCGTTCGAAGGAGCAGTTGATTCCGTAGAGGCAGAAGTATGGGTTAAAGAGATTGAACATATCTTTGGGGTGATGAGGATGCCTAAAAATCAACGAGTGACCTTGGCAATGTATATGCTGAAAGGAGAAGCTAAATATTGGTGGGATGCCGCAAAACATTTGTTGATTACTCTAGAAGGTGGGAATGTGATCTCATGGGATGTTTTTGTCAAAGCTTTGTATGATAAGTATTTTCCCCTAATGTATCAAAAACAAAAGGAGAAATAATATTTTATATTGAATCAAGGGAGTATGACAGTTAGGGAGTACGAAGCTAAACTGACAGCCTTATCTGGTTTTGCTTCGAGGTTTATACGGAATGAGGAAGATATGTGTAGCCGATTTTTTGATGGATTAGAGTTAGTTATTAAATTAAGGATATCGACTTTAGAGACTGTTAATTATTCAGCCTTGGTGAACAAAACCATGTTAGTTGATAGGGACGTGAATGAAGCTAGAGGGAATCGAGAACGAGGTGTAAAGAGAAGCAGATTCGATCCAAGTTATCAAAAGGGTAGTGATACAGAATATTCGAGACTTGGAGGGCAGAAATTATAGCATTGTAGAGGCATGGGAAGTAGTTTTCAAAGGGGTGAAGCAAGTGGTGGAAGAGGTTCAAGAGTTTCATCGCAAGGAGATCCGAATGTTTATTTCTTTTGTGGGACATCGGGTCATATAAAGAGAAATTGCCCAAAGCTATTGAATATAAAATGTTTCAACTGTCATTAGAAGGGCCATCTGAGAAAGAATTGTCCGATGTTATCAAGAGCGATTTCAGTTAGTAGTGTGGGGCCTCATAAAGGATCCTCTCTAGGTAGTGCCACCAGGGGAAGAGATACATGACAAGCAAGTAGATCGAAGGAAAAAGGAAGAGTGTTTGCGATGACATTGCAAGATGCCCATGCTACACCTGAAGTGGTTACAGGTAAACTTTTTATTGCAAACAAAGATCTATATGCACTCATTGATCCTGGATCAACGCATTCATTTGTGGCATTAGATATTTTTTCATATTTGGGTAGACCATATTCATTTCTCAATTGTGCCTTATATATTTCTACCCCAATGGAAAGTGTGATTCTGGTTGAGCATGTTTATAAAGATTGTAGCTTACGAATGGGGGAACGATATTTCTATATTGATTTGATACCGTTGGCCATTCGAGATTTTGATATTATATTAGGGATGGATTGGTTATCATCATACCATGCTTCCATTGATTATTTTCGCAAAGAAGTTACATTTCATTTGCCTGGTGAACCCGAGTTCCAATTTATATGAGAAAGGAATGTTGTCCATAATTGTCTTATCTCAGCAATAAAGAGCAGAAACTTATTGAGTAAGGGTTGTACAGGGTATTTAGCGTATGTGGTTGATGTTAGTAAGGAAGCACTTAAAGTTGAAGATATACAAGTGGTTAGAGAGTTTTCTGATGTCTTCCCAGAAGAATTGCCAGGATTGCCACCCGATAGGGAAATAGAGTTTTCTATTGAATTAATTCCAGGTACTGGCCCGATTTCCCTTGCTCCATATAGAATGGCACCAACAGAGTTGAAGGAATTGAAAGTGCAATTACAAGATCTGATAAGCAGAGGGTTCATTCGGCCTAGTGCTTCGCCATAGGGAGCCCCAGTGCTATTTGTGAAAAAGAAAGATGGGATAATGCGATTATGTATTGATTATCGGCAGTTGAATAAAGTGACCATTAGAAATAAGTACCCTCAACCGCGTATTGATGACTTGTTTGACCAATTACAGGGGGCCACAGTATTTTCAAAGATTGATTTGAGATCTGGTTACCACCAACTGAAAGTGAAGGATAGCGATATTTCCAAAATAGCTTTTCGGACTCGATATGGGCACTATGAGTTTTTGGTGATGCCATCTGGATTGACTAATGCTCCATCAGTTTTTATGGATTTGATGAATCGGGTATTCCACCCTTTCATTGATTCCTTTGTGACTGTATTCATAAATGATGTGTTGATTTACTCGCGTAGCATGGAGGAACATGAGAAGCATTTGAGACTTGTATTGCAGATTTTGAGAGAGAAGAAATTGTTTGCTAAATTCAGCAAGTGTGAGTTTTGGTTGAATGAAATTGTTTTTAGGGCACGTTGTCTCGGGAAATGGGATATATATTGATCCAAAGAAGGTGGAAGTAATTGTTGAATGGGAGAGTCCTAAGAATGTGAAAGAAATTAGGAGTTTCCTAGGATTGGCAGGTTACTATCGCAGATTCATTAAGGGATTTTCAGCAATAGCATTACCACTGACAAAGTTATCTCGTAATGAAGTGAAGTTTGTATGGGATGAAGAATGCGAGAGGAGTTTTAAAGAATTAAAGAATCGATTGGTTTCAGCCCCTATACTTACTATTCCGTGTGGGAATGAGTCTTTTGTGATCTATACAGATGCTTCATTTCAAGGGTTAGGATGTGTTCTTATGCAGAATGGGAAGGTAATAGCATATGTTTCCAGTCAATTAAAGACGCATGAACGAAATTACCCTACACACGATTTGGAGCAAGCAACCATTGTTTTTTCTTTAATGTTGTGGAGACATTACTTGTATGGAGAAACTTGTGAGATATTTACAGATCATCAAAGTTTGAAATACTTATTTATACAGAAAGAACTGAATTTGAGATAGAGGCATTGGATAAAGATGATTAAAGACTATGACTGTACCATTCATCATCATCCTGGGAAGGCCAATGTAGTAGCAGATGCTTTGAGTCGAAAATCATCAGGTATTCTTGGTTGTATACGGTGTGCCCGTGTTGAAAATATTATTGACTTGGCATCGATGGGGATTGAATTTATGTTTTCAAAAAGTGGAGGATTATTAGCACATGTCACAGTGAGACCTTTAATGGCCTAACACATACGAAATTTACAGACCAGTGATCCATTCCTTGAGAAGAAGAAACAAGATGTCTTGGATGGTAAAGAGAGTGACTTTGAAATTAAGAATGATGAATCGTTGTGTTATAAAAATAGGATTTGTGTACCTAATGATCCACCCTTAAAGAAAGATATATTATAAGAGGCACATAGTTCTATTTACTCTATGCATCCGGGAGGTACCAAAATGTAAAGAGATTTGAAAGAATATGACTGGTGGAACAATATAAAATGTGAGATTGCAGAGTTCGTAGAAAAATGTTTAGTGTGCCAACAAGTAAAGGAGGAGCATCAGAAGCCGGCAGGATTATTACAGTCATTGCCTATTCCGGAATGGAAGTGAGAGCATATAACGATGGATTTTGTTACAGGATTACCCCGGTCACCAAAGGGGAATGATTCTATTTGGGTAATTGTAGATCGATTGATGAAGTCAGCTCATTTTCTCCCAGTTAAGACCATCTACAATGTTGACAAGCATGCACGTATGTACGTTGATGAGATTATTCGTTTACATGGGGAACCAGTGTCAATAGTATCAGATAGAGATCCAACGTTCACTTCTAATTTTTGGCCTCGTCTCGAGAATGCCATGGGAACAAGTTTGAAGTTCAGCACTGCGTTTCATCCACAAACTGATGGGCAATGAGAAAGGACGATTCAAATATTAGAAGATATGTTACGAGCCTGTGTATTTGACTTAAAAGGTAGTTGGAATGATCATTTGCCATTAATGTAATTTTCATATAATAATAGTTATCAGTCGACTATTAGTATGGCTCCTTATGAAGATTTATATGGGAGGAGACGTAGAGCGCCTTTGTGTTGGAATGAAGTGGGTGAAAGGAAAATATTGGGTCCTGAATTAATAGATGTGACGACTGAAAAGATAAAAATTATTCGGGAACGGATAAAGATAGCACAAAGTAGGCAGAAATTTTATGCAGATAAGAGGAAGTATCCATTGGAATTTCAGAAGGGAGATTTTGTATTCCTGCGTATTTCACCATGGAAAGGCGTTATGAGATTTGGCAAAAAGGGGAAACTAAGTCCAAGATACATTGGACCATATGAGGTGATGGAAAGAATTGGGCCCCTAGATTATAGATTAGCATTACCTCCAGATTTATCCCGTTTACATGATGTGTTTCACGTATCGATGCTTCGTAAGTATTTGGCGGATCCATCTCATCAGTTGAAAACTCAACCAATTGAACTGAAGGAAGACTTGTCGTACATCGAGGAACCAATGGAAATTATTGATCGTAAGGAGAAAGTATTGAGAAATAAAGTTATTCCCTTAGTTAAGGTTACGTGGATTAGCCATGGAGTTAAATAAGCAACTTGGGAAACGGAGGATAGCATGAGGAAATAGTATCCCCATTTGTTTGGTAAGTGACCTTTATATAAAATTTCGGGGACGAAATTTTCTAAGGTGGGTGAGTTGTGACAACCCGAATATAATTATGATAAATTATATTTAAATAATGCTTATCTTATGTGATACGAATAATGTGATATTAGTATATCTAATGCTAAGTGATTATGTTTATTATAATCCTACTTTCATAAATCATGAAAGGTCAAATTATTTACAAACACAAATTTTGTTGTTTTCGGTGGAAAGGTTCCTGTTAGAGACTAGTTTTGACCTTTATAACATTATAAATGACTTGAGATGAAAACTAGATAGTTGTAGACATGTGAGTTAGGGTTGTAATACAACAAACGGATCATCAAATGGATGCACGAGTAAAGAGTTATACCGAATTTACGAACAAAGGGCAAAGTTGTCCATTCCCTTTAAGTGGTATTTTGTCTTTTATTAAACCAAATGGTTTAATTTGATTGGTTGGATTGGGAGGCAGCCTTGGCCGACCTTATACCCTTGAAATAGATTTATCCTTAAGCCAAAATCATCCATGAAAGGGTTTAACCTTGAGGAAAGAGAATTAGGGAGTTTAGGAAGGAAAAATGAGGAGAAAAGGTGTAGAAAAATCCGTAGAAATTACGTAAAAAACCCTGAAGGTAATCCTAATTACAATTCTAGTTATTTATCTTATATTGATGATTTATATGATCTAAATCATCATAGGTTTACGAAAGTTTCATCCCTTCATATATATTTATGGTTAGATGCAAGTTTATGTTAAGTTGAGTGTAGAAGCCCTTAAAATTGCTTTGTATTGAAACCCCTTGTAGTCAAACTTTCATATCTCTTTGTGTGCTTACTGGAATTGATAAGTTCTAATTGGATATGAAAGTAGACTCATATATTCATATCGTATCGGAAAATTAGAGTTTATCTCCTTGTGGTTAGGCCATAATGATGATTTAAAGTTGGTACATAGTTGCTGTTTGTATACTTGATTTCGGTATGCCCTAAGTTTAGTCAAGCTTTTGAGATAGCAAATGAAGTCAAAAAATTATGTAACTTTAATTGAGTAATATTCAGTATTTTTACTGGAAATAGTTTGAAAATCATGGAAAATTATGCTGTAGAAAAATTATGAAAATTCTTGAAAGTTGAAGGAACAATAGAGGAGCTTGTAGGGCAGATTTCTTGTGTAATAAAGAAATGGTCATAACTTGCTCTAGGAAGCTTGAAAAATTACACCGTCACTTGTATTGGAAAGTATTTTCATATATGTTTTCATATTGATAAGTTTGGACCACTGTATTTATACAATTTAGGAATATAGGATAGTTAAGTATGTAGGACAATAATTTCAGGCCATACTGGATACCCCTTGAATGAATGTTTGTATTTCGTCCTTACAAAGGGTACTTTGAGTACCTATTTCATGTGTATATACATTGAGAAGTATAATTTAATGTTTACTTGGTTTTGGTAATAAATTCCTTATGAGGTATTTCCTACGGTTGAATGTCCGTAACTTTATCAACATGTATATCATTGTTTTGCCATTACCTATTTTTTATGGAATGTGACTTAATTGGAATTATATTGTTGATGTATAGTCATGGAAAGTTACATAATTATGTTAGTATAATATTTATGATTGAGGTTCAGTACTGATTTAGATGGATTGACAGGTGTAAGGTCTAATCAACCCAGTTCAGCTCCACCAGAAGGAAACGTGAATGCATAATTGTCAACCAAGGTGAGTGTACTCACTGGAAAGAGATATTTGTATCGTGTTGTTGGTATGATCGTAATATAATGAATATGAAATTGTTCATTTCGGTTTACCAAAATGGGAGGTTACTCCCCGACCCGGAATGGTGGAGATTTGTCTATTAATGACAAGGGGTTACTCCTCGACCAGGAATTGGGGAGAATTATCTATTTAGACAGGATATGTGAATCATGATTCGGAAAAGTTGGTCATTCATTATGAATGAGCCGGATAAGTTAATACATAAGTATATGGACATGATTTATTGCATTTAAATTCATGCAGTAGTTTAGTAGTGATGCATTCACTGGGCTATTTTTGCTCATGGTTCATATGTTCACATTTTTCAGGTAATGCGATGTCACTGCCAAATCTAGGAAGTCGGGCTAGGTTAGCTTGGAATGGGAGAAACAAAGATTTTGTTTAAATGTAAATGATGTAATTAAGTTAAATTATCCTTCAAGCTAGTTTGTATAAGTATGACTACTCTGATGTTGTAAAAAGGTTTTCAGTTATATGGATTTACAATGATGACTCTGAAATTAAAAATCTTCTTTATGGTTTGGTGAAATTAATCATGGTTTGATTCACTTTGACTTTCAAACTTAATTATAAGTAACTGGGTTGGGGTGTGTCAATATATATATATATATATATATATATATATATATATATATATATATATATATATATATATATATATATATATATATATATATATACTGCTCTGATGCGGACTATTCCACACTTTAATAGTACGCACTGGACACGTTTCACCTGACAATGAGCCTATAAATTATTGGCAAAATTATAGGTGTAATCACTCTCTTTTCTGCCCTCACTGCCAGGTGACACATGTCTACTCTGCACTGTTAAAATGCGAGAGAGTTCGCACAAGAGTATATATATATACCAGAAAGTCTCTTATGAGGATTCCTTATGGTGCAGACACCGATACATACCATTTTTTTTAAAAAGTAAAAAAAATGAATTTTTTAATGAAACTTCATGGATATGATGTCCACAATTAGAAGATCATCTCCAAATTTTTTCATCAAAAAAACCATTGAGATGAGGTGATATGTAAAGAAATGGTATAAATATTAATTTTCAACTGTTGAAATGTTGGGTCGGCACCAACCACTTTATTGATTGAATTTTTTGATGAAAACTCATGGATTAATCTTCTCACTGTCGAGATCATATCCATGAAGTTTCATAAAAAAATTCAATCAAAAAGTGGTGAGATGATCGTCAACATTTCAACTGTCGTAAATGCATATTTATACCATTTTTTACATATCACCTCATCTCAACGGTTTTTAATGAAAAAAATTAGAGATGATCTTCTCGTCGTGGAAATTATATCTATGAAGTTTCATAAAAACAAAATATTTTTTTGCTATTTTAAAAAAATGATATGTACTAGGGTCTGCACCATAAGGAATCCTTACACGAGGGTCTCTCTCTCTCTCTCTCTCTCTCTATATATATATATATATATATATATATATATAGAGAGAGAGAGAGAGAGAGAGAGAGAGTTAGGATCCTATACATCACTTATTATACATCATTCCTACATCATTATTTAAACGACATTTGCATTTGAACAAAACGACATGTTCCTCTAAAACACCCACTCTCCATTTAATTAGAGACCATCCATTCTCTCTCTTCGTAAACCCCAAACTAGCCGGAGCAAGAGATACCCCCCAATCCAGCCGGAGCAAACCCAAATCAGCCGGAGCAAGTTGCGTTTCCAGGTGCATCTGCTACCTCAATTCGTGGTTACTTTGATGAATGCCTTGTAGTTGCAAGTTGCGTTTTCAATTCGTGGTTACTTTGATGTATGCAAATGTCATTTTTTTCAATTCGTTGGTTACCACTTGTAAGTCGATTTGGGTTTTTTTGTTAAATTTGTAGACACCGGATGTATCTGCTACCTCAGTCCGTAATATGTATTAAATATATTTTGATTTCAATGGATTTTGAGCTGAATCCATGTCTACAATTTGAGTTAATTGAGTCCAAACATGGTGTATGCTACCTATAATTTCTTAGTTTTTAATTTATTTTGAGTTAAACAATATTCTTTTATTGTTAAAGGTATGCGTCAGTGGCACACAATACGACTCATTTGATTTTTCAAAAAAACTTCAATAAAAATTAATATACACTGTAATTAATTTCTATTTTTTATTTGACATTTTTCAGCAAAATGGAGCCTTCTTCCGTTGGGAATAACAAAGAACTTTGGATAGGGGAAGATATGCAAATTGAATTTGAACTGGAGGACAATGGGAATGTGGAAATTGAGAAGGTTCAAGATGTTGAATCTGAAGAAGACAATTATTCAACCCTCATGTACAATTGGAAAAAACACCAAAGATTGGACAACAGTTTGAAAGTTTGGATGAGGTTTGGAACTTCTAAAATGAATATGCTAAAAATGCGGGATTTAGTGTTCGAAATTCAACGGTTAATAAGTGTCGGGAGACGAGTGAGATCAATAGGAATTCATATGTATGTTTCAAAGAAGGGAAGAGTATGCTTGTAGCGAAACCGGGGACATCTAGACGCCGAAGGGCTATTAGGGAGAATTGTAAAGCTAAGCTTGTGGTGTTGCGGTCGAAAGATAACAATTTTGTGGTTAGTATATTTGTGGAGGGTCATAGTCACCCATTGGCTACCCCGACAAAAACTCATTTTCTACGATCACATCGAGGTGTTTCCAATGCCCAAAAATGCTTAACTCAACAACTTGGTGTAGTTAACATACCAAAGCATCAACAATACAATCTATTGGGACTACAAGTGGGTGGATTTGAGAATGTTGGCTTCACTCAAAAATATTTGTACAATGAAGGCCGGAATAAGCGTATTGAGTTAGCTGGTCGTGATGGTGACATGTTATTAGAGTTTTTGAATTTAGAGCAACAAGAGAACCCATCCTTTTATTTTAAAATTGAGCCGAATGATGATAATAGCATTAAGCATTGTTTTTGGGCGGATGCTACCTCTATACGAGCTTATGGTTGTTATGGTGATGTGGTGGTGTTTGATACGACATACAATACAAATAAATATAATTTGATATTTGCACCGCTTATGGGGGTAACAATCACAGGCAAATAATTATATTTGGTTGTGCTTTTTTGAGTGACGAGACAATTGAATCGTTCATTTGGCTTTTGAATTAGTTCTTGGATGCGATGTCGGGTCATGCACCCAAAATGATAATTACAGATCAAGATCCTGCTATGGCGAGGGCTATAACTGAAGTACTACCACACACACATCACCGGTTATGTTCGTTGCACATTTTGATGAAGTTTTCAGAAAAAATAGATGGGGTGAAGTATAACAAGTATCGGGGTGAGATTTCCGATATATGGAAATCGGAGACAACGGAAGAGTTTGATTTGAAATGGCTAGATCTTATGACAAGAAGCAGTTTAAGTGAAAATAAGTGGCTTAATTCATTGTATGAAATTTGTTCAAAGTGGGTCCCCGTATACGTGAATCATATCTTCTCCGCAAATATGTCGAGTAGTCAAAGAGCGGAAAGTGGTCATGCTTTTTTCAAGAAATATGTTTCTAAGAATAATTCCCTTGTTGAGTTTATGATACAATTTAGTAGGGGTATTATGCATCAACGTCATAATGAGTTGTTTTGCGATCACAAAGACTACAATGAGAAGCCGAAGTTGAGACTTATGCACTTTATTTTGGTGCAAATGGTGGACATTTATACGAGAGAAATCTTCCACAAGTTTGAAAACGAGATGTGGGACATGTTGAATTATAAATTTAATCTTAAGACCGAAGAGGGGCATAAAACTGTGTATTAGGTTCGAAAGACAATTGGTGATAACCACCGTGTGCTACTAATAAGTTATGATCGAAGTTTGGATTTCGTATCTTGTATTTGCAAGTTGTTTGATAGCGCGGGTATTCCATGTCAACACATGCTCGCTTATTTGGTTAAGTTTTTTGATATTCATAGTTTACCGAGCAAGTACATCTTGAGTAGGTGGACCAAGAGAGCCAAAAAGTTAACCGTTAGAGATTCTAGTGGGATGGTGATAACATGCGACAAATCATACTTCCTACAACGCAGTCGACTAATCCAAAGATCTTTAGATGTGGTGGAGAGGGCCCTTATTAGTCCTGAAGCTACAAAAATTTTTGATGACGCTTTAGACGTGGCATGTGAAAAGATAGATTTACTTGTTGATCGTGTACAACCACCAATACCATTGTTGAAAGGCCCAAGTGGGGGAGATTCGGTAAACATGGGCCCAAGTGGGGGAGTTTCGGTTAAAATGAGTACCAATTTCCAACACAGCTATAATGAACCGCAACAAATAAGGGCGAAAGGATGTGGTAAGCGACTAACAAGTGGAAAAGAGAAAGCGTTGAAAAGAGCAAAAAAGTTGAAGGAGCAACGTTGTAATGGGTGTGGATTCGTAGGCCAAGCTCATGACAAAAGAAATTGCCCGGTATTGACTAGCAGGTAATATTTTTGTTCTTGCGTGCTATTAATATTATGTGTTGTTAATATTAACTAATAATATATAAATTTCTCATGTAGGGTCATGGATGGTAATTCGGAAGGAAGCTCGGTTCCAAATTCGTCCGAGGATATACAAATTTCTCATGTAGGGTGATGGATGATATTTTGAAGATGTACTTTGTTTCACTTAGCAAGCATATGTACATTTTGAACTTTGTTTCAAGTAGTGTGTTTCAAGTATATGAAGATTGTTTCAAGTTGTGCACATTTTGAAGATGTACTTTGTTTCTAGTTGTTCAAGTTATGCACAATTTAAAGATGTACTTTGTTTCAAGTTAAAACAGTTTTTAATTTTTACATTAAAACAGTGTTTTAGATTAAAACAGTTTTTTTTTACATTAAAACTATTTATTAAAAACAGTTTTAGATTAAAACATTTTTTTTTTACATTAAAACAGTTTTTAATTTTTACATTAAAATGGATTTTAGATTAAAACAGTTTTTTTTACATTAAAACTATTTATTAAAAACAGTTTTTAGATTAATACAGTTTTTAATTTTTACATTAAAATGGATTTTAGATTAAAACAGTTTTTTTTTACATTAAAACAGTTTTTTAGATTAAAATAATTTTTAATTTTTACATTAAAACAGTTTTTAGATTAAAACAGTTTTTTTTTTACATTAAAACAGTTTTTTAGATTAAAACAGTTTTTAATTTTTACATTAAAACAGTGTTTAGATTAAAATAGTTTTCAATGAAATTTATAGCAGCACTGTCCAAGCAGGTGCCAATTGCAGTTAGTTTTTTTTTTGTGATATCAGGTGCAATAGCAAGCAGGTGCAATAGCTTATGTTTCATTACAAATTGCAGGTGCAATAGCAATAGCTTGAGCTTATGTGCAATAGCAATAGCTTGAGCTTATGTGCAATAGCAATAGCAATAGCTTGAATAGCAAATTGCAGGTGCAAATAGGAGCAGCAAACTGTAGGTGCAAATATGAACAATAAACATGATTTAAATCATACTTCCATTTCAAACGGGATCATCCATTACATAAAAAATTCCAACATCCGTTACATCCATCGCAATTAATTGGAAAATACAACGTAAATGAACAACACAAGTAGTCCAACAATAACACATCTCCAATACACTTTAAACTGGTTGAATTCCCCTCGTAATGTTGCCAATTCCATCTCCAACGCATTGATCTTTATCGTTAACTCATAATTATCGTTGCCCAAAGACGTTTTATCGTCCAACCACCGAAAAAAATTGCAGGAGCCATCTTGATTATTTGGACAACATAAAAAACGCCTTCCAGGATTTGCCGTTGTCTTCGATGTACGAATAATGGTATTGGCTCCACAAGAACATTTGGATTTTGAATAACTTGAACCACTGCTTGATGGCATTCCTGTAAAGAATCAAACCATAATCAACAAATTAGGAACTCAGAAATAAAAAATTAGGAACTCTAAATCAGTTATGGACAATCTGTAAATGAAAAATTACAAACCGTAAATCCCAACACTGTAATCGATTTAGGGTAAAAAAAAATGCCAACACTGTAAAAAAAAATTCCAACACTGTAATCGATTTAGGGTAAAAAAAAATGCCAACACTGTAAAAAAAATGCCAACACTGTAATATTGCACCTCATATCATGAACTGTAAATCCCAACACTGTAATCGATTTAGGGTAAAAAAAAATGCCAACATTGTAACTCAAATTGTAGACATGGATTCAGCTCAAAATCCATTGAAATCAAAATATATTTAATACATATTACGGACTGAGGTAACAGATACATCCCGTGTCTACAAATTTAACTAAAAAACCCAAATCGACTTACAAGTGGTAACCAACGAATTGAAAAAAATGACATTTGCATACATCAAAGTAACCACGAATTGAAAACGCAACTTGCAACTACAAGGCATTCATCAAAGTAACCACGAATTGAGGTAGCAGATGCACCTTGAAATGCAACTTGCTCCGGCTGATTTGGGTTTGCTCCGGCTGATTTGGGTTTGCTCCGGCTGGGTTGGGGGGTATCTCTTGCTCCGGCTAGTTTGGGGTTTACGAAGAGAGAGAATGGCTGGTCTCTAATTAAAAGGAGAGTGGGTGTTTTAGAGGAACATGTCGTTTTGTTCAAATGCAAATGTCATTTAAATAATGATGTAGGAATGATGTATAATAAGTGATGTATAGGAGCCTAACTCTCTCTCTCTCTCTCTCTCTCTCTATATATATATATATATATATATATATATATATATATATATATATATATATATATATATATATATATATATATATATATATTCAGACAAACCCCTTAAACAGAATCATCAAATTCGTAACAAAAAAGTGGATTTATGTTGATCTAATCAATATAACCCATTAATAAATTCATACATATGTATATATGTACATTCAAAATGAAATCCATTAATGGGACTACCCAACAACTGAAACCCTAAAAGTAAATCAAAATCAAGAAAACAACACCAATCAAACAAACATACCCAATACCCATCACATACATCAAAACACAAACATCATTCACGAAACACTGATGTATAATACCTATATATATATAGTCAGAGACTTGATATATGATGATCCTTTGCAACTTGGTGTAAAAATGGGTTATATGAAAATTTTATGAATTTTGGTTTTATATATTGAAGTGGGGTAACCTCGACATGAGGGAAACCTAAGGGGGGATAGACACATTTGATGAGATTTGAGATCTACATACGGGTGTCAAATGTATTTTAACAATTGTGAATGAGGATTTATGATATTGCCCCTCGAGAAATGGGGGTGGGGTGTTCTTTTATCTTGGTTTTTATGAGTTTGTGCCAACACAAATGTGATGAGTGTGCTATAGGGCGGACAATTTCTGACACAACACGACATAACACGAATTTGGTAGGAAATTAAGATGGTGTGTCGTATTCAGGTTGTGTACATTAAAATATATTTTGCCTCAATATCATGTTAATACCATGGTTTTGACATGAAGTAGCCCCATTTTAGCCCAATTACAGCAAGAATGGGCAGCCCGAATTAAACCTACCACGTCTTTATAATTAATATATTTCATGCAATATAAAATTTGTATATATATATATATAGAAAGGCACACCACGAAATCAGAGCCCTCGCCCTAGACCAGAATATATATATAGAATGGTAGGTGTAGAAACTTTTGGAATTCAGATTACACCATTCGACTCAAATCTATTTATATTCGATGATGTTAATGAACATGTTACATGAGATTTATAGTATACATGAAGTAATATACAGAGTCAAAGATAATCAAAAGAGCTCCCTACATCTGTGCCAACTTCTTTGACAAGTTTTAATGCTATCTCCTTCCTGATTTGTAGGAATGAGTCATTGAGCAGGTAATTGACTGAGTATTTGATCACATGCTTTAACATTCCCCCTCAAGCGAAGTGTGGGAGAGGCTTGAACACTAAGCTTGCTGCATAGTGAGTGAAGAATGATATAGGAAGTGGTTTGGTGAATATATCAGCAACTTGAGAGGAAGAGGGGACAAAGTAATTAAACCGCCTTACGCAACTTGTTCACAAACGAAGTGAGAGTTAAGTTCCACATGTTTGGTACGTGCATGTAGAATAGGTTTAACGGTAAGATAGAAACCACTAATATTATCAAAAAATAAGATAGGAGGTTTAGGAAGGTTAAGGCCAATGTCATGAAGAAGATAAGTGATTCACACAACTTCAACAAAAATACAAGAAAGAGCCGTGTGTTCAGCCTCACAATTGGATTTGGCCACAGTAGGTTGTCTTTTGGAAGGCCAGGAAATATAGTTTGACCCAAGGTAGATACAATAGCTGGTGGTGGATCTTTTGGTTATAGGACATCCATCCCAATCTTCATCAAAGAAGCCATAGAGATATTGAGAGGATTGAGATTTCAGATGAAGGCCATGAGAAAGAGTACCACTAAGATATCGAAGAACTCTTTTGAGGGCCTGAAAATGAGGAGATTGTGGATCATGTATGTGTTACTAGAGAGAGTTCAAAGCAAAGCTAAGGTCAGGTCTAATCAGTTTGAGGTATGAAAGTCCACCAATAATGGATCTATAATATATGGGTGAGCAGGAAGGTAAGGTAATGAGACAATTATTAGACATGATCACTTCTGGAGTGGGGTAAGTTTACAAGAGGTGAGCCCAGCCTTAGATAAGATTTGAAGAACATATTATGATTGGCTAAGAAATAAGCCTACAGTAGAGGTGTCTACCTTGATCCCCAAGAAGAATGTGAGAGGCCCAAAATCTTTGAGAGAAAATGATGAAGATAGGTTGAGAATAAGTCTTAAAATCAATGAAGAGTTGTTGCCAATGACTATAATATCATCCACACATATGAGGACACAAATACTGCCATTTGAGGTATGAACAATGAAGAGTGAAGGATCTTCTTTAATGAAAAAGAACCCAAGTGTAAGCAGATGGGAGCTCAATCAATCAAACCAAGTCCTGGGATCTTGTTTCAATCCATAAATGTCCTTATAAAGAAGACGCACATGATTTGGAAATTGAGGATTAATAAACCGAGAGGGTTGTGTCATGACTACTTATTCATCTAGTATTCCATGTAAAAATGCAGTTTTCACGTCCAGTTGTCTAAGGGACCAGTTGTGAGTAACAACTGAAAAGACAAGACTATGTGATAATTGATTAACTTCACAACTTTCTAATATAGCACACTTATTTAATTTCAGCCCCTAATCATGCATCTAAGGTGTGTGTGTCAACCCATAAATAAATAAAGCATGAGACACAAAAATATGCTGAAACACAGAATTCAGGAAAAAACCCCTTTCGAGTAAAACCTTTATTTCACTATGAATATACAAGCCGCAACTTACAATTACATAGAGAAATCTGCAATGCATCGACACACAGCCAACCCACAAAGACACTCAGTCTTGAACTCAGCAAGAGAATACACGCAGCACCCTCCAAGGACTCGCAACCCAAACAACGAAGGAAGAACCACAGCTCTCCTCAATGACACGCAGCCATAAAAATTTTGTAGAGACTCCCTCAGCAATGACACGCAGCCCTCGGTTGCAAAGATCTCTCCACAAAGATGAACAACAACAAAGTTTGTGTTCTAGGGTTCCAAAAGATTCACAAAAGTAATTGGGATTTTTGTGTGTGAATCAAAAAGATGTTTGGCACATCAAAAAGATGAAGACTTAGAGTATTTAGGACTCTGAAAATCGTGTATGTAAGTCTTAGAAAACAACTCCCCGAAGTTTCCATTAAATAAGAAAACTTTGTTCCAAAAAAATCTCTAACAGATCTGGCCGAAATTATCCCAGGCGGATCGGTCCGGCTTGGGGGCGGATCGGTCCGATTTGACCGGATCGGTTCTTTTATTAAGAGGCGGATCGGTTCAGATGAGGTCGGATTGGTTTGGTTATTTCTGCTTCATCGGTTTGCATTCGATCCGGGGTCTACTGGACCTTGAGCAAGGCGGATCGGTCCGGGTAGAGGGCGGACTGGTCCGGTTTTCCCAGAAAAATAAAAACTTTAAAAAGCCTCATTTTGCTTGAAAAAACTTACTTCTTATTTTTATAAAAAACATTTTATAAAAATTTCTCAATACTAAATATGAACTTTAAGGAACGTAAAATTTTTTTTTTACCAAGTTCATTCTTGCAGAGGCTATGATGTAGAAGACGCTTTGATATTCGGATCCGTTGATGTAGATGCGATCTTGAATTTATTCAACGGTGTAACGACGTATGACATACATATTGATAATGGACAAAAATGTCCTTACAACAACTAAGGAGAGTATAATCCTTATAGTGGCATGTTTGATGACTGGACTCAATGTAGTAAGATAATTATGACCTTCAACTTGATTAAAGCCCTTTGCTACGAGCCTGGCTTTGTATCTATCCATAGAGCTATATGTAAGATTTTTAGTACGAAATACCCATTTGGATCCAATAACATGCATATTTGGTGTTCATGGAACGAGGGTCCAAGTGTTGTTGAGAGTTAATGCATGAAATTCTTCTCGCCTCGCTTGTAACTAGTGGGATTAAAAGAGGGCAGCTTGTAAGGTGGTAGGTTCAAAATATTGCGGCTGTATGGTGGATATAAGGCTGGTGAGAGTAGATTTGGCTTTGCGTCAGGTGATCATAAGGTGCCGGGAAGAAGGAAGGGTATAGGTAGTTGAGGGAGGAGAAATGGGTAAGTCAATTGAAAGTGAAATTTCCACTGGATTAGAATGAATAGTAGGTAATGTGGAATGAGGAGAGGAGATGGTAAATGGAGAGATGGGGTTGTCAGCGTGAGAAGTAGTAGATGGAGAAGTAGGACTAGGTGTTGGTGTTGGTGTAGATATAGGGTGAGATTGATGAGGGTTAGGAGAAGATGATAGAGCAGGTGAACAATGTGATTGGGGGCTTTGAACAGTAGCAATAATAGGTGTAGGTGAAGCTGAGGTGGGTGGACTAGTAGGTTGGGGTGGATGAAAGGACTGTTGATTTGAGTCTTTAGAAAACTCTTATGACTTTGCATTAAACTCTTTAAAAGTTGATAGGCATGTAGCATCAACAACATAATCAGGCAAGGAAGTCGACTTGACATAAGGAAGTAATCTCTCATCAAATATGACATGTCTACTGATGAAAACCTGTCTTGTGTGTGGGTTTAAGCATATGTATCCCTTGTGAAGTGAGTTGTAGCCAATAAATATGCATGGGACAGTTTTTAGTTGAAATTTGTTTTTATTTATTCCTCTCAAATAAGGGTAACATCAACAACCAAACACTTTGAGTGATTCATAATGAGGATGATGCTTGTATAGTTTGGAAAATGGTGAATCCATCCCCAACACTTTTGTCGATAGTCAATTAATGAGAAAAGTAGCAGTGACAAAAGCTTCAAACCAAAGGTATAATGGCAAATTAGCATTAAATCACATTATTCAACCAGTCCACAACATATCTGTGCTTTCTTTCAGCAACTCCATTTTGCTTTGGAGTATGAGGACAAGAAATGTGTCTCAGTGTGCCTTTGTTGGATAAATGATTGATGAATTCAGTTTTCTCAAACTCGCCTCCCCCATCACATTGAAAGAATTTGATGTTAGAGGATAATTGAGTATGAAATATTTTTTCAAACTTCAAATATGTTTAAAAAAAATATTATTTCAATTTTAGAGAAAAGATCCAGGTGAATCTTGTACAATCATCCACAAAGGGGACATAGTATTTCATATGCTGAAAGGATAAAACTGGGGCAGGACCCCACAAATCATAGTGAATTTTCATAAAAGGGAGTTCACTTTTGGCATTACAAACTTGAAAAGGCAACTTGTAATTTTTACCTAACTGACAACTAACACAAGGAGTAAAGGTCTTATTCCAAAATATAACATTCAGATAGTTATTTTTATCTAAAACTTTCAATATCTTTGAGTTGGGATGTCCCGGTCTTTGGTGCCACACATCATCTGGAGCTTTGCCCATATTGAATGGCAGATAAATCATAAAATCCCTCATCAAGGCCATACAATCGTTCTTTCTTGGTTCCTTTAGCTAGAACCTGTCATGTTATCTTGTCCTTTATAACAAAAGAGTCATTAGTAAATTCAATTATGCATGGATGATCTTTGATAAGTTTACTCACTAATATCAAGTTCTTGGTAATTTTAGGAACCACAAGAATATCTGTCAAGTTTAAAGAGGGGTTTGTGTCCAGTGTGTGTGATATCAAGTTTTGATCCATCATCTACCATAACTATATCATCACCATAATAAAGTTTGAATTTTGATAGAGTACATGTGGTGTTGTTCATGTGGGCATTAGCTCCTGATTCACGGGAGAACTGATTGTCATTGTGTCCTTCATTTATGATGATGGTAAGTTCTTGAGACTGCATCCCCATATCTTCTCCATTATAGGTGAAATCCCATCGATAAATACAAGTCGTGGTTGAATAATTAGGTTTTCCATATGTTTGACATGAGGTGCCTCCATTTTTGTCTTGAATACCAATGGGTTGTCAGTTATGTTGCACACTCATGGATCCCCATTACTATTGTACAGGTGGATGAGGCCTTTGTCAATAGTTAGAATAACTTAGTCTAAAGCCTCTTCCCCTTGATTTGAAGTTATTTGATCCTCCAGTATGCTGATACCCACCATATCCACCATGGTATCCTCCATTATAGTTGCCTCTTCCTCTGCGAAAATTCCCTTGACTCCAGTTGCCTCTTTCTCTTGAGTTTCTTCCTCTTCCATTACCATTATAGGGTGGTCTAAAGGTTGTGAATGCCATAGTTTGATCTGGCTCAGTTGCTTGGGTTTTCCCATCTCCTTTTGAGCTTTGTTCTCTCATATAAAAGCTTCTTAGTGAATTGATGACTTGATTCAATGTGGAATAGGAAGGCTTCCCTAGCATCACAGTTCTAAACATTTTGAATTTTTCTCCCAAACCTCGTACAAAACACACCACCTTTGTGTCTTCATCCACACCATTTTTGATAGCAGCTAATCCATCACAGATTCCTTTGAACTCCTTTGGGTATTCATCCGAAGACTTGTTGCCAATGGATATCTCATGTGAGCTATCTTTTAGCAGAAATTATGTATCTTTTGTTTATTGAAGATAGTTATCTTCTAAGCAATCCCACATTTCTTTGGATGTTTGACACCCTACAATAAGGAACATACTCTCTTCAGTGACAGTTGCACCTAGCCATCTTCTTACCATCACATCTGATTCTTCCCAGGCTTCAAGTTCTTTTGAGTCCTTCTTTTTGTTTTCAGTAGCTTTTGGTGGTTCATTATGTATTAGTGGTAAGGCCTTGATTGATTTCATTTGTTGGAACATTTATTTTCTTAATACAAAGTAGTTGTCAGGCTTGAGTTTGATCGTGCTAATGGTGATGAGTTCATGGAGTGAGTTTACAGATAGTGACAGTCCATTGGATGATGAAGCCATTGAACCGTACATCTCTCATACCATGTATAAACTTATGGAATTCAGATTACATTATTACACTCAAATCTTTTTATATTCGATGATGTTAATTAACAGGTTATATGAGATTTATAGTATACATGAAGTAATCTACAAAATCAAAGAGAATCAAAATAGATCCCTACATCTGTGCTAACTACTTTGAAACATTTGAATGCTACCTGCTTCCTGATTTATAGGATTGAGTTGTTGAGTAGTTAATTGACTGAGTATTTGATCACATTCTTTAACAGTAGGAACCTCACAGCCTTTTCTAATTACTTCTATATTGAAAGCCCAAGCTTTAATATACCTAAACTTGTCAAACGAGAGAGAGACATTTTTAGAAACTTTGATTCTCTAAACCCATTATATAGTTTAAGACATATACTTTGAGTTTACCTCTTTTAATACACTTATCATGTGTCATATACTTTGAGTTTACCTCTTTTAACCAACATAAATACTAAAAGTGACTCTTAATTAGGATAAAAAACTAAGCGGATCCAAAAATGTGAGTAAGAGGGGGCGAAACAATATATCTCAATTTTTGTGAGGGCCAAAACTATAAATATATTAAAAATATAGGGTTAAAATTTGAATGTCTTAAAAGTTTTGGGGGGCCAAGGGCACCCCTCCCCCCCCCCCCCCCCCCTGGATCCGCCTTTGAGTACTACTATAATTTTGAAAAGATAACGTATAAAATCAAAGTATGTCCAACTAAAATGCTAAAAACATGTTCACTTACGCAACATGGTTCATGCCTTGGATATTGGAAAGTTTTCTTTGTAGTTAGAGCTGCTTATCTTATTTCTTTTTTCCCTTTTCAGGATTTTTTGTAGCATTCCAACTATTTTGAGTAAAGTATATATACATCCCTTCCCATTCCATAACAAAACATGAAGTAATTTATTCAACATATTTTGAACAAATTATTCTTGGAAACAAAATAAAGATAGAGATTTATGATAGAGTAATCATCTAAATCGTATTCATTTTAGCAAGCCACATCAACACTTAAAGCCTTGTCTGTAATGAGCCATTCATAAGCATGATTTATATTTTGATATGAACTTACAAACCAATACAACTTACTACTATCAAAACCTTTTCTAAGATGAGAAAAGACTACTCGTGTTATGAGAACTGACCTATTCAAGGTAGAAAAATGATTTATCTTCACAAGAATTCCCACATTACCATGAAACAGAGCTCAGATTCAAGTCCCGAGTCTATTTTTCACGCCGAAACAAAAGAAACCGAAGACATCAATATTAAAAATCCACTAAAAAAACATCTTCATGCTCAAATATAAATACATATATAAGTTAATACACAAATAGATACATGCATACAGAAAATGTTAGCAGACCTATCACAAATTAGGAAAAAATGTAAACTAAACTATATAGGGTCATTTGGCTTCGAAAGGTTTTCATGCTTACATATGTCTAATTTTCAACCATGAAATTTTCACAAACCGCAAGCTCCACTGTAAATTGCAAATATATCTATATACATTCAAGTAATCAATATTACTAAACGTTGCATCAAAACAACACTAGACAACCCTAAAAAATATATTTAAGTTGCACATAAAAGGCATAGATAGTTGTAATCACATTTAATATAATAAAATACACACACGCATGAAAAATCAGCTCGACTATGACCTAGTGCTTAGTGATAAAAAACTATCAATTTAACAACGTACTCTCCTTTAGTCGCTTTTGCTAGCATCAGATTACTAAAAAAACTAATCATATACAAACAACGATGGGGGGGGGGGGTGTGAATATTAATATGAATATGATAATTCCTTAATTGGCGATTTCATCCGCCTGCACCACATAAATACTTCTTTTGTTTTTGTGAGTATTATTGAGAGAAAAAAATGGCTCTAACTGGAACATTGATTTCAAGAATATTGATTTCAAGAAGAACAAGAAGAAATAATAGCCTAAGTCAAATAATGGTGGTCACTAGATCGTATCTTCAAGTCACATCAGTGGAGCCTTGGTCGTTATGTCCTCTTAGTGTTCACCCAGATCCACTGGGGAAGGCCCAATTCACCATAACAGATGACTCGTGTTTGTCCATATGCAGTTTCTTCAAGCGAGCTTTGGTGGGGAGGGTTGGTGGTGTTGGGTCCTTACAACCTGGAGAGGGCGTATTATAGAGTGGTGTTTCCTAGATTTAGATGGGGCATCAGGAGAGTTTGTTATTATGTGGGATAATAGAGTGGTGGAGAAGATTGATGTCTTAGTAGGTTAATGGTCACTCTCTTGTTTTTTCAGGAATATTGAGGATGGATTTTCGTGGACCTTTTTTGGGGTCTATGGGCTAGTCGAGGACTTGGAAAGGAGGGAGTTATGGGAAGAATTGGCAGGGGAAAAAGTGTCTGGGATGTTCCGTGGTGTATGGGGGTGATTATAATATCGTGTGTTTCCCCTCTGAGAGGAGTGGTGGGGGAGATTGAATTCTTTTATACAGGATTTATCTGATTTTATCGATGAGTTGGAGTTGGTAGATCTTACTTTGGAGGAAGGGTTATATACCTGGTCCAGTCACAGGGACGACCCTTCATTTTCTCAACTTGATCGGTTCGTTCTTTCTATTCAGTGGGAGTACCATTTTATGGTGGCTACTCAATCCTATCTTCTGCAGGTTACTTCTGATCATTCCCCTATCCTCCTAGGGTGTGGCAGGAGTAGGGGCGGGAGGTATCCATTTTCAATTTGAGAACATGTGGCTTTAAGTGGATGACTTTATTGATAGGGTTAAGGAGTGTTGGAGTGGGTATGAGGTTGAGGGGAATGCTAGCTTCAAAATGGCATCTAAATTGTTCCATCTTAAAAGGGGTCTTAGTCGGTGGAATCGTGATGTATTTGGTCATGTGGGGGGTGTGATTGCGTAGCTTATGGAGGATATTTGGGGTCTTGACGAGAAAGACGGTTTGAGCGGTCTTTTGGGGGTCGAGAAGGTGGCTAGGGAAGAGAAAAAAAGTGAGGTGGGGAGGAGGTTGATTCAGGAGGAGCTTTGTTGGAAGCAAAAAGTCTAGGGCTCTTTGGCTTAGGGAAGGAGACAACAATACAAAATTTTTCCATAAAGTTTCTAACTCCCATCGTCGCTTTAATCATATTGGGAAGTTGTACTAGAGGAGGTGGAGTACACCTAGGAGAGCGACATTCATAGGGAGATCAGTCAGTTTTATGCGAGATTGTATACTGAGGATGTGTCCTCGCGTCCAAAGATGGATGACCTTCCGGTGGTTAGCATCTTGGGGGAGGATGTTGATCAACTGGAAAGGTTGTTCATAGAGGAAGAGGTGGTACATGTTTTGAGGTCTATGTGTGGGGAGTCGGGATGGGTTTCGGGGAGTGGCGGTGCAGGTGGATGCAAAGATGTGTATCCTTTGTCAATTTCTCTGTCCAGGTTAATGGGGTACCCGAAGGTTTCTTCTCGAGATCTCGAGGTCTTAGGAAGGGTGACTTGTTATCCTCTTTCCTCTTTAGTTTGGTTATAGAGGCATTTTCTCGGATGATGAGACGTACGGTGGAGGGTGACCTACGTTCCGATTTTTTTATTGGGATCATTGTTCCCCAACCTGTTGTGATCTCTCATCTGCTTTTTGCCAATGATGATATTATTTATTTTGGGGCAAATGTAGATGAGGTGAGGACGTTGAGCTTGTTGCTAGTGTGTTTTGAGGTTGTGTCTGCTCCGTATCAACGTCAGGAAGAGCTAAATGATTTCCATTGGTGAGGTCGACAATGTAGGACTATTGGCTAGGGTCATTGGGTGTACCGTCGACTCACTTCCCTCTACTTATCTGGGCCTCCCCTTAGGGGAAAAGTTTAAGTCCACGAAGATGTAGGATCCGGTCCTTGATAGGGTCCAAAGGAGGTTAACTAGTTGGAATAATTATTACCTTTACAAAGGGGGAGCTTGACGTTGATCAGAAGTTTATTATCGAGTATGTCGACTTATTTCATGTCTAATCTCCCTTTACCTAGTTCGGTGGGCAGTCGTCTCGACAAGTTGATGAGGAATTTCCGGTGGGGAGTGCATAATGATCAGTTCGAATACAGTCTGATGAGTTGGGATGAGGTGTTCTTGCCACAGAAGGAGGGTGGGCGGGGGTTAGAAGCTTAGCCCATTTCAATAAGGCTTTACTGGGGAAGTGGTTGTGGTAGATTGATAGGGAAGATGGTAGACTTTGGACTAAAGTGATGTTGGCTAGGCATGGGGCTGACCCGTTTCAGTGGGGACCTAGGGAGGGGAGTGGTGCTCATGGGGTGGGGATGTGGAAGTGTATTTCACGTGGGTGGGGTAATTTTTCTAATTAGACTTCCTTCCAGGTTGGGTGAGGGAATCGTATCAAGTTTTAGAAAGATAGTTGGGGTGAGGGTGGCTCTCTGGAGGATATTTTCCCTGGGTTATTTTGGATTAGGGGAGATAGAGAGGGGACTATAGAGGATCAAAGGAGGAAGGTAATGGATCGAGTGGTGTGGGACCCGAAGTTTAGGAAAGGGCTTAGGGATTGGGAGCTGGAGGAGGCATAGAAGTTCTTTGAGTGGCTTCTTTCGATGCCTCTTCCATATATTGGGGATGATGGTTTGAGATGGATGGGATCTCAGCATGGTCTTTTTTCGGTTAAGAAATATTAAAATGTGCTTAGGGGCAGGGGGAGTGTTTCTCTTCCTTGGAAGAGTCATGCGTCCCCTAAGGTGAGATTCTTTGTGTGGACTGGGGCCAGACAATCCATTTTGTCTATGGAGGGGCTACAAAAATGAGGGAGGAGGTTGACCAGTAGATGTTGGTTGTGCAAGAAGGAGGAGGAGACGACCAATCACCTTCTTCTTCACTATCACATGACTCGGGGACTTTGGGACTTGATTTTCTCTTTAGGAAAGATCTTGTGGTTATGCCACGAGAAGTAAGTGAGGTGCTAGCAGCTTGGAGGAGTACTAGGGGTTGGATTGGTCTGAGGGGTGTTTAGAGGATGGTCCCACATTGTATCTTCTGGACTATTTAGCTTGAGAGAATCGGAGATGCTTTGAGGGGATCAAGTTGGATCCTTCTCGCTTACAGTACTATTTTTTTAGCCTTATTCTCTCTTGGCATTGAAAAAGGGAGATTTCTTTGCTGACTATTTTCCTTGAGTTTTTGGAGGAGTTCATGGTCTAGGTTTGTCTTTGTTTGGATTTTGTCCCTTTGTTTCTTTTTTTGTATACTCCCTATATACGGGATTCCGCGCCCTTAGGCGGTACGTTTTTAATGAACCATTTACTTATCCAAAAGAAAAAAACGGTTCAATTAAAAAGTGTTAAAAAAACGCCCAAAACAATAGTATGGTTTGATTTAGAAGGAGATTAGGGGTTGAGTTGGAATTTGTGGTTTCCTTGATTATTTCAAGAGAGAGAAAATGTGATTTTGCCTTTACTTTGAGAATGGAAATGAATAAAACCCTTGTTTAGAATCATCATAAAATATGTACCAAAAAACTTACATATGTTTATCTAACTAATAAAACACAGAACCCACATTAAAATCACCAATTTCACACGTATGTGAATGTACATATAAGTTCAAACCCATTAAAAAAAACCTAAAACTAAATCAAAATCAAGTATGAGATTTTTATGTATAGATTACATTTGAAGGAAAAAAATTCATAAATTAAACTCGCTTCCTATTCAACCATTAAATAGTTCTTGTTCCTTTTATATGACAAATATATCCTTTTCTAATAACTCATCAGTCATTTTTGTAAGAAATTTCAAACATTTGCTTTTTTTTCTTCTATTTTATTTGTATACTATTTTTACATACAATAAATATTTATTACAGTAAAGAATAACCATGAAGAAGTAGAGAAGAATGAGAATTAAATTACTGAGTAAATATTTACTATTAGAATATTACATAAACAAAATCAACATCAGCCTTTTTAGTAAATATTTACTATCGAAAATACAAAAGAAGAAGAAGAAGAAGAAGAAACTTATTAACTGTCAATTCGTACATATGATACACATTTGCTGTTTGGGAAAAAATACAGTGATTTGGAGGTTTCTCCATACGGTAAATCTTTATTGATTGAACAAAACATAAGTGAAATATTTAATGTCATTAAAAAATATTTTCTTTACAATACAAACTATAAAAGGGGGATAAAAAAAAGTACGAATTGATCTTAGGTAATACATATTTAATGTGGAAGTAAATAATTAAATTATATATAATATTTACCAAACAAACAAATTCAAACTATTTGAACAACATAACAGAACAAACATAACAAATTCAAACTAAGAAAACATTTAATGTGATAGTTCATTACCGTGTATTATAATTTATATCATAAATAAAAAAAATACAAATACAATAAATATTTATTGTCCGTTTAATAATTTTTTACTAGAAAAATGAGTAAACAATAAATATTTATTATTTGAATAGCATAATAGAACATCAAGGCTCACATCATTTGCTCCCAAAAAAGATCATAAACTCGCGAACCAAAAACATCACCCTTACTTTCTTCTTCATCGTCAAAACCACCATGTCACAACCATCAATCAACCCACACTACCACCTCGTATTTTAATCAAATCCCCACAATAAACACCAAAAAACCCAGAAATAGATGAAGATAAAGACATATATATATATATATATATATATATATATATATATATATATATATGTATAGAGAGAGAGAGAGAGAGAGAGAGAGAGAGAGAGAGAGAGTGAGAAAAAATCACACCACATGCCGGAACCAACAACTGTGTGCCGCTATGGGTGAGAGAGATACGAAGACACGATTTGGTTTGTATGGTTTTGTGTGTGTGTGTGTGTGACAGAGAGAGAGAGAGAGAGAGAGAGAGAGAGAGAGAGAGAGAGAGAGAGAGATGGTGAGATATTTTAAAAAGGAGCTTTTAAATTAGTGTTTTGATTATTTTTGTACATTTAGGAGTACATATTTTAAAAGTTGGACTTAATTTATGGTTGACTAGTCAATGGAACTTAAATAAGAACAATATCTTCAAATAGAACCCACATAAAATAAGCCCAATTTTAAACTATATTTACAAAATTAAGGCTAATTGTATTTGAGCCCTACTTGAAATTTTTTTACTTCTTTAAGTCCATTGACTAGTTAACCATCATTTAGGTCATATTTTCAAATTCTAGGCCAAACGCCATTTACTCTCTTTTGTATTTTTTATTTCTACTCTTTTCTTTTCTTTTCATTTTTCTTGTTTTGGTTTCGTAGGCAATGATTGAGAAATGGGTAATGGCGAGTTTTTTTTCCAATCGATGGTAAAGTTTAAGATTTTGGTGGTGGTTTTGTTGTTGTGATGGGAAAGGATCAAGGAGAAGGTTTTATATATAAGGATGAGTGCAAATATTGTTTCTAAGAATCAAAATGGGTATGGGTGTAGTTCATGATCAAAAATATGTTAGATCGCAACATTTTTTCCTTGACATTAAATACTTACTGTTTGTGATGGCCTTTTGTAACTGCGATTTCACTCGGATGATAAATATTTAGTGTTAGTGAAAACCTCCCGATGACTGGTATTTTACTATGACAATATATACATACACACATACACACACACACACACACACATGTGTGTATATATGTGTGTATTTATATATCTATATAATAAGGAGCAAAAGGTTTTCACTACTCCATAAGTTGATAACATAATTAGAGGCTAGGATTGAATTGTGTAAAATTGAATCCAATGGCTCACATTTTGTTTGGAGTAAGATGATGATGGTTCCCCCTTTTTTCCCATTCTCACTTTCACTTTAATTCAAATTAGAGGGTCTTTTTGTAAAAAGCCCTACTCTCCCCTCAATCACCTCACGATCAATCACCTCATACCATACCCACTCAGAGCATCGCATATTCAACCTCTCACGAATATCTCTCGCTCTCTCCTCCCTCTATCGATTTCCTCTCCCAGTCTCGCAACATTAACCAAAAGGTAAATCTTTATGATCTGTCTTGGTTATGTTGGGTTGGTTTCAGGTTTTTGTGTCCGGTTCTCTATACAAGATGTTATGTTGGGAGTTTTTTTGTTTAAGAACGTTTTTTTTGTTCGTTTGGGGATTTTGTGTTTAAGAATGTTTTTTTGTTTGTTTGGGCTTTTTTTGTAATGACATTTCTGTATATGACATTTTTCTATGTATGCGATTTTTCTGTATATGAAATTTTTGTTTGTTCCTTTGAATAATGAGTGATATGGTCTGTGTGGGTAGGATAAAATGGCGTGTTCGACTAAATGCCTCAATGATGATATATTTGTTGCCAACTTTTCTTGATTAATGTTGATATTATCCTAATGATTATTAAAGATTGGTATCATTTTGTTTTTTTGTTCGCTTGGGGATTTTGTGTTTAAGAATGTTTTTTTTTTGTTTGTTTGGGCTTTATTTGTAATGACATTTCTGTATATGAAATTTTTCTATGTATGAGATTTTTCTGTATATGACATTTTTGTTTGTTCCTTTGAATAATGAGTCATATGGTCTATGTTGGTAGGATAAAATGGTGTTATGTGTGTTCGACTAAATGCCTCAATGATGATCTATTTGTTGCCAATTTCTGTTGATTAATGTTGATATTATCCTAAAGATTATTAAAGATTGGTATCGTTTTGTTTGGTTAGGTGAAACGACCTCATTATTATTGTTGTGTATTGGTTGGACTGATTTAATTTTTATTCATTTCTTTTAGGTGAAAAAGTGACCATATGAGAAGTGAACAAATTAGGTATTTCTCACTCTTCTTCCTTTATTGTGTTTGTTTGAATGATTAAAGAACTGGATTGGAGATATTCATTACTTTTATTTATAAATTTTTGGGGGTTAATTAATAAATTTTTTAGAAGTGTTATTTGGCTACTATTTTATGGTGAATTACACCACTATATTGCTACAATTATGAGGGCTAGATTTTCTTTCCTCCCGTATTTTTTAACGACGTAATAAAACTTTAATTAATTATTTTTTAGAAGTGTTATTTAGCTACTGTTTTATGGTGAATTACACCATTGTACTGTTGGAGTTATGAGGGTTGTATTGCTATAATTTTAAGAGCATAACTTGGGGACACGGTTGAGGTAGTTGGATACGTGTCCCATGTTATAGGTGGACAATTATGTAGTGTGCATCTCATGTGTTCACTGTCCACAAAATGGTGTCCCACATTGGTGTGTTTATAGCATCATTCATTTATTTTGTAATTATGAATCTTTATTTGTTGAATCTATGTTTTTTCGCATCTTTCTCTCATCTCTCAAATCCCATGAATAAGCTCTCAATATATATGTTCCGCTGTCAAAACCATTCGTCGAACTTCCATGCTTAAATCCGACCCCTAAATCCACCATCCATGACCATGTTAGTTTTTTTCATATATTTGTAATGATTTACATTCAGTTTTGTATTTTGTTTATGATTTTTGAGACTTGGGATTTTTAACTATTTCTAATTGAACCAAGTAATGCAATTACTTGGATTTTGTCACATTTGTCTAAGATAGGGGAATTTGTCACATTTGATCATTGTGGCTTTGATTCTTTCTTTTTCATTTGGTGTTCTGTAAATATAAAGTGTATGGGGTTCTAAGTGAACTTGACAGGCATGAACTTGACAGTTTTTTAGGTATACATGTCTTGCCAATGTAAATTGACAACATGTTCTATTGTTAATACATGTTAGTTATAAGATATGAATATCATCATTTACTATTGAAATGATATACTAAGTAATCTTTTGAAGCATCACAAGCCTGGAAGTATGATTTTAGGCTAATAAATTTGAAAGCAGAGCTACGTCTGTTCTCATCAGAAGCATAATTTTTTGTTACATTTGAATGTAGAGATACAATTAATTTTGCATATTGACTTTTCTAAGATATTATGAGACTTCTTGGACATATTCTATGCCTCCTGAATCATTGGATTTTCTCTTTATTTATAATTAATATATTATGTTTACTAGATTTGTTTGATGATGAATTAGTATTTTCCTAGCATAGTTGACTTTTTATGTTAGCGAAAAGGATTCAAATATATTAACTCTTATTCAATTTCCGAATTGTCGACTTTTATCACGTACTACATCTATGACTTAAATTATTATAAGATTGAAACATGTATATGTATGTCGTTGGCATAGATGCACTATATAGAGCTTCTTTTTTAGACACCTCACTATGGAGACCTTACATTACAGTTTTGTATTGAGAGTTAAAATAGTCGCTTACCATGATGATGACGATGATCAATATAAAATTACACAAAGCTTTTTTTCAAGAGCTTCTTTCAACACAGAGCTTCTTATTATAAAAAACTATACACATCTTCTTTTTATCATACGTAGATCTGCTTCTTTTCATCTGGTATATGCAGTCCTTTCAGTACGGATTATTTCTATTTGTTTACTATTGATTTTAACCATAAACTCGAACAGTTCTTTGCTTCTTGAGTGAGACTTTTTGTTTACTGTGGACACTTTTAATGTTTTTCTGAGTGTATATTTCAAAATTAAGTAATTTATATCTGATTAATCATGTAGGGAAGAGATACTTGCAAAAATGAGCATCAATCAAGATCGATGAACTTAGCATTGGTGTTCTTGAATAATAAGAGCAGGGGTTTGAAATTCATTTTTGACAGGTTTTCATTATCTTGGCTTTAAGATTTTCTAGAGAGTGGATCTTAACTCAGGTCACGAAGTGGTTGATATGTATATATTTGATATGAGTCTTGACTTTGGTCATCAACTATTCGGTATAATGTTAATAAGAGATTCCATTTGGTTGTATGATCATCTCCAAAGGTATATTGCCTCTCTCTGTCACACATAAATTCATCTCACTACCCAAATTTGTTAAAGTTTTTCACCATTAGTATTTCACTATTGGTATTTAGTATTTATTATTTCACAGCCATGGAGACCATCTCAGAAGTCAGCTCCAGTTACTTGGTAAATTTCTTTCTTCAAACTATTATAATTTTTTATGGGGTTTTTAAGTGTGTAGATTGTGTTGTTTGTACTACTACATATATGCACATTTTTTTATGGTGTTTGTAGTATTGGTTTTAGGCACATTTTTGTGATATATTTCAATTGTAGGTGAATTGTTTCATAAAATGCTCAAGTGAGCTGCGTAGATGTTGTAGACGATAATCATGTGAATGGCTTTGCCTATAATTTATCTAACTGTTGAAAATGTACTCTTTCCCCCGAATGATTAGGATTTTATTTTTTACTTTTTAGATTTTGTTCATGGGGGGTTTCATAACTATATTTGTTTGTGGTTGTTGGAGGATTTTTTGTTAATGTTTTCTTAAAGAATCACCCCTCCTGATTCGTGGAAGTTACAGTGACATGGCTGCTTTGGCATTGTGCTATAAGTCTTCATCTTTATCTGATGGTAATTGAAAAAGATCTGTTTTATATTCTTGATACGATAACATGTTAAATGGAAAAGATGGTACATATGTACAGTCATCTTAAAAGCTATTAGCAATTTGGTTTCTATCAAAATGCCAAAGCAACCTATTGCTTCATATAGAGATTCTAACCAGTTGGAATCTGTTAGCTGTGATATCCCTATTTTTTCAGCTTTGGCAGTATAAGAGGGAAACACAGTTGTCAATTAAAATTCAAATGACAAAGTTGTGATCGAAAATTGTGAACTCGCCTTGGTAATACTCGGTATCTTTGGATATATACAATTTTAAGTAAATCTACTATATACAGAATGAGTGCAGCGTAAAAAATAATTTTGGGAAGTACAAGAAGAATTTATACAAGTGGAGTAATTTACAAAGCCAAAGGGTGATTTCAAAAGACACAAATATAAATCTGTTGTTAAACTAAAGTGAGAAATGCTTACAGAAATCCCAGAATTGGAATCCAGCGGGAATGAAATTGCGAGGAATTGAGAAGAAGTCATTTTTACATTACACCATCCATTTCGTCATGATTTATTTTTTCTTACTGTTATGCAATCACCGACTGTCTTTTAGGTTTTTTAAAAATAGGTTTTGGACTATATTGGTTAAGATTAATTAGGACTTAGAATTAATTTCTATGTGGGGTTAATAGATAATAAACTTATTGACTCAGATATTGACTCAAATATGCCTTTGCCAAGTTTCATAGTATAGTGTACATAACAATGTATTTGAAGCACGTATCTCATATAATATTAATATTTGTTTTGTTTCTTGGTTGTTTCTTCTGCTTTTTAGCTACTTGAACATCTAGATATTCCTTGAATTGTAGTTTCAACACTTTTCTTCCCAAAGCTCATGTTATTTAGAGGAAACACACATTTGTATCTATCTTGGCTTCTTGATTGGTGACTCTACTTTTCTCTCCTTTCGTGAATGTGTATTTAAAATGAGGCAATAATGATAATATTCCTTAATTAAACTAATATTCTTCTCTTATTCTTAATTATTGAATGAATATATGCACTATATATTACATGGGTTTTGATTACTTCATATACAAGTTCAATGTGACAGCTAATTCAGAACACAAATTTGGAATTATGTCAAAATTTGGACTTTTTTTTAGTTCAATTTTTTTTTCAAACATCAAAGTTTAGTTGGGGATTTTTTTTTTGTGATAGCAAAGTTTAGTTTAGGACCTTTTTTTCCATATTTAAGTTTGTAACTTTTTTTTTCTCTTTCACTAAGTCTTTCAATATCTTATTTGGTTAATCAAACTCAAATTGTAGATTGTCAAATACCAATTATATTGTGACAGTCCTACATTTTTTCCTTTTTTTATATTTTGTGCTAATATGAGTTATTTTATTTTTGTTTAGACTTAGTGCTTTCATTCCCACGATTTTTCACATGATCTTTAACTAAATTTCATATTGTTGAGTTCATATTGATGATTTGGTGATATTTTCTCAGGTGATTAATAATTTCTTACAGAGATGGTAAAATATAGCGCATCTACCTCTTTAACAGGTGTTTTTTGAGATGGTAAAAGTGGATTCATATTTCTCTATTATCATGAAGTTGAACATTGGGGATATGGAATGTGTGGAATTTTTCATATGAAAGAAAGACCTCTTGAGAGATGTTTGTGACTCCATTAGCAACGAGACTATTAGGATATAGTTAGGTTAGCACCGAGACCCTTTAATAGGCTTTGATTTATGTGTTGATTTTTTATTCGCATCTATGGATATAGTTGTGATAATTTTTTATTTACATATGCACTATTTACATAACATTAGTTATGCCTATGTTTTTTTATTAGTTTTGTATACTAATAGGCATAACTTATTAATTTTATATACTAATAGTACTTTCAAATGTTTATTTTTCAATCGGAGTTTCTGAATTTTGTATTTTTATGTCTATATCCAGGGATCTCCGTAACAACAAGTTGACATAACCAATTCCTCCTCAAATTGGGTGTGTGAAGACTTTTCTAATGCTCAAGACTTTTTAGTTTATAAGTTATGAGCCTGTAAATTTATGTGTATTGTACCATTGAATTGATAATGAACATAAATGTTTCCAACCAAAAAAAATAATAGTATTGTCCTTTTAATTTAGTTTATAATTGTGTTCTTTTCCTTGAAGCGCACATCTGCATCCATGAATGATCAGTCACGCTGATTTGGAAATTTGGTTGTGAACGATCAAATAGAAGGCTGAAATAGAAGAATGTTTGATGTGTACAGTGTGTTTGAGAAATTCTATCACCCAAAAAAGTTTTCAAGAATGTGGCTTTGCTATGCATCAATCGGTGAATCCAGTCATGTGTTCTCCTTTGTTCTCACGCGACAAGAAAGTTTGAAGTGACGGCATCAAAGAACACGATTTTGAAAGCACATCAATTTCAGAAATATTAAAAAAGGAAATGTAAACCTACGGATGTCTCCAAGCTTTGGTGAACCTGTGTTTATGATGCTGTGAAGTCTATATGTACTAAAGTCTCCTGGCTTTAGTGTTTGAATTTTCTTATCACATCTCCCATTTTATTCTATATAGCTTATCTTTGAATATGACTTTTGTTGGAGTCGTACATGTTATAATATTTGACATGCCAAAAGTTTATACTGCTGTCACACGATGAAACTAATATTTTTTTAATAATTTCATTGCAGGATCCTAATGTGAAATACTCATTCCTTTAATGGTATTGCCCGTGAAAGGAAATCAGTTATTGATATCTACAGTTGAGTTTTTCATGTAGGGGTACTGTAGATTAGTAGTTTAGTACAATTGTTTCCCTGTGAAAATGATTGTTAGTTTTTACATTTGATAAACATGTGAATTTTTTATAAAGTTTGTTTCATAAAAAATATTTGTTAGATGAATTTTGGCTCTTTGAATATTGTTGGATTGGTTTTTGTCCCTTAAGGAGGGTGGATAGTCCAATAAACAAAGGAGATTATGCTCATTTGTTTTCAAACATTGACACTGTTTATTTGAGGCACACTGTGAATTCGATTGATGAATATTATATATTTCATGTTATATGTGAATTTATTTGACGAATTCAAACTATTTGAATGTTATTGGTCTATTTGTTGAGCAGGGTGAATAGACCTATGTATAAACGAGATTATGGCCCTTTTTAAAAAAAATTACACTTTGTTTTATCGGGGAACGAAATTTTTGTCGTTTTGCAATTATGTACATATGAAATTTTTACCGTTTTACGATTACGTAGTTTGGAAATTTTCGTCGTCCCTTCAGGCACGGGCATTCTGCTAGTATATATATATATATACTAGTGTATGCCAGTGCCTGAAGGCACGGCGAAAATTTCTAAAGTGCGTAATCGAAAAAAGAAAAAAAACTCCAAACTACGTAATTGAAAAAATGGAGAGAAATTATTCCCCAACAATACTAATCGTACAAATTTAAGTCCTAAAGTTATTTTACAACACTTTGTAGATATTTTACAAATTTTGGACAGAGTATCCTTTGTTTGTAGGACTGTCCCCCTGTTTAAAAAATAAAAATATATTCCCAACAACATTTATAGTCCAACTTGGACATCGTATAAACAACCCCTTAATTTAAGAAAAAAAAATTAGGAGTTTTCTTTTGGGGGATTGTTATTGAAGGAAACATGTAGCAGAACATTTGGAGTAGCTGACTCAATAGTCTTCAACATCAACATCTTCAATGACATAGTTGCACACATCTGAAAGAAAAAGAGTTTGAATCAATATTTTTAGAAACAAAGCATCAAGAATATTGTTAACATGGTGTATGTGAGTCGCCATCTTGTTCGTGTGTGTGTACGCGCGCGTGCGTGTGTGTATGTGTGTGAATCCAAGTTCAATAAACTATGGAGGCATTACCCTAAAAGCCTCCAAGTCCAAGTGCGATGAAGCATTAGAACTTGTCGCCTCGGCCTTAACGGACGTACTCTTTTCATTGTTTTGGGGATATTCCTGTTCAGGTAGAGCAATGAAAAAAATACCTTCTTTTGATTAAAAAAAAAGAAACCCCAAATTTCAACATACCATTTTTTTTTCAAACCCCCTAAACATAAGATGTAACTAAGAATAAGGTTACTTGAGATCTCACGTACATGTAAGAATCCGGTGTAGAAGAAGATCCCAAAAAAGAAACAAGAATATAAACATTCAGTTATAATGTGTTATTAAAATAGTGTACAATTCAAACACTAAAATCCAAATGATACAGATACCCAAACAAAAAGGAAAAGTAGGGCTGCTATAGCAGCTAATATAACAGCCATAGCAACTATAGAAGCTACAACAGCTATAGTACATACCGCTATAGAAACTATGCGACTAACGCGTATGGTGAAATATTCCAGCTATAGCAGATATGCGGCAATAGCAGCTATGCCAGCTATAGCAGTTATACCAACCAACATGTACGGTGAAATATAATGAAAACGACACACTTAAACAACACGATATGCAAGAACCCAAAAAAAGTGAATTTGAAAAGCATATATTAAACTATGAATAAAGTCTACATAGAGGCTTTGAACCATGTAATGCTAATTCTAATATCATTACAGTAATGCTAATGCTATTTCGAGATGCAATGCTTTATTTTTAATAAACAAATAGCAGCCTATAGTTGGAAATGAATAGTGTATATTCAATAAAAAGCAAAGAATTTAGTCGAACATAACTCACTCAATAGCATCTATTAGTAAGACTTTTATTTGGAGCTGGTGAAGTTTGTCCCTATTTGAGTTGAGAAGTGGAGCTGGTGAAGTTGGCTCCTTATACAAAAGTCTCCTTTATTCTCAACATCCCTTCAAAAAGATAAATATGTTTTCAATACAGATCACCCATGTTTTCAATATTTTTTTTCAAGCAAAAATTGATACAAAAAATTCTAGTGTAAAGAACTCAACCGGAAGATGCAACCGGAGTCATAATTGTAACACCTCTCTTCATAATTGTAAAAGCTCTTTTCATAATTATAACAACCGAAAAATGCAAACAGGTCTTAACAGAAGTAAATGCCCAACCGGAAGATGCAAATATGTCTTAGCAAAAGTAAATAGATAGAGTTTTGCACATGAGAATGATTATTAAGGTGACAAATGTTCCTTAAAAGAGGGTCGTCATACCATAACTTTATATTATTGTAGTGATTCCAGCGATATCGAGTCAGTCAGTAGTCCAAGGAAGCAACATCAAGTCAGGCAGCAGCAAGCAGGGAAGGAGGGAATCTCGACGGGGCAACAGTAGACATACGACGACAGTAGGGTTGCCATCATATGTCCTGATTACTGGACGACAGCAGGGCTGCCATCATTTGCTATAGTATCGATCTGCATAATCAATACTGGAAAAAATCTAAATCAATACATAAAAAAAATAAATTACTAAAGAATAATGTATCAAATTCAGACTCAGATTTCAGATTTCTCAAATTCAGATTAAGATGTGTTCATTAAGATACATAATGTGTTTGTTCTCTTTGGTTTGTTTCGATTACAAATCTAGGGCAGTAATTGACTTATAATCCATTCTGATTAAAAAGATTTTCTTATAAGATACAAATTTAAGAAACAACAATATTATCACAACAAAGAAAGGACCCCTGCAATGTATGCAACAATGTACGTTGCAGGATATCTAGTATAGGACCCAAATCTCAGTTGGGAATTCATCCTAGAACCTTATATATAGGATAGGACCTGAACCCATATCAAGAAACCTCAAGAAACTATTGGAATATGAGTCGTATTGTACCTCAACAGAGAATCAGATACGGCCTGCAAATGTTTTAGACTCCCTTCATAGGAGACACTCGTACCAAAACCTGGTCACCAATCTCCATATTTATGTTCCTCCTGTCAATATTGTCCTAACCCTTCTGCCTATCCTGAGCTATATGAGTGCACCCACAGATAAGCTCGATCCTTATAATAGTATCTTGAATCATCTCCGGCCCTAATAGTTTGTTGTCTTCCACCTTTAACCAGCAAGTGGGCGAATGATAACACCATCTATATAGTTCCTCAATATAGTGCCATGTCAATGGTGAACTGGTAGGAGTTATTATAGGGAATCTCTATCATTGGAAGGTATTTCTCCCATCCTCCCCCGAAGTACAGTATACATATCCTTAAAATAGCTTTCAATATCTGATTAGCTCACTCTGTTTTCCCATTCATCTATGGATGATGCACAGTACTCAAATGCAATTATGTGCCCATAACCTCTTAAAAACTCTACCAAAAGTGGGACACAAAAATCTTTTCCCGATCTGAAATGATATTAATCCCCCGTATAGCCTCACTATCTTTACGATGAACAACTGCACATGCCTAATCTTAGAATCTTTACGAACTGGTAGAAAAGGGGCTACCTTAGTCAAACAATCCACTATCACCCAGATGGAGTTGTGACCTCTTTGCGATGTCGGTAAACCAGTAATGAAATCCATAGAGATACACTCCCATTTACACGCTGGGACCTCTAGTGGCTGCAACATCCTTATCGATCGCTGGTGGTGTACTTTCACTAGCTGGCGGGTAACACACTTCAAGACAAAATTTGTTATATCTCGCTTCATCCCTGACCACTAGTATTGCCTACGCATATCCAAGTATAACTTGTCCCTACAGGCATGTACCGTAAACCTCGACCTGTGAGACTCTGTCATCACTGTGTGTATCAAATCCTCATCCTACATAACGACGAGTCTCCTATTAAAGTGCAAGCTTCCCTTAAAACTGATTAAATAGGACTCTTCCCCCCTCTACTAACAACTGCCATACTTTTCATGGAAGAACTGATCCCATACCTGTGCTTGCACCACCCACATAACAATCTCAAAATTGATAGCCAACACGAACATTCAAGCTCTGGAGACCTTATTGTCATGTCTAATCTCCCTCCACTTCACTTTTTAAAGCTCTGATATCTCCCCAGTAGGTCGTCGGCTCAACGTGTATATTGCTACGTTAGCCTTCCTAGGATGTCACTAAATATCAAAATGGTAGTCCTTCGTAAACTTTAACCTTTTCCGCTGCCTCATATTCATATCCTTCTGCGTGAATAGATACTGAAGTGATATATGGTCTATAAATAAGGTAAACTTCTCCCCAGAAGGTAATGCTTCTAAATCCCTAAGTCAAACACAACCACTACTAACTCAAAGTCATGTGTGGGGTAATTTTTCTCGTGAGGCTTAAGCTTGCGAGCTACATAAGTTATATCCTTTTTCCTCCTTCTGTAGTACACCCCCAAGTCCCTGTAAGGATGCATCTATATAAAAAGGTACTACGTTCCTCCTCTTAGAAATGCGAGCACAAGTACTGAAGTCAACTCATCCTTTATCTCATCAAAAGCTAACTGACAGTGGTTGTCCCAAATAAATGTAACCCCTTTACGAGTCTTCCTTATTTAGTAAAATTATACTCCCATTGTGCAAGTTATCTGCAGCACTTGTCGAAGCGCGGTTCTCTCCATATCCTAAAACTATTGGATCCTTCATTGGATAGAAAGATCCCTCACATGTATCATTACATTCTTTCAATCTATCTCTTACGTGATAGCTATCCTTATTGTGCACATATCCGGAATGTCTTTCTCCTTGACAATATTAAATCCATCTTATTATTCCAAATTTGCTTCTAACTTACCCATAGATGTACGTTCACCCAAACATTTCCACATCTTCTCATTATGGATAATATTGAAATCCAACTAACTAGGGTGCCCATACACCCTAAAGCTTGTGCATATCTGGACTATATACTAAATGTGACATATTTATCTCAAATTAGTCCTCACATACTTGGCGTGACTATACAATAAGGGTACACCCAATCACCCCACTATTCGTAATAATTATTTTTGAGATTATTCCACCGACCCACTAGTGATGAATATGTTCCGCAATGCTTCCATCATGATACTACCCTTCTCCGGTGGCCTTAAATTATAAACTAATTCTCACTCACCGATTCGTCTACACATACATGCAATAACTAAAATACTGAGTCCATGCCCTAATTACCACACATCTCTCAATTCTCAATGCCCACTAAGGTTCATGTGTGGGATGTCTCGCAAGAAAAATCCAATCAAGGAAAAACCCCTGATACACGTCTATGAAGCATTGTCAGCCATCGAGATCCATAGGCCCCAAAGCACCTAATCGTGAAACCTAAAATCCCGTCCCTATATGTATAAGTCTAATTCGTAACACTGACATCTCTAAAGGAGTAGTACAATACTGTGTTCTCATTATCCTTAATTCCTCGACACTAAATTAATAACGAGCTCGATCTCTCGCTCAACGGTAAACCCGATACACCCTGAATCACACCAGTAAAAGTCCCTATACACCACGATCAAATATAATAAGACAAATATATTCTATGAAGTATCTTTTATAATACAATGTATACAAAGGACCGACCCTCTTTCAGGTGATACCTTGCAAAACAATACATCATGCCCTGGAGCAACGATTACGATGTTCTTACTATAACAGTCCACTATCGCTCCAACCTTCGTTACTTAGTCAATATTCATAATAATAATATGTTTTACCCTCATAACTCTCAAAAGGAGAAAAACTATCACACGATATAAACATTCCTTTAGTGTCTCTACCCATTCCTTTGTAGGCGGCACCCAAGGGCCTTGCTACCCAACGGTAAATATATGGAAAATAATAGGGCTGATACTACCGACACACCCACTAAATTTAACTCACCTATAAATTTTAGTGTTAATAATCATATACTGTGATGCACCTATGTCACTTAAAACTTACCCCTAAATAAAAAAAAATATCGTACCTTCAACAGCTGGTGGCTTCTGTGATGCCTATGGCATGATTGGATACCGGACATTATAGGCACGTCCACACTATAATTGCCCCTATTACTGTAGCATTGGTGGGGCTGGTGCTAGGCACCCTGTTATGGTGCTCTACCGTTCTGTGGGAAATCTTTCCTTCAGTGACCCATATCCCCACAAATAAAAAAACAACCAGCGCAATTCTTTTCCTTTTGTCCCTACTGGTCAAAACGAGGACGTTCCCTGCTTGCTACAGACAAGCTTGACCCTTGTGGCCCCACTTTCCACATTAAAAAAATCTCTTTTTAAAATATCCCTACTTCTAGATCTGTTTTCCCTAGTGGCCTTGGCTCTACTGTCCATTCCCATTGTTCCCTTGGACCTAACGGCCTTTGGGAACATGTTGTTGCTGTTGCTGAGGACCTGGGTGGCCCTATCTGAAAATGTTACCCTCTGGTCGGTAACCCCCTGGTCTGAATCTCTTATCCAATTCCTCTATCGGGAACCCTACCCCTGGTTCCTACTCATCCGTTGTTGCGGTGCTCCACTAACACTGTTACCTCCTGTCCTATCTTACTGACTATATTCCCTTATTTTTTTGCTCCCTATCAGCTGGAAATGATGATCTTAGCAGTGCAATAATGAGGTAGTAACTGCCCGTGGCATAATGTTAGCCAGCTATGTGGCTATCACTATTCCCTGTGGTACCTGAGGTACTTGTTGAACCTATCCATCATTTAAATATTTCGGCAATCCAAGTCTGCCGTTCTCTCCTAGGTGGCATATGGAACAAAGTCCAATTGTATGAGCTCACAATCAATACAAAAATAATGGAAAAAAATGTAATCTCAGATACGTAAATATAAATGCAACATTCCTAATAATAAGGTTTTATATCAAAAGACGCTACGCTGAAATCGTAGTAAATCGCACAGATCCTATGGACATTACAACCTGATGCTCTGATACCATATGTGACACCTCGCATATATTAATCATTGCTGATCAGTCCTTTACCAAAATAAACACGAATCTCATTTGGTTCAATCTTAGCATCACTGTCACATTTTTTTTAAATTACTAACCATCTATGTTAAAATAATCTAGTGCCTAATTTTATCTTTTATTTACATATAATAATATGCAAAAATAAAATTAATATAAACCATTCACACAATAACTAGAGTCTATAATATCACAGGATAAAATAAATAAATGAGTAAATACCGAATAAATCATCAGCTCCAAATCCAACATCCAAATCATAAGTATACTGAAATGAAATGAATCTAAATACAGAGTCTGATAATGAAAGAAATAAATCCAAATAAATGACTAAACTGAACGCGCAATATGCCTAACTGAAATAACTGAAATGAATCTAAACTAGGATTGAAATAAGTGAAGCATCTACTCAAGTCTTATATGCCTCCATAAGTACTATAGCTATGCATCCTGGAATGAATCATCATTCCTGGAGTCCCTTTGGTTGGACACCTGAAAATTTTAAAAATATATTTGATACGGGACAGAGCCCAAAACCTTTGAAAACATTTAGCAAGTATTTAAAAATCAATTAGAGCAGTTATTAGATACACACGTTAGATTCATGAACACTCCCTTCAGTTCCTCACCTCTCAACTATAGTGCACACCTAACGTCTGTCATTAAACCCACCTAGTTATGCTACCCAGCCTAACTAGTCACCATAAGTATCTTCCTAACCATTAACAAGTTTATCTCACATGTACCTCCCATATGATACGCTATCGTAAAACCAATAATCAATATTAGTCGAATATTATTATAGAACCATGGACTAAGTTTCTCTTACTTAAGTTACTTTAGATTTACACTATCTATATTTTCTAATATCACAGAGAAGTATAATATATATATATATATATATACACAACTACAACATCTCCATAATGGCCACCGCGATGCATGCATACTCTACTATCAAGTTCATGTATCTCTCGTACGAAATCAACGACTATCGGTTCAGAATCACCCTCAAACCATAAATCAAATAAACAAATAAAGGAGGCGAACTTAGTTTTAGGGCTTTGGGCTACGCAAATGATATATCGGTACGACTATTGTACACTCAAATAGTGATCCACCCTAAGTTCTATGTTCGGGGGCACACATGCATACCTTACTGGCATCACAAGGTGGGATAGTCTATTGCGTGAATTGGAATATTGGGAAGGGGTCGTAGGGCCCTATGAGAATATACTCGGCCACTCCTAATTTTGAGAGTTTACTAAAGTCGAACTGGACTCGAAAGCGCCCAATGACCTTTGGATGAGGGTTTTTGGAGTAAAAAGGTGAGTATGCACGAGCTATAAGGCTGACTCGCACAAGTTATGGACCTTTGAAAGGGGATTCAGAGACCTATGAAGGCGCAATGAGCTTTTCTCTAGTTAGAGGGTGACCAAAGTCAAATGGGGCTCGAGAGTGCCCCGGTGGCCTCTGAATCAAGGTATGGAATAGAAAGGTGAATACGCACGAACAACAAGGAGGATTTGCGCATGGTATGGACCGTTGAAAGGGGATTCAAAGCCCTATTAAGGTTCTATGAGATTCGATGAGGATTAAGAGTCTACATTGTTAAATGGGGCTTAAGAGAGCCCGATGTCCTTCAAATCATGGTTTAGAGTAGAAAGGTGAGTACACGCGTACCACAACGACGATTCATGAATGGTATGGATCGGTAGGAAGATGATTCACATCCTTATGAATGATCAGTGATATTTTCTCAAATTGAATGGTTGACATTAAAACATGACTTGGTAGCGCCCGATGGCCTCTAGATCAGGATTTGGAGTGCGAAGGGTGAAAAGAATGGTGTTAGGGACCTAACGAGGTATTTGAATGGTAATAGGATGTTATGTCTACAGTAGGCATGGAGGAGACAGACGGTCTTCACCGGAGAGCCTTGTTTTGGTGAAATGCCTTGAGATGACCCATATATTCTCTAGTATTATTGCATTACCCGACGCTTCATTATCCGAATTCAAGTCAACCCCCACCAGACAGTGCCCTCCCATTTGACTGGATTATTGAGCTTCTTGTACATATATTACACCGATTTCACTTTTAAATTACGTAATAGTTAACATTAAAATTATTTTTATTAAACTCTTACTAATGTAGAATTTATTTATGTTGTTGTAGATGGAGCGTTAGACCTACATACATTTGCGAGCTAATGTAGGATTATCAAACCCCATCGAATAATGGGTATCCTTGTTAGAGATCATTGGGATGTGTAGTGAAGGACTAACTACATCATGTGAGGTTGGAAAATTTAAAGAGGCTGTTCCACCACACATACAATCAACCACTAGTTCCTATTGGTAGGTGCATGCTTGGGGAACCATGAGCACGCCCATGCCCACTCACACGTAGCCAAGGCATACATGGGTCACAATAATAGTAGGGCCATCGAGTTGATCCAGATATGGCTTCATATGTATACCCCCACCCACCCAAACTGATGACATGTTGGGTACTTCACATCGACCTGAGACGACCATCGAGATTAAAAATTTCTAGCACACAACTTTACTTATGACTCACATTTTAGTGGTGTCAATACATCTTGTGTCACTCCATCTTTCCATCATACTATTGGGAGTCATTTTCCAACCCATAACCATAAGAAGGGGTCACATGAGTCTCAATATTTTGTAGACTCATTGTTCGTCACTCCACCCCAACCGACTCAAACACTTAATGGGTCACATGTCCTTATCATTCCATGCCCCCACCCCCTAATCGCCCTCCAGCATTGATAAATCGATTGAATAGTCTTTGGACCTATCGACTCCTTTAGCATCACATATTGAGGTCACATATCATGATATGGGGCTAGTTATCGGGGTTGTGGCCAGTCAAAGTGACCTTTTACCACGGGATGTAGCTGCAAGAGTTCCCATATGTACAGGGGTATCAAGTGTCATAGAGGGAGGACACGGTCCAGGTTTTCGAGTGGGATAGGTGGTGGGGGTAGGCTATAAGGCTTCCTCTTCATCATTCGAATATAATTGGGTCATACACCATTGAGTCATTAGTTGTAAGGGATGAGGCTCATAGGCATCAGCATGTGAGGAGACCTACCCCCACCCCACCCCACCCCACCCATATGAGACATATATATATATGTTTTATTAAACTTTTAAGTTTGTTTGTGGATATGTACTTCTATTTTCATGTACATGCATAAAGTCATGGTCCTATTTTTTTGCTTGATATTTATGATTTATTTTTGCTTCACATTTTTCAAATACTCTACAATAATCACATGCAACCTGTCTTGAAATATTCTAATGTAATTGAAGTTTCATAAAGTAGAATTATAAAACAAGAAACATCGTTCATCTACCCTATAAAACAACAAATGTGCATAAGGTTAAGAACACTATAAATTAACAAACATTGTACATTTACCCACAAAGGTTGAGATTATCGACCCCATCAATTTCCTCCCCTGTATCCTCGACCAAGAACCATTCAACATAAGGTTCACATGATCAAAAATTTAGTTTGACAACAAGTATGAGCTTATATTTCCTATAGTGAGATAAAATAATACCTCATGCCAAGTTGCGTCAATCCTACCCAAAGACTTCATTCCATAACTTAAAAAACTTAATAAATAAATTGAAGTTGAATATATCCATTAAAAAATATTACGCTAGTGCTATGAATCGTCTCGAACTAATGAGATGCTAGTGATGACCTGTAATTTTCCGAATCTCTATTGGGAGGACTTAGACCCTACCACAAATATCAGATGAAAAACTCATATCAATTTGTGATTAATAGGTTATTGGTTTATCGACATTTTTTTGGATATTCTTATGATATTTTTGTCCTATAAATACACAACTTCACATTCGGTCGCACTGCATATATGGTTTGATATAACATTAAGCACTCTATTTAATCCATCTGAACCACAAGATTTATAATCTCGATAATAGTCTACCATATCTCTTTTTACATGATGTCATCCCATCATATCATGATGTCATCCCATTTCAACACCTACACCCCTTGGAGCTTAAGATCCTTAAATTCTTTGTAAATTAAATAATAACATTTTGTTACCACTAGAAACAATCCTAGACTTGATGTCAACTCTTCTAAAAGAAATCAAAGACCATTTTTGATAGAACATTATCATCAAGGTAAAAACATTACTCCAACTTTGTAAGTACTTGTTGAAAAGGTATATGTCGCATAGTCGTTGTTTGAACGGGTGAGCAAACATTAGTTCCTTGTGGAATATGCCAATTTGTTTTTATGCACCAATGACATGGTCATCTATAATTTTCGTTTACTTGTGATATTTTATCCACACTTACCATGTGTCAATTATTTTTACCCCAGCAAACTATTATTACTGGAGGAGATTTTTTTAATTATACCCTTTTAGACAAGTTTTGGAGTGAGTTTTTTGGGAAGCATTGGTTAGTGATGTCGTCTGGATCGAGGATATTACATAATATATCGCAACATATAGAAGAGACAGTAATACTAATCATGAAATTAAATCACATTTCTCAAATGGAAACTAGGACGACTAGTGCCCTAACCATAAGATGCAATATGGCAAGCATACATGCTCATGACAAACATTTAGTGACGATGATATGGCATTCAAACTAGACACCTACGACACGAATTCTTCGCCCCATGGATTTTTGTGCCCCGATGATGATGAACCTTAATTGTAGCATGGAATTTAATTTTTCCTATAATTTATCTTGCATCAACACATGCGCGTGCCTATCATAAAATCATGTTGGATATGACAATATGAAATAATTATACATACATTTTTCAAGAGTTAAGGGCCAAAATAAAAGTTCAAACTACATATTTAATGAAAAATATTTTTGAGATTTAACTCATATCACATTCCCATAAAAATGGGTTCCTAACAATGGATTATAAATGAATACTTCCAACCACTAAATCACATAACCGTGGACGATTTTTCATATAATTCGGCTAGTCAAATGTCGGCACACATATTTTTTATGGTGGCGAGACATTGGGTTACACCGCCAAATTCAACCAAGGGGCGCAGGAGAAACAAGATTTGGGTATACACTAGTTTATCTATAAACTACTCTTTGATTTATACAATAGAACTGTATCACTGGGATATTTTAGTTGGGATGGTGAGACTTTCAAGTTAATAAGTGACAATGAAGATGTGTTGGAACGATTTTGTGCGCATGGCCCAAGTTGTATGATAATACAAAATGAATTAGGCTATCTTTACCATCACTCCAGAGGTCCGATTTATGGCTTTTAATGTAACTATGATTCTTACGCTTCACCATGAACCGCGAGGACATGCATTAGTTTATCATTTGTGAACCTGGTTTTATTTGGGTTTTGATATATTTGACCTCATACATTTTCATCTATTCATTTTCACCGATATAACGTTCTCATTTTAGACATCTATGTACGTTTTGTTTCAACTGTTAATTAACTTGTTTCTTAATAAATGCATTACTTCATTGATAATGTCATGAAGACACACAAACATAAATAAACAAAAATTTATTATCATGGACTACAACTAAAAATATGGGTTCCAAATAACACCATCCTAACTCTAGAAACATTAGTTTCCAACTCTTTGTAAGGTATTATTTATTGAACTTCACAACACGTGATAGTAAGGGGTGGTTGGCAAGATAGTGTGATGAGCATGGCTGCACCTCTCACAACCAACACAACACTCATAGCAATGTATTGACCTTGGATCCTATCGTTAAAAATATTATTGCTAGTTACAACGCGTATGTATCATGATTGTTCCCTTAATAGTATATTAGCCCGCCTCCCTCATTTTTTATGGGTGTACAGTTCACAACCACTGTAACAACTTAATATACATAAATATATGCATGAGTGTTATCGGAATTACTAAAAAGATAATACAATGTAATAGACAATGACAAATATATATAGCCAACACTTTAGGCATTACAGACGATTATGGTATATACACAATATCCCATATCTTTGTGGGTACACCACCCTCATCAAATTTCCAATTAGGAGATGAACGTAATCAAATTTTCTATCCAAACACATCTCCCATTTTAATTTGAATGAATTTTTATCCTTTGGAGGGTCGAGCATAATTATCGGTATATATTGGCATATAACAATAATTAATATTGGAAAATAATGGTTTTGACATCTCTTATAATTATAGTAACCTAGAGATACACCGACACTAAGATTCTTTTCAATGTACATTGCATTAATATCATTTTTCCAGCACAACTTGACTATTTTATACTTTGAAGGAATTATCAGACCATATAGGAGAAACTCACACGTGTTCGGCAGACTTCGTAGCAATCATAACTACAAGATGAGGACAGATTGAGGCCAATCAACATAAATCTCATAATTAAATTTAGCAGATAAAATCAAATAAATCTATCTAAGGTAATGGAGTCCTACACGAATCTACCTTATTCTCTTCTCTATAAATGTACCCCACAACCTTAGAAAAAGGGCCATGAAATCTTTATTATTAAGAATCAAACAGTAAAGAAAGAGGATCACCACGTGTATGTAAGCACGTTGTCGAACCACATATATACTATGTTACTGTGTGATTGTGATTACTTAATTTGTTTATCTTAGTGTATTGAATACATAATCGTAGGATTTTACACTTATATTTAGCAGCATTTGTGGAAAAAATTTCCTTTCTCTTGGCCCAAAAAATTTAATAATCAATTATGTCTCATTCACACAAGCATCGCCTGCGGTCACATGATAGTCATCAAAATGATCAAAACAGATGTTCATCCCATTGGGAGTCAGATGATCAAAACAGATGTTCATCACACAAGCATCGCCTGCGGTCACATGATAGTCATATAGACAATAAAAAATAATAGAAGTCCAACTAAATCTCATGATTTATGGACGCCTATGAATGCCGACTTATCTAACATGAGGATGCCGCATGCCACAAACATGAGGAGAACACTCATTTATAATGTCATATAGGAAGAATGGAGCAAGAGATCTATATGGATAAACGTAAGTGCCATGACCATAATCCCATCCCTCAAATGAGAAAAAATAAAAACTGAGGAAGGAGTTCACAGTGATACCAACATCACTCCAAGCACCGGTGCTCGCCAGACAGGAGAAATCATGAGGGCAAACGCCATAATAAGAAAGATATTTGAAATCTCATCCAATGAGAGATGGATGAGCACATTGATCATTGGGGAGATAGGCCCACCAAACATATGGAAAATAGGTTTCTTATTAGAGAAATTAAGTCACCCTTTCTAAGATCCATCTAAGGCTCAAAAGTGTCGAAGAAGTTCGCTGCCCCCCGATTCAAAATCTACGATGGGAAAATCCCATCGATCATGTTTTTCAGTACTGTCAAATTTTGACCATATGGGTAAATAATGAGGCCCTAATGTGCCGCATCCCCTAAATTCTAGGGGATATCACTCAAAAGTGGTTTGAGAAACTACCATACAGATCGGTTACAAGCTTCAAGCTGCTCACGAAAGACTTTACTTCCAGGTTTGTCACTAGCATCTCCCATCCCAACAAGATGGACTAACTCTTCACCATAAAGAAGAATCTCCAGGAATCCTTAATGTAGTACACTCAACAATACTGGGAAACTTATAATGAATTAGAGTATTGATCTGAATAGGTGGATGTGGGATAACGAGTAGTTTCGCACTGAACCAATCCCTCACCAAGAAGAGGGGCAAAACTATTAGTAATCGCATGTCGAGAATTGAGAAATACGTTCAAGTGGAAGATGTTATGTCCAGGTCACAACTAGAAAATTACCAACCAAATCCAACCAAAAATTGGGATAAATAAACTGTCCCCTAAAAGGGGGAAAGTGATAGAACAGAGGATCTAAATGTAATGACAAGGCAAACCCCACCAAGGCACATCTTTCCATCAACACTATATTCAAAAAAATGATCTACCAAATTTTCAAAAAAATCAAGGATTAGCAATATTTCAAGTGGCTAAGGAAAATGGAAGGGAGCCCATCAAAGTGTAACACCACCCTGAGATGCTCCTACCACAAGGAGCATGGGAACAAGACTGAAAACTACTAGGAGCTTAAGTTTCACCTAGAGGATTTTGCCCAGGTAGGTCATCCAGACAACTACATAGAAAAGAATAATGGAAAGGCTCTGGCTGAGCACAATCAGAAACCTGAGAATGTCATAGTTAATGATGATATGGGTTATGAATTTGCAATTATCCATGACACATCAAATCCAAACCATATTAAAGGGAATGTTATGCGGATGGAGTTGAAGAAAGTTATAAATGCCATGGAGGATTTCCAAATTGAGCCTACCAAGAGCTTAGTCGGGAAATAAAGGAGTCCAGAAGATCCTAACTATAATAAGAATATAGTCTTCACTGAGGAATACCTTATCGGAGTCAGAAATCCATATGATGATGCGTAACTAATCGCCCTTAGGATTTCAAACTTGGATGTGGACAATCTACTAGTCGACTAGGGTAGTTAATAAGAAGTTATGTATCTTAGTTTTTTTCAACAAGATCATAAAGTAAGTAATTGTCCCTTTGGCCGACTTTGTTAGAAAGATGACCATGAGCTTGGAAAAGGTGGTACTTTCGGTACAAACTAGAAAAAGCTCAAAACTGATCATGTTCCCAGTAGTAGACATTAAACCCCCCTATAACACAATCATAGGATGAGGATGGATTCACACCACAAAGGAGATCCCCTTCATTTATCATCAAAATATCAAGTGCATCACCAATTAGATGATAATGGAGATAAAAGGAAATTAGGCTATTCCTCGATAATGTTTTATCACTGCTATCAGGCCTAAGTAAGAAAAGAAAAAAATCCACCTAGGAGGAGGCAATCATAAAGGGCACTTCCCCTTTAAAAACTAAAGTATAGAAGATCGGGGTGGAAGAAACAAGGTTGGAATCTAAAAATAGAGTCATGGAACCATTTCAAGAAGTTGAGTTTGATAACTTTTACCCTGAGATAAAATTTCTAATAGGCAACTCACTTATTGATCATGAAAAGGAAGATATAATGTCTCTACTCAAATAAAATCAAGACGTGTTAACTGGGTAGCCTTATGGAATGCCAAGAATTGATCATGAAGTCATGTATCACGAGCTTCACATAGACCTAGTATTTCCACCGATCATACAAAAGGCACGGTGAGAAGCCCTTGGGAAGGTGAAAGCTATAGAAGATGAAGTAGGGAAACTTATGGACACAAGGTACATTAAGGAAGTTCAATTCCCTAAATATATTTTAAACCCAATCGTGGTGAAAAAGAGTAACGGGAAGCGGAGAGTCTCCATAAACATCACCTTCCTCAATAAAGCCTGCCCAAAAGGTAGTTTTCCCTTATTGAAGATCAATCAGTCAATTGATTCTACATCTAACCATGAATGAATGAGTTTCCTCAATGCCTACTCAGGATACCATCAGATACATTTGTTTGGAACCAACTGAGAGAAAACTTCATTCATCACTATCCTGGGCATATACTATTACGTGATTATGCCATTCGGGATTAAGAATGTAAGAGCAACCTACCAACGATTTATCACAAAGATTTTCAAACATCAGTTGGGTGACACTTTAGAAGTCTACATATACGCTATTATCATAAAAAGAATGTACAAGGGTGGTCAACTGACGGATATAGCTAAAATATTTGAGGTCATTAGGTTTTATAGAACGAAGCTCAATGCAAATAAGAGCTCATTCAGAGTGCAATTGAAAACTTCTTAGGCCATTAGGTTAGATAAAGAGGAATTAAAGTAAATACTAACCACATTGAAGTGATAAATAGTGTTCAACCACCCAAGACAATTAGGGGTGTAGGAGGGTAGTGAGACTAGGCTCTATGAATAACTGGAAAGGGTGAGGCATGACCCACTCCAATGGACGCTGCCTGCAAGGTCTTCAAGGTCTCCTGGTGCAAATTTTGAAGAAAACTTCTCCTTCTGGTAATAATGGAACTCAAGCTTCAACTCACTCCCTGCAAGAAGATGAACTTTCACAGAAAAAGTAGTAATTTTCTCAAGGGAAACACCTGAGAGTGATGGCTGTTAGTGGGGAGTGAAGGAACAAGGCACTCAACACTAAGAGAATGAGAAGGGAGAGAATACTTAGGTAGGTCTGGTGATATTTTGGTAGAGTAACAGTGCAATTTCTATATGTATATATGACCTTGCCCAGGGGTCCTATTTATACTTGGGCACTAAGGCTGGGTTGGCACTTTTTGCGCCAAAACTTAGAGGGTTGGTGAGGGACAAAGTCTGCAGTGTACTATTTATCCCCACCTGCAGGAAGGTCTGCATGTCCCCTCTGGCAGATGCCCCCTGGCACCGAGAAAAGTTCAAAAGAAAATATGTCTTTTAATGGAGACAAAATATCTGATTTGCTAAATATCTTTTGAAACGGTAACTTTGTAAACTTGAGGGGGGGTCTCGAGGAAAACCTCCTCTAAAATATTTGCAAGCTTGAGGGGGGTCTCGATGACCCCCTTCTAAAATCATTTTTCTTGAGAGGGGTTTAGAGGACCCTCTCCTCTAAAATCATTTTATAAACAGTTCTTTTCTTGTGAGCAGCCAGCCCTTTGGCTGCTCACTTCACTTGTGACTAAGTGTGAGGTGTGTGAGGACTAGGTGAACCTAGGGTCTCCTACTAGTATTCTCTCAATCCTATAGTGCTAAGTGGTTGAGCTTGCTCAACATACCTTGTCCCTCAGCCGCCAAGCCAAAACTCCCGGGAGGTCCCAACTAGCCTGCTTGATCCCTGCTTGCTCAACTAGGCAAACTGTACAAGAAAGTAAAGTGTTAATACTATTGTTCATTTAAAGACTGACGTCTCATGATGAGGAGTTGCTCGTGGTAGCTACTCCCTCATCCTAGCCACTCTGGGTGGGGTCCTTCTCAATATGAGTTTCTGCCGAAACCCTTGTAATGGCACTTCTCAAATAACATTTCTGCAGTGACCCTTGCAGTGGCACTGACCCTCTCGAATGTCATTACTGCGGTGACCTTGTAGTGGCGCTGACCCTTGTAGTGGCGCTGACCCCTGCAGGCACTGACCCTTGCATTGGCACTTCTCAATCTTGTATTTCTGTGGTAAGCCTTACGAGGCACCTCTCGAATGTCATTACTGCAGTGATCCCTGCAATGGCGCTGAGCCTTACAGTGGCGCTGACCCTCTCGAATGTCATTGCTGCAGTGACCCTTGCAGTGGCGCTGACCCTTGCAGCGGCACTGACCCTTGATGCGGCGCTGAATCTTGCAATGGCACTTCTCAATCTTGGACTTCTGCGGTGACCCTCGCTGGCACCTCTCGAATGTTATTACTGTAGCGGCGCTGATGCTCGCAGTGGCGCTGACATTTGCAGCGGCGCTGACACTTGGAGCGGTGCTGACACTAGCAGCGGCGCTGACCATTGCAGCGGTGCTGAGCGCCGCTGGCACTTGTAGCGCCGCTGACACTTACAGCGCCGCTGATACTTGCAGCGGCGTTGACACTTGCAGCGGTGCTGACACTTTCAGCGCCGCTGACCCTTGCAGCGGCGCTGACACTTGCATCGGCGCTGACACTTGCAGCGGCGCTGACACTTTCAAGGGCGCTCGGGGTTCCTGCTGAATATGAGTTTTTGTCAGGACCCTGGGGTGGTTCCTTCTCAATTATACGTTTCTGCCGTGGGTTCCTTCTTAATACAAGTTTCAGTCGGGACCCTGGGGGGTTCCTGCTCAATATGAGTCTATGTTGGGACCCTGGGGTAGCTCCTCCTCAATATGAGTTTCTGTCGGGACCCTAGGGGGTTCCTGCCCAATATGAGTTTTTGCCGGGACCCCGGGGGGGGGGGGGGGTTCCTGCTCAATATGAGTTGAAGCACCTTATACCTTTGACTTGCTTAAGTCTATAATGTATAAGTGTTCATCTAATTTGGAAATAGTGACAAAATTGGTTGTCTATCCTAGAATCCAAAAATCCTCAGAACTTATCTCTCTAATCCTCTTCAATGATCCATGAAGGTATAAATTGAATCACACTACGCACAATTAGAAGTGCATACGTGTGTATATATTGCTTAAAATTGATTGTGTGATTAATTCCCCTTAAAATGTGGTTTTAATTATTTTTGGGAATTTTTAAACATTTTTTTAAATAAATGTTTTCATTAATAAAATGTGTTTATATAATTTGTGGGGTAAAATTTCTATTTTAAAAAACTTCATTTTTCAATGGAATGTTTGTTTGGGTAGAATGTAAATGCGCTAGAGACTTCAGGGTGCTGGCTGTAATTACTTTGGATGCGCGTGTGTGTGCCACTCATATTTCAACACTTGTCATCCTCCTGGTTCATCTATTTGTGTTTGTTATGTGAGAGGGTTAGCTGGTGGATTGATGATCGTTGGATCAAAGCTGATCGATGGTCTGCATGTGTTTTAAACCTATCCGTGTGCCATCGTTTGAATTAATCACTTTGGACTTAACCACCGCTGTTTTATAACCCTTAGATCAAGTCAATCGTAGGATGACTTAATCTCAGCCATTGATTCCATGCGCATTTCCAGAACCTTTCTCCACCCCTATATAAACCCCCCACTTCTCAGACTTTAAAGACTTTTGGGCATTCATCATTTCTGAGAGAAAAAAATATAGAGAGAAGAGAGAAGTGAGAGAGAAGAGAGAAAAGAAAAGAGAGAAGAGAGAGAAAGAAAACTGTGTTAGCCAAAAACCAAACCCTAACCCTAAACACTTCTTTTTCTGAATCAAACCTTCGTATACTCCTAACCCCAAACACAACCTTGAGTGTTTGAGAGAGAGAGTGGTTTGTTCATATTGAAGCTGTAACCTCTTTGTCTATGATCTTGTTTACAACTTAAACATTCATGTGAAGATCTGTGTTTCTTTTTCATAGAAACTTTAGATCTACATTCTGCATGTTACATTTTCACTAGATCTGCATATTTCTTACTTGATTTAAGAAAATCTTTACTGATTTGGTTTTGAAAATGTTTTATGGTTTTTATTCTTACGAAACTTAACCTTGACCTACTTGGATTCACACTTGGAGATTTTCAATCTCAAAAATATTTTTAAAACCGAGATTGATTAAGATCTTGACCGATTTTAAAGCAAGATATCCGTGGAATCTGGGTTATATTAAAGGTCAAAAAGGTTTTTAGTTCTGTAAGAAAGAAAGAAAACAAAATCACAGCATATAGACTTTATATGTAATTTTTCTAGGACCGTCTGTAAATCTAAGTGTGTGTGAGTTCATGCATGTTGATAGGAATCACTTCACAAACACTTAACACACTACTACACTGAAAGTGTTGTGTATAAGATCAAAGATCATTGAGTCGACATAAGGAAGCTAAAGCAAAGGAAGTTATCAAACTGGAAGAACATCATCAACAATCAGATCTATGAGAAGTTAGAAGGACATCAAGTGGCGTATATTCCTAAACTTAGAATAGGTTGATTTGTGTGGATGTATGTTGTATTGTTTGTAACTATTATTTGTTATTAGTGGATTTTTGTTTTTGTGACTTAGAAGTCACCGTGGATGTTTCCTCTGTTGGGAGAGGTTTTACCACGTTAAAAACTGTGTGTTTGATTATCTTCATCTACTCATCTCATTCTATAGTGTGTTGAATTTTTGAAACTGTTTTACTTTTAAAAACTGATTACTAAGTCTTAATTACTCTCGTACATAAGTTTTTTGTAAACACATCTTGTTGTTTATAATTTTTATTTTCAAAAGAAAAGGGTTTCTTCAACAAACATCTCGGAGTTTCTTATATAGTTTAATCTTGTATTAAACGGCATTAGCAACGTTTTTCAATTGGTATCAGAGCCCTATTAACTTTTATTTCGAAAAGATCTCGTGTTTCTGAAATCATTTTCTGAAAAACCTAACTATGGACGAGAAGAATGAAAGGTTTGGTAATCTGTCCAGACCTCCACTCTTTGATGGAAACAACTTTGCTTACTGGAAAGTAAGAATGGTTGCCTTCATCCAAGGGACTTTAGGAGATGATGTCTGGGACATTATTGAAAATGGATACACTTATCCTACTAAACCAGCCACTGAAGGAAGCGATGAGAGGGTAAAGAAAATCTTAAGTGAGTTTACACAAGAAGAGAAAACTATTTCTCGAAATAACAATAAAGGTAAGAATGCCATCTTTATGTCTATTAATGAGTATGAGTTCAAGAGAATCTCATCTTGTGCCACTTCTAAGGAAGCATGGGACACATTAATCACTGCTCATGAAGGAGACTCAAGAGTTAAAGCTGCTAAAACTCAAATGCTTATCCAGCAGTACAACTCTTTGATCATGTCTGATTCTGAGTCTTTTGATGACTTTTACATGAACTTAACTGATATAGTTACTAAATTTCATGCTAATGGTATTACTTATGATAGGAATGAAATTGTTTCTAAAATCCTAAGATCATTACCACAAACGTTTGACAGCAAGAGGTATGCTATTGAGGAAATGAGTATTCAAAACCTTACCCCTGAGTTACTCAGTAGCAAACTTAGGAATGTGGAAATGGAATTAGACTTTAAGAAACAATTAAATCATTCACTAAGAAAACAGCCCAACTCTAACTTGAGTTTTGCCTCTAAGATATCTAAACTTGAGACTAATTTGATCAACTCTGACTCTGATGAGGAGTGTGATATAGACAAACTAGATAATCAGATTGCCTTAATGTCTAAACAATTTAAGAAAATTGTTAAATTTAGAAACAAATAGGCAACTAAACAAGGCAAGCCTAATTATCCTACTCTGTCTAATCCCAAACCTCATGAGAGAGGTCTTGACAAACATCCTAAGGACAATAACTCCAGACCCACTAGAGACCTTAAAAAGATTGAATGTTTTAGATGTGGGAAACTAGGTCACATTGCTCACGATTGCAGAGTTAATCTGAATAAAGCCAACACACACAATAGAGCCAATGTCTGTAAAACATGGAATGATTCAAGTGACTCTGATGAAGAGGAACTTGAGTCATCAAATGTACTTGACCCTTGCATGTCTTTTTATGCTAAGATCATTTACAATGATGATATGCCTGTGTGTGATAATGATGCTCCTACTCCTGCTTGTGTGAATACTATTTTGACTGACCTGGATGCTTTATTATCTGAAAATGTTGCTAGTTCTACTACCGTGTGTGTGAGTCAAAGTGATCTCGATAATGGCGATGCAAATGGGGCCGTGAGTACTAAAACTGAATCGTTAGGGGTCACTACACACACTTCACTTAGCGACTCAGACACAGATGACCTTCCTGATATCCATACTTTGTATGCTAAAACTCTTAAAAAAGGCACTAGACTAGAGAAGACTGTTAGAGACCTGACTAAGAAATTAGATGATCTAAGTCTTATTGTGAAGCTGAATGCCGAAGAGTACACTAACCAGTGTCTGTCTCATCAATCTGAAATTGAAACTTTTGATCAAAAATTAAAAGAGTTGACTAAAACTAATGAAACCCTGGAAATGAAATATAAGGGAACATTATTAGAACTGGAGGAAGCAAAAACAAAGACAGCTATTGTTTTCAAAAAAATTTCTAAGTTTGAAAACAATTCAAATTGTTTCACTGACTTTGTTGTTGACTCCAAGACCAATTCTGATGATAGAACCGGTATTGGATTTTGCCCTAAGAACAAACCACAAACTACAAATCTTGAACCTATTAAGTTTGTGTCTGGGGGCAAAAGACCAATTGAAACATGTCCAGATTTTCATTTTATTAAAAAGGAATTTGATCAAAGGCAACAACAGAAAGACATTGGAGAGTCTAGTAACTCTAAGGCTGACACTGCACTTAAGACTAAATACGTCTGTCCTTTGATCAGAAAGGCTGAATCTACCTTTAAAACCATCCCTCCTAGGAATAGCACTACTGAACAGAATGCTGTTAAACCCATTTTTAGAAGTTTTCCTAAGGAAGTTCATCCCTCAAGCAATCAATATTGTTCCTACTGTGACATTTATGGTCATTCCTTTGAAGGTTGCTATGCTAGATGTCTAAATACTCCTGTGTACAACACTTCTGTCTACAAGAACTTTAACTATTCTAGGCAAAATTGTAACCATTATGTCCTTCCAAGACAACCTGACAAGAACTCTAACTACAGGAATAGAAAGACCAAAACTAAGAGTTCATTTAAGAGAAAGGATCCCAGAAACTTTCCTAAACCAAAAGCTTAAATTTTCCACAATAATCAGTTTGCTGCTCCAAATGTTTTTCGACAAAAAGTTATTTCTCGAAAATTTTATCAAATGAGGGCAAACTTGCGCAAAATTAAAACTAGAGCTATTTGGGTTAGAAAAGATGATTTTTTACCCTAAATGAAGTGTAACATTGTTATCACTGCCTTAAAAGCTGAACATACTTCATCTGGTTGGTATTTAGATTCAGGATGTTCCAAACATATGACAGGAGATGAAACCAAACTTTTAAACAATACCAAGTAGTTTTTGGTGACAGAGTTTTATCCCAGATCATAGGTAAAGGAACCCTAAAAGAAGAAGGAATGCCTGTTCTCGAAAATGTTCTATTAGTTAAAGGTATTAAAGCCAATCTCCTAAGTATATCACAATTTTGTGACTCTGACCATACAGTTACCTTTTCAAAGAACAATTATAAAATTCTAAATGATAAAGGTGAATGCATTATTACAGGATTTAGAACACCTGACAATTCTTATACTGTCAAGACTAGTTCTGAAACCTGTAACATTGTCAGAATGGATGACAATGAAACTTGGCATAATCGTATGGGTCACTTGAGTTATGATATCCTTGGAAGATTGTCTAGTCAAGAGATTGTTAGAGGAATTCCTAAAATTAAACTTATTTCAAGTGTTGTCTGTGGTCATTGCCAGGAAGGGAAAATAGTTAAGACTTCGCATAAAAAGGTTAAAGACATTCTCACCTCTAGATCTCATCCATATGGACCTTATTGGTCCCTCTAGAACTGTTAGTCTTTATGGACACAGTTATATCCTTGTCATGGTTGATGATTTCACACGATTCACTTGGGTTGCCTTCTTGAAACAAAAATCTGACACGTTTCAAATTTTTTTGAAAATTTTACTAAGAATTGAAAATGAGAAGGACACACAAGTCAATCACATTCGTAGTGATAGAGGGGGAGAGTTCATAGATACAGGAATAGTTGAATATTGTGACTACAACGGTTACAAACATGAATTCAGTGCCCCTAGGACCCCTCAGCAGAACGGTGTTGCCGAAAGGAAAAACCGAACTCTTCAAGAGATGGCACGAGTCATGCTCCATGCCAAATCCCTACCTAAATACTTTTGGGTAGAATCTATTAGAACTGCCTGTCATATCACTAATAGGGTTTACCTTAGGAAAAACTCTAAACAAACCCCTTATGAGTTGTGGTACGGTAAGAAGCCTAATCTGAAATATCTAAGAACTTTCGGAAGTCAGTGTTATGTCTGTAAAGACAGAGAACATCTGTCTAAATTCGAGACACGTGGTGATAAAGACATCTTCTTAGGATACTCCACAAACAGTCGTGCTTATCGTATATACAATCTGCGTACTAAGGCCCTTATGGAATCGATAAATGTAATTGTAAGCGACACTATTGTCGAAAATAAGATATCTGAATCACCTATTGTGGTTGAATCTGAAAATGATTTCAAAACTAATTCACCAGAAATAGATGACTCATTACCTAGTGAGAGTCTAGAAGTACCTGGCTGGGTCTCTAAAGATCATCCCATTGACAACGTGGTCGGTAATCCTAATGAGCCAGGTCGTACTAGATCCCAGTTAAGAAATTATGCTAATTATGCATGTTTCGTCTCCCTTGTGGAACCGAAAAATGTTAATGAAGCATTGAATGACACACACTAGATTTCTGCTATGCAGGAAGAACTTTTACAATTTGTCATTCACGATGTCTGGTATCTTGTACCGCGGCCTCAAAACAAAAATGTTATTGGGACACGTTGGATTTTTAAGATCAAATCTGATGAAAATGGGGTCATCCTTAGAAACAAAGCTAGACTAGTTGCTCAAGTCTACTCATAAATAGAAGGGATAGATTTTAGCGAGACATTTACCCCTGTCACTCGTCTTGAATCTGTTCGACTTCTTTTCGCCATAGCGTGTCACTTAAAATTCACACTTTATCAAATGGATGTCAAGTCTGCCTTCCTCAATGGAATTCTGTCCGAAGAAACATATGTAGAACAACCCAAAGGGTTCATTGACCCTAAATACCCCAACCATGTCTTTCATCTAAATAAGGCTTTGCATGGCTTAAAACAAGCTCCTAGAGCTTGGTATGAACGCCTTTCCAACTTTTTGTTGGATAAGGGTTTTAAGAGAGGAGGAAATGACCAGACTCTCTTTGTCAAACATTTTGACAAAAATATTATTATAGCCCAAGTCTATGTAGACGACATCATTATCGGGTCAACTTCAAACTCTGAAGTTAAATCTTTTTCTGCTATTATGCATAAGGAGTTTCACATGTCCCTTATCGGGGAGCTACAACTTTTCTTAGGATTTCAAGTGAAACAGAATTCTGATGGTCTATTTGTCTCTCAAACTAAGTATGCCTTAGATATTGTTAAGAAATTTGCTTTAGATAATGATAAAGTTGCCAAAATGCCTATGAGTACTACTGTTAAATTATGTAAAGATGAAAATAGAAAGTCAGTTGATTCCACACTTTATCGTAGTATGATTGGTAGCCTACTCTATTTAACTGCCTCTCGACCAGACATAATGCATGTTGTATGTCTGTGTGCTCGTTACCAGAATAACCCTAAAGAGAGCCATTTATCGTGTGTAAAACGTATAATAAAGTACATAAAAGGCACTCTCAATCTTGGACTTAGGTACACTAATGATACCTGCAGCACCATCATAGGGTATACTGATGCTGATTGGGACGGTTGTACTGATGAAAGTAAAAGTACATCAAGTTCCTGTTATTATGTCGGCAATAATTTAGTTGGTTGGAGTAGCAAAAAAAAAGAATTGCACATCTTTATCTACGGCTGAGTCCGAATATATAGCAGCAGGAAGTTGCTGTGCTCAGTTGTTATGGATAAAACAAATGTTAAGCGATTATGGGATTAAAGAAGATCAGTTACAATTGTATTGTGACAATTAAAGCACCATTAACATATATAAAAACCTGGTTCAACACTCGGGAACTAAGCATATTAAAATAAGGCATCATTTTATACGCGAACTTGTTGAAACTAAGGAATTAGAAATCCATTACCTGCCTACTGATCTGTAACTTGCAGACATGTTCACTAAACCTTTAGACTATAACAGATTTCTGTATTTGCATAACTCTATAGGTATGGTATGTGCTGATTAAACTCGTAAGACCTTAAGTTTTACCCTTTGTCCATTTGAGACAAAATGGGGGAGAAATTTGAGTCTTACGGGTTCAATGTTTTGTTCACATTTCATCTAAACTGCTTGATCTTAGTGTGCATATTTGCAGGAATCTCTTCTACTGTTTGTCTACCATTTCTAGTGTAAAATTTTGTAAATAGTTGAGTTATGTAATTTTTGACTTTCTAGGAAATGGGTAGATAGTATCTTTTGTATAGGACTAGGTTTTATTTTTTGGTTCCCTACGAGTTTTAAGCTAACTCAAAGGAGATTTTGTCTCATATTTCCAAAGGGGGAGATTGAAGCACCTTATACCTTTGACTTGCTTAAGTCTATACTGTATAAGTGTTCATCTAATTTGGAAATAGTGACAAAATTAGTTGTCTATCCTAGAATCCAAAAAGCCTCAGAACTTATCTCTCTAATCCTCTTCAATGATCCATGAAGGTATAAATTGAATCACACTACACAAAATTAGAAGTGCATACATGTGTATCTATTGCTTAAAATTGATTGTGTGATTAATTCCCCGTAAAATGTGGTTTTAAATATTTTTGGGAATTTTTAAACATTTTTAAACATTTTTTTAAATAAATGTTTTCATTAATAAAATGTGTTTATATAATTTGTGGGGTAAAATTTCTATTTTAAAAAACTTCATTTTTCAATGGAATGTTTGTTTGGGTAGAATGTAAATGCGCTAGAGACTTCAGGGTGCTGGCTGTAATTACTTTGGACGCGCGTGTGTGTGCCACTCATATTTCAACACTTGTCATCCTCCTGGTTCATCTATTTGTGTTTGTTATGTGAGAGGGTTCGCTGGTGGATTGATGATCGTTGGATCAGCTGATCGATGGTCTGCATGTGTTTTAAACCTATCCGTGTGCCATCGTTTGAACCAATCACTTTGGACTTAACCACCGCTGTTTTATAACCCTTAGATCAAGTCAATCGTAGGATGACTTAATCTCAGCCATTGATTCCATGCGCATTTCCAGAACCTTCCTCCACCCCTATATAAACCCCCCACTTCTCAGACTTTCAAAACTTTTGGGCATTCGTCATTTCTGAGAGAAAAAAATATAGGGAGAAGAGAGAAGTGAGAGAGAAGAGAGAAAAGAAAAGAGAGAAGAGAGAGAAAGAAAACCGTGTTAGCCAAAAACCAAACCCTAACCCTAAACACTTCTTTTTTCTGAATCAAACCTTCGTATACACCTAACCCCAAACACAACCTTGAGTGTTTGAGAGAGAGAGTGGTTTGTTCATATTGAAGCTGTAACCTCTTTATCTATGATCTTGTTTACAACTTAAACATTCATGTGAAGATCTGTGTTTCTTTTTCATAGAAACTTTAGATCTACATTCTGCATGTTACATTTTCACTAGATCTGCATATTTCTTAATTGATTTAAGAAAATCTTTACTGATTTGGTTTTGAAAATGTTTTATGGTTTTTATTCTTACGAAACTTAACCTTGACCTAGTTGGATTCACACTTGGAGATTTTCAATCTCAAAAATATTTTTAAAACCGAGATTGATTAAGATCTTGACCGATTTTGAAGCAAGATATCCGTGGAATCTGGGTTATATTAAAGGTCAAAAAGGTTTTTAGTTCTGTAAGAAAGAAAGAAAACAAAATCACAGCATATAGACTTTATATGTAATTTTTCTAGGACTGTCTGTAAATCTAAGTGTGTGTGAGTTCATGCATGTTGATAGGAATCACTTCACAAACACTTAACACACTACTACACTGAAAGTGTTGTGTATAAGATCAAAGATCATTGAGTCGACATAAGGAAGCTAAAGCAAAGGAAGTTATCAAACTGGAAGAACATCATCAACAATCAGATCTATGAGAAGTTAGAAGGACACCAAGTGGGGTATATTCCTAAACTTAGAATAGGTTGATTTGTGTGGATGTATGTTGTATTGTTTGTAACTATTATTTGTTATTAGTGGATTTTTGTTTTTGTGACTTAGAAGTCACCGTGGATGTTTCCTCTGTTGGGAGAGGTTTTACCACGTTAAAAACTGTGTGTTTGATTATCTTCATCTACTCATCTCATTCTATAGTGTGTTGAATTTTTGAAACCGTTTTAGTTTTAAAAACTGATTACAAAGTCTTGATTACTCTCGTACATAAGTTTTTTGTAAACACATCTTGTTGTTTATAATTTTTATTTTCAAAAGAAAAGGGTTTCTTCAACAAACATCTCGGAGTTTCTTATATAGTTTAATCTTGTATTAAACGGCATTAGCAACGTTTTTCATGAGTTTCTTCCGGGACCCTGGGTTTCTTCTCAGTATTTCTAATAAAATAATATTTTTACTTTTTTATAGGTGGACACCCTTCTACATTAGCCCCTCGTGCAAATTTTTTTATGTTGGGTAGACCAAAAATACTTTGTACGCCATAAAGTCGATTTTTATTTTTTTATTTTGGGGGACCCTAGGGTTCCTTCATCATTCCCCCCTAGGGTAATTAAATGTCTTGTCACTTCATCCCAAGTTTTGTAGATGAGGCCACTTACAGTGGACCTCCTTATCTGGGTATTAACTTGGGCGGAGGGGTTACTCGCGGTGAGCCCCTCGTTCTTGTCCTGCTTCTATGGCCTTTTTTCTAGGGCGGAGGGGTTGCGCGCCGTGAGCCCCTCACCCTTGGCCTTCTTCTGTGGCCTTCCATCTTGGGTAGAAGGATTACTCGCGGTGAGCCCCTCGCCCTTGGCCTTCATCTGTGGCCTTCTATCTTGGGCGGAGGGGTTACTGGCGGTGAACCCCTCGCTCTTGGCCTTCTTCTGCGGCCTTCCATCTTGGGCGGAGGGGTTTGTCGCCGTGAGCCCCTCTCCCTTGGCCTTCTTCTGTGTCCTTCCATTTTGGACGGAGTGGTTGTTCGCGGTGAGCCCCTTGCCCTAGGCCTTATTCTGTGGCCTTCTTTCTTAGGCGGAGGGGTTACTCGCGGTGAGCCCCTCTCCCTTGGCCTTCTTCTGGGGCCTTTCATCTTAGACGAAGGGGTTGCTCATGGCGGGCCCCTCGCCCTTGGCCTTGTTCTACGGCCTTCCATCTTGGGCGGAGGGGTTTCTCGCAATGAGCCCCTGGCCTTCTTCTTTGGCCTTCCATCTTGGGCGGAGGGGTTGTTAGCGGTGAGCCCCTCGCCCTTGGCCTTATTTCTTGGGCAGAGTGGTAAGTCGCGGTGAGACCCTCGTCCTCAGCCTTCTTCTGGGGCCTTTCATCTTGGGCGGAGGGGTTGCTCGCGGCGGACCGCTCTCCCTTGGCCTTCTTCTGTGGCCTTTCACCTTGGGCGGATGGGTTACTCGTAGTGGGCCCCTCGCCCTTGGCCTTTCATTTTAGGCGGAGGGGTTACTCGCGATGAGTCCCTCACCCTTGGCCTTCTTCTGTGGCCTTTCCTTTTTTGGACGGAGGGGTTACTCACGGTGGACCCCTCGCCCTTGGCCTTTTTCCGTGGCCTTTCATTTTGGGCGGAGGGGGTACTCGTGGTGAGCCCCTTTCCCTTGGGCTTATTCTGTGGCCTTCTTTCTTGGGCGTGGGGGTTACTCGCGGTGAACCCCTCGCCCTTGGCCTTCTTCTGCAGCCTTTCATCTTGGGCGGAGGGGTTGCTCGCGGTGAGTCCCTCGCCCTTGGCTATTTTCTGTCAAACTTCCAATCTTGGGCAGGTGGAGTCACTCTAAGTGGGTCCCCACCCTCCAAACTTATTTTATTATTTGTTCACTTGCTTGAGGACTTCTCAATATTAGCCCCCTCGTGCAGAAGTGTCTTGTAATGTCGAGAGACTTGTGCATGAAATTATCGTACCCTTTATTTATACTTGGCAGTTGCTCAAGACTATGAGTTCTTTGATTACCTTCGAGCCTTAGGTACTAAACAGTTGTACCTTATGTTTGTACTTGGGCTTTGCTCAAGACTGTGAGCGCTCCGGCGCTCTTGGAGCCTTAGGTGCTAAATAGTCGCACCTTATATTTATACTTGGCACTTGCTCAAGACTGTGAGCGCTCCGATGCCCTAGGAGCCTTAGGTGCTCATCTAGAGCACCTTACGTTTATACTTGGCACTTGTTCAAGACTCTGAGCGCTCCGATGCCCTTGTAGCCACAGGTGCTCAACTGGCGCACCTTATATTTATATTTGACACTTTCTCAAGACTGTGAGCTCTCCGGTGCCCTTGGAGCCTTAGGTGCTAAACTGTCGCACCTTATACTTATACTTGGCAGTTGCTCAATACTGTGAGCGCTCCGATGCCCTTGGAGACTTAGGTGCTCATGTGGAGCACCTTATGTTTATACTTGGCACTTGCTCAAGAATGTGGGCACTCCGATGTCCTTGGAGCCTTAGGTGCTCAACTGGCACACCTTATATTTATACTTGGCACTTGCTCAAGACTGTGAGCACTCTGGTGCCCTTGGAGCCTTACATTTGTACTTGGCACTTGCTCAATACTGTGAGCGCTCCGATGCCCTTGGAGCCTTAGGTGCTCATCTAGAGCACCTTATGTTTATACTTGGCACTTTCTCAAGACTGTGAGCGCCCTAGTGCCCTTAGAGCCTTAGGTACTAAACTTTCGTACCTTATATTTATACTTGGAGTTGCTCAATACTTTGAGTTACTCTTTTTTATATGAGAACCTCAAGATTGAACTTCCCGCTTCTAACTGTGGGGTATTTGCATATGAGATGAGCAAGTTAAAATTTTGAAGCTCTAACTGCGGGGCACTTGCATATAACTGAGAAAGTAAAAATTTGGACGTTGCCCCTCTAACCGTGGGGTACTTGCATATAGCTGAGCAGGTTTAAAATTTTAAAAGTTTCCCCTTTAACCGCGGGGTACTTGCATATGAGATGAGAAAGTTAAAATTTTGTTGTTGCCCTTCTAACTGCGGAGCACTTGCATATAACTGAGCAAGTAAAAATTTGGACGTTGCCCCTCTAACTATGGGGTACTTGCATATAGCTGAGAAAGTTTAAAATTTTAAAAGTTTCCCCTTTAACTGCGGGGTACTTTTAGTGCAACCCCATTTTGTTATGCATATTCATTTCTTGGGAAGTAACTAAGATATGGGTTAGCCCTTCTCCTTCCACTAACTTTGAATAAAATTTCACATATATCATAAATAAAGAAATAATTATTTCTTTATACAAAAAATTTCCCTTGGTCTGCAAGTTCCTCGTTCCAAACTTTTCTTAGGAACATTTTTTGTCTTTATAAGAATAACAAGTTTAGAGAGGGGTTAGACCCGCTTATCCCTTTTTTTTAAAAACTGATCAATTACATTTTTCTTGAGAACAGAGGTTGAGACTTGTTCTCTAGGCTATAAATCTGTATGGAATAATAATAAAAATGTAGATTTTTATTATTATTATTATTATTACAAGGAGGATAACCCACTACTGGTCAGGTGACAAAAAAATAATTGTTATGTCAGTAAGGGCTTTATTCAGTATGCTTTTCCCTTGGGATGGATATTCCTCCAAGTATAGTGAATAAAGACCTTCATGTCATGGACCCTCTTCTAATCTAGTAGATGTTCTACTATTCTATTAAGAAAGAGAAAACATTAGTCCGTTTACCTTTTGTTGAGCGACTCTAGGCCTTTCCGCCTAGATTCCGACTGCTTCTACTTTTTGAGTTTAAATGCATCAGGCGGTTTCTCGTGCTAGGTATCAGTCATGGGAAGTTCTCTGTCTAGGATTCTGGCCATCTCGGGTTCCTCGCTTAGGATCTGTACCCTTGGGGGTTCCTTCTCAAAGGCATCACAGAATTTGGGTTCCTCACCAATAGCGCTACCGGTGGGGATTCCTTGCGAAAAAACATCTGTGGTAGTGGGAGTTCTTTGATGATGAGGGTTCCTCGCTTGTAGTCCCCAAGCCCCTTCTTCACTGGGATCGTCATTGGAACATATAGCTACTAGTGGTTACTCATGCGATGTGTTGCCCATGGGTGTTATTCTCTTGGATATTGTACCTGTGGGTTCCTCGTAATCACAGTCAATCAAGGTGGGTTCCTCGACGGCATTACTGTCCATGGGTTCCTCGCTGACATGGGTTCCTCGACCGCTGTCATGAACGAGGGGTGTCTTAACCTCTCGTTTCATCAAGGGTTACTTCCATAAATCATGCGTTGATTGATGAGGGTTCCTCGATGATGGCTGGTATTTCTGTGGGTTCTTCGCCATCCATGGCTGCCATGGGCATCACGCTACCAAGGGAGGGTATATCGCGACCCACTAAGTTAGTGGGGAGTGGGTTTGCAGCCTGTGGGTTCCTAGCGACCCACCCTATTGCTGGTTTCCTTACCAATTCTACCGTCAACAACTTTGAGGGTTCCTCGTGCACAGATGCTTTGGGACTTAGGCGTTGATCTCCCCATAGAATTTTAACTATGGGACCCACTTCCAAGGTTCCCTCGCCAATAGATGCTTCTGCCATGGGTGGCTCATGCGTTGGATCTATGTCCGTGGATGGATGTTCTACTGCCACAAGTTTTTCGCTGGCAAGGGATTTTACTTGGGGTTCCTCGCGTGTTGGGTTTCTACCATAGGCTTCCTCGACTATTCCAAGTAGTTCCTTATTTGATTTGCCATCCGACGGTGGTGTAGCCAAGGGCTCCTCGCGAGACCCATTTCATACTATGGGTTCCTCGTCCACAGTGTCGTCGTCACAGAATGAAGTTATAGGACTTGCTACTAGCGAGGGTCTTTCGCGTGGTAATTTTGTATCTGTGGGTTTCTCGTGTTCCATTAATGCCCATGGGTTCCTCGACGGCATTCCAGCCCATGGGTTCCTCGACCTCTGTAGTGAATGAGGGGTGTCTCGACCTCTCGATTCGTCAAGGGTTCCTCTTCGGATCCAATATCCGAGGGTATCTCGACATTGAATTTCATAAAGGTTTCCTCAACCTTGTGTCACGTCAAGGGTCCCTCAAGCGTCGACTTCACCTTCAAGGGTGTCTCGACCTCACACTTCATCGAGACTGCTGCCATGACTTTTTTTGTTGGCGGCGAGGAACACCCAGGGTTCCTCGCCCATGAGTTCCTCGCTCCTCGACTTCCCATCCGGGGGTGTCTCGACCTCATGCTTCTTCGATACTGCTGCCACAACTTTTTTGTAGGTGACAAGGGCCACCCAGGGTTCCTCATGAGTTGACCTTTCTATAAGGGTTACTGCTGCTACTTCCTTTTTTATACGACAATGGACACCCAGGGTTTCTCATCCATGGGTTCCTCGCGAGTATGTGTTTTTAGAGGGGATGTTGCAGCTGAAAGTTCCTCACTTGGAATTTCTACCACGATGGGTTCTTTTCTTGAGGGTTCCTCATCGCTATCATTGAGCGATAGGAGTTCCTCTACCATATCGAATTCCTCTCCAAACACTTAGGGTTCCTGGAGTTCCTGTCAGTGAACTTGACGGTTGTCACAACTTGGTCCAGCGCCGTCCTCCGTGACTGAGCTACTTCTACCGGAATCGCCGTCGGAACAGCTGCCCCTCCATAGGGGGTTACTTCTAGTGTTACATAATCTTGACCCAAACTTTCCAAGTCTCAAAAAACATACTCATAAGCCTCTACCACTGGAGCTGCTGCCAGTGAGCTGGTCTGCCCTCCCAGAGAAGCAGGTATCTTTGCTCCGGTCACCACCACATCCACCTGAGTGTCCTGGACTCTTTGAGCTCCATTACCAGATGGAATGTCTTCAAACACTAGCTTCTTAGAAACATGAAAACCTTCTATGTCCATTGAAGTGAGGCTACCTCCCCAGTGGAGTCGCCAAATGTAGGAGGGTAGTGAGACCGGGGTCTATGAATAACTGGAAAGGGTGAGGCGTGACCCACTCCAATGGACGCTTCCTGCAAGGTCTTCAAGGTCTCCTAGTGCAACTTCTAAAGAAAACTTCTCCTTCTGGTAACAATGGAACTCAAGCTTCAACTCACTCCCTCCAAGAAGAAGAACTTTCACAGCAAAAATAGTAATTTTCTCAAGGGAAACACCTGAGAGTGATGGCTGTCAGTGGGGAGTGAAGGAACAAGGAACTCAACACTAAGAGAATGAGAAGGGAGAGAATACTTAGGTAGGTCTGGTGATATTTTGGCAGAGTAACAGTGCAATTTCTGTATGTATATATGACCTTGCCCAGGGGTCCTATTTATACTTGGGCACTAAGACTCGGTTGGCACTTTTGGCACCAAAACTTAGAGGGTTGGTGAGGGACAAAGTCTTCAGTGTACTATTTGTCCCTACCTGTAGGCAGGTCTGCCTGTCCCCTCTGGCAGATGCCCCCTGGTGCCGACCAAAGTTCAAAAGCAAATATGTCTTCTAATGGAGACAAAATATCTGATTTGCTAAATATCTTTTGAAATGGTAACTTTGTAAACTTGAGGGGGGGGTCTCGAGGACCACCTCCTCTAAAATATTTACAAGCTTGAGGGGGGTCTCGAGGACCCCCTTCTAAAATCATTTTTCTTGAGAGGGGTTTAGAGGACCCTCTCCTCTAAAATCATTTTATGAACAGTTCTTTTCTTGTGAGCAGCCAGCCCTTTGGTAGCTCACTTCACTTGTGACTAAGTGTGAGGTGTGTGAGGACTAGGTGACCCTAGGGTCTCCTACTAGTATTCTCTCAATCCTATAGTGCTAAGTGGTTGAGCTTACTCAACATACCTTGTCCCTCAGCCGCCATGCCAAAACTCCCGGGAGGTCCCAACTAGCCTGCTTGAGCCCTGCTTGCTCAACTAGGCAACCTGTACAAGAACATAAAGTGTTAATACTGTTGTTCATTTAAAGACTGACATCTCATGATGAGGAGTTTCTCATGGTAGCGGCTCCCTCATCCTGTCGAGTCTGGGTGGTTTCCTTCTCAATATGAGTTTTTGCCGAAACCCTTGTAACGGCACTTTTCAAATAACATTTCTGAAGTGACCCTTGCAGTGGCACTGACCCTTGAAGTGGCGCTGACCCCTGCAGGTGCTAACCCTTGCATTGTCACTTCTGAATCTTGTATTTTTTTGGTAAGCCTTACGAGGAACCTCTCGAATGTCATTACTGCAGTGATCCCTGCAATGGCGCTGAGCCTTGCAGTGGCGCTGACCCTCTCGAATGTCACTGCTGCAGTGACCCTTGCAGTGGCGCTGACCCTTGCAGCAACGTTGACCCTTGCAGCAGCGCTGACTCTTGCAATGGAACTTCTCAATCTTGGACTTCTGCGGTGACCCTCGTGGGACCTCTAGAATGTTATTGCTGTAGCGGCACTGACGCTTGCACCGGTGCTGACGCTCACAGCGGTGCTGACCCTTGTAGCGGCACTGACACTTTCAGCGGCGCTGACCCTTGCAGAGCGGCGCTGACACTTTCAGCGGCGCTGACCCTTGTAGCGTGGCTGGCACTTGCAGCGCCGCTGACACTTGCAGTGGAGCTGACACTTGCATCGGCGCTAACCCTTGCAGCGGCGCTGACACTTGCAGCGGCGCCGACACTTGCAGCGGCGCTGGGGGTTCCTGCTGAATATGAGTTTCTGTCGGGACCCTGGGGTGGTTCCTTTTCAATTATGCGTTTCTGCCGGGACCCTAGGTGGGTTCCTTCTTAATACGAGTTTCTGTCGGGACCCTGGGGGTTCCTGCTCAATATGAGTTTATATCGGGACCCTGGTGTGGTTCCTCCTCAATATGAGTTTATGTCGGGACCCTGGGGGGTTCCTGCCCAATATGAGTTTCTGCCGGGACCCCGGGGGGGGGGGGGGGGGGGAGGGGTTCCTGCTCAATATGAGTTTATAGCGGGACCCTGGGTTTCTTCTCAGTATTTCTAATAAAATAATATTTTTACTTTTTTATAGGTAGACACCCTTCTACAAAGGCTATCCAAAAGATGACCGAAATGTTTGCAACCCTCAACCACTTCATCTCTAAGTCCTCTGAGAAGTTTCAACCATTATTCTAACTATTGAAAAAGGACAAAGACCAAACCTTAAAAAACGAATGATAAAAAACAATTGAATAAATCAATCTTTACTTAAATAGACCACCTCTACTCGCTGTCCTAAATCCAGGTGATGCAATTTACTTATATCTCGCAGTGTCTGACCACCGAGTTAGCTCGACTTTAATGTGCGATAAATAAGGGCGCCAAACACATATATATATTATCTTATCAAGATTATAATGGATTCTAAAAGATGTTACCTTCCTCTAGAGAATCTAGCTTACTCTCTAATAAGCGTTTCATGAAAATTAAAGAACTACTTTAAAACCCATTCAATTATAGATGTCAACTCTTTGCTAATTAAGGCGATCCTCAGGAAGGCCGAATTTTCTAGACAAATGTCCACGTGGTCGGTGGAGGGAGGTGGGTTCGATGTCTATTATCAACTAAGGACTATAATCAAATGACAAATGCTTGAAGATTTCATCACTAAGTTCACTGGAGGGAAGGAGCTTGACAAAAAATAATTCATCAACTAAATAACCAAAAAAGAGGTTTATCAACTCAACAAGTGGATGGCTTACGTTGATGGAGACTCCAACTCAAAACGGGCATGAGTGTGAATTATCCTTATAACTCTGATTAAACCATTCTTGAGTAAGTAATTATTCTTGACTTTGAAAATCTAACAACGAGGTTGAATACAAGGCCCTCGTCCCCAAATTGAAGAAGGTTTTATCCCTTTACTTAAGTCACCTTGAAGTCTTCTGCGATTCAATTCAAGGCTGATATCCAACTAGATATAAAGAGACTATAACGCCATGGATTAATGGACGTCGACATATATGAAGGTCACTCAGGATGTGGTAGCCAAGTTAAAAAAAGTTCAAATTCAATCATTTCCCTGAGGAAACAATATCCATGCAGATGTCTTGGCTACTTTAGCCTCTGTTATCGACTTCGGTTTCATAAGAACAATCGAGGTAGATTACCTTGCCCAACTTAGCAATCTGAATCCAAAGGTTACCAAATAAGTCCTCACTATTAAAAAAGCTTCAAGTTGGATGGATTCGATCATTACATAGTAGCAAGAAGTTGCATGGCTTGACAACAAAGAGCAGGCTCACGAGACCAAAGTCAAAGATACCTAATTTTAGTCTCCCCTGAAGAAATGCTATATAGGCGATCCTTTACTGGACCATACCTACAATCCGTACATCCTAATGGTATTCAACAAGTCCTTTATTATTTGCATATAGGGATATATGGGTGTCTTCTTTGGGGTAGATCTTTAGCATTAAAATCCATAAAGGAAGGCTATTAGTGGCCATACATATAGAAATATCCAATCTCCTATGTGAAAAAGTTCAAAATATGTTAAATATTCTCGCCCATGATTTATCAACTACCCAACTTATAACTTTGACCGGTCTGTGGCCTTTGGCACAATAAGGATTGAACAATGTTTATTCCCCACCTAAAACACCTAGAAATAAAAAATATCTCTTGGTCATCACATAATACTTCACCAAATATTTAGAAATTGAGCCTTTAACGAACATAAAGGACTCTGATATAATTACATTTATCTAGAGGAATATCATGATCCATTTTGGTGAACTAAGGCGGTCATCACCGATAATTGAATGTAATTTGAAAGAGAACCATTCTAAGACTAACCTAACTATCAATAAATCAAACACTACTACAATTACTTAGCTTATACCCAAAGCAATGGGTAGACTGAGGCCTCCAACAAGACAGTGCTCGATAGAATAGAGAAAAGGCTGGAGAAAGAAAAAGATTATTAGGTGTACAAACTTCTCTATATTCTCTAATCGTATTGGAAAATGCCCAGGAGGTCGATCGAGGAAACATCCTTCAACTTGTCCTTGTAATGGTAACTATAATTTTGTTAAAAGTTGAATTGTTGACCGTGAAGACAATTGTTGTCAAACTAAAGATTGAACAAAGAAATCATAAGAATTGATATCGACTTGATTGAAGAACGAAGATAATAAGTATTGATCAAGAAGGCATCCTACTAGGTAGTTAGACAAGAAGTACAATAAGGGAATCAATCTGAGGAAATTTCAGTCGGAGATTATACGAGCAAGATTTTAAAATTGCTCATAGATTAGTTATTTGGGCATATCCCATTACAAACTGGAGTTACAAATTGAACACTACATTCGCATTTGCCTCCACAGTCATTTGAAGACATGTTAGTGACCGAGCAATGTTTTTGAATTTCAAGTTGTCACGAACCCTTTACGGAGCTATACGGACATGGTGATTTGGATATTTCTAAGTCAATAGTACTTTTGGATGAATTTTTTAGTCGAGGAATTTTTGTTATAAAATGTTTTGGATTTTTTTTTGTTTTTTTTGTCGTTGGAATGAGATTTACATCCCACTAAAACAATATCTTATTATCGTTTGATCAAGGTTTAACTTCATTGGAACGAATGACTGAATTCATTAGTATAAACTTCAAATGAAAGGGCCTCTATTAAGCAGACATACTCTCGTTGCAAGTCCGTTGGAAGGATGTTCGAATGACATAATACTTTTATTTGATCAAGATTGGATCTCGTTAAAACAAAATCAATATTTTCGTTCGAATGAGGTTGCATTTTCATTCGAACAAAACTTCCACCTCAAAATTTGTTTTTTATTATAAAAATGATTATTTTGGCTTGTTTTACCCGCAACTTTGGGCAAAAATGTTTTGTTATATCTGCACCAAATGTTTTCATCTTTAATAAAAACACTTTTCTTTTCCAAATCGTACATCCGTTAATATGATTTGTTGAGTTTTTATGAAACCCAATTTCCATACGCTACATCAAACCCTTATAGAGTTTACCCTGCTATTGATTTTTGGATTAGACGGTCTAGTGCTGAAAAAGAAATGATATCGCATCATTAGGATGATCGGTGAATACCAGGGGAAGAGATACTTCCTGTGGACGGTGCTGGATGGACTTTGTCATATCAGTTGAAGATTTGAAGACCCGTGCCTCATACTTAGTGTAGGTCTAAGTAGTCTCTAAGTCATTTATTCTGTCAAAAGCTTTAACAGTGGTGAAATCTATGCATTTCCCGAAAGGGATTTTCCTCATATTCTTATTCTGTGTATTTGGTTTGATTGTGGGATTGGATTTAATTTAATTTGGACTTAATTTTCCATGCACGCCTAATTATTAATCAAGATAAAATTTGGTTAAAAATTGGATCTTTGTGTTTGTATCCTAAGATACAAATAATTCCATATAGCCTTGTGTTTTCAGAGACTGTGCTCCAGAAGGTTATTGGCAACGCGAAGAGTTTATCAAATGGAAAAATGGGCCCTAGTTAAAGTGGACTATTCAAAATCATATGGTACGATCTCTAAGGATCCTACCATCTAGAAATAATGTAGGCCAAGGAGATACTAGGGCCTGAAATGTGACCAAATTTAGGAAGTTTTTTTTTAAAGCATCTTTACAAGTTTTAATTATTTTTTCATTCCAATTTTTTGGTTGTACCAAAAATTCACTAATGCAATCCTTCATTTCCTAGTTGTTCCAAATGTCAAACCAACTTCGCTAACTACAAATTATCATTATGGCAAGGGAATCATCATTGAAAGTTTATTCAAATTTTTTGTATCAAGTTATTATCACTCCATCTTAATGTTTTTGTAATATTACACCTAATCACATCTTAAGGTTATATGTTTTCATCACCAACGAATACGAAAACATTAAAAAATTCCAAGCCAATAAAAAGACCTATAGAGGATCCCTAGGAACTAAGTGTTCTGACTTTGGTCATCTAAAATCCTAAACAGGTGGATGGCCCTGCTTTTAGGTGCATTTTGGACATAGTTTGCTCCAGGCCCAAGGAGGTTTGATGACACTGTCGTAAAAGGTAAGGAAAACAATACAAAAAATGCTTGTCATAAAAATGGGGAAATGCAACTCATGAATTTTAGCGATAAATTCCATTCACGAAACTTTCATTTAGTTATAAGTTGCCAGATCGACAGAAATACAAAAAATACCCAAAGATCTAAAACAAATAAAGTCAGTTATCATCTTCGGTGGGTCACCAGCTCGACAATGGTAGCTCAAAAATCGTCGTCGGGATTGGGCTGAAACTTATAGCCAATTATAATGAGCTAAAAAATAATTCTTCACGAGCTAAAGATTAATATAATTAGTGGTAAATATCATTCATCGCTAGGGGTGACAGCCGAATATGTGGACAATCCACCTAATACAAATACAAAACTAGGAGTCTTTGGTAACCTTTAAATTGGCCAGGGCATTGATCCAATAATTCTTATGAGATACTTGCCTGGCTTCATTCAAGTTAAGGGGGCGTCCATCTAGTCTTCGTCGTATCCAGCATCCCAACTGCGCGAGGACCCATCCTAAAATGATATCTCAGCTTCATAATTTGACGATGCAAACCATGCTTGATTGCCTAATTCTTCTCAAAATCTTGTTCAACCTTGTTGAGTGTAACACCCCGTATAATTAGAGTATTTTAAATTACACAAGTGAACGTAATTTAATTAATTTAAGACATAAAGTGAATTCAATAGATGTTAATTAGCAATTATAAGGATTAATAATTATGAGTAATTGCATTTACTTGTGTGATAAGTCAATGAAATCATGTTAATTTACATTACATCGTAAGTGAGTAAAAATAGATGGGTTTGACGGTACCTCATTCGGGATGCACGATTAGGGTCGTGTTGGGAATGATATGGAAAATTATTGTTTGATAACTCGGATGGTGATTTCGAGTGCGCTAACAATCCGTAATGGGTACAAATAGTCGAAGTTTGGTTGAGTTTCGATGACTTTGTAAGCTAAACGGGACCCATATAAGGGCATTCGGGTCATTTTACACATGAGGCGTAACCTAATTTTTGGATTAATGATTTTTAAGGTTATATATTAAGAAGGTGGATGGAGTGGGCATCCATTCCACCATCCAAAAGACTTAAGGTTTGAGAGAGGAGAGAAAAGAGATGAAAAAATTAAGAGAACATGAAGAGGAACGATCTGGGAGGAGAATCAGAGCATTTCGGTCACAAGATCATTACTTAAAGGGTATCAAAATGAAAGAATTCAGAATCTCTATGAGTTATAATGCACGTGTTTATCTTTCTTTAATCATTGATGTGGTTTAAATATTTCATGAACAAATTTGGTGTAAGGACACAAATTTTGGGTGGGAGAAACATGTAAAATGGGGATTTGACTAATGAAAGCATCGAAGAGAACTTTTATTATGATTATATGTTAAATCTAATGTTAATCGAATGATAAATATGCAATCTTAAATGATATAAATAATAGAAGATGAAATCTTGATTTAGGGTTTAAAACTATGCACACTTTTTTTATACAAATTGATAATCACATGAATATGATGTTTTTAGGGCTGATTCAGATGTAGAAATCTGTATATTTATGTTTGGGATTGATTTATTACTCATAACAAGGGTTTAGGTGAATGTTATAACTCCTAAGTTTGAAGGGAAAGGGGAAAATCCCATCAAAAGTTCGCCTTGGCAGCCCAGCAAACCAAACCGGTTTGTTGGAGGGAGCTAACTGATTTGCAAATCAAAGTTGTTCAGTCAACAAGCAAACCGGTTCACTTTTAGAAGTTGGATCATGTTGTGTAGAATTGAATTACGAAACCGTGAGGGCCGATTAAATATTTATTTGATATTTTTTGAATTAGTTATGAATTTTCTACTAAATAGTTGCACGATACCGAAATTTTAAATTACTGGTTTTGGATTTGGCTTTCCTTTGGAAATTTTAATTTGGGGGAAACATACTGACTCGATTTGTTGTATAGGACTGATTATAATCTACCTTGGGTTGGACGGTAATCACATCCGGGTACGAGTTTACGGGTGAATTATGGTGAATAACACTCGGGTTATAAGTTATGAAGTTGAGTTGGGATTTTAGAAAGTGTTAGGCTACGAGTTTGAGTAGAATATCTTGGTGGACAGAAAAATGATATTTTTGAATAGTAAAAGTTAGTGAATACTTCATAAACCAGAAATCGGGGAAGATTCTTGTTTTGTGGGCGACTGTTATGGGTGTTATATGCATGATTTGCCAGTTCGGGGAAGATTCGTGATTTGTGGGCTAGTGTTATGAGTTTTATATGCATGATTTGTAAGTTATGTGTATATGTATACGTACCGAGGGTGATAGTACGTATATATGGATATATTTATGCATGACTGATATTTGTGAACATGCCTACTCTAGATATGCTATCGTTAGAGTTTGCACATAGTGGGAGGCCCACCTTGTCATGACCAACAAGTGTTGGGTCGATTAACCAGGTCACAGGACTAGTGCATGACTACTATATGTGAGTATAGAGTCTAGTGGGGTAATGTGGTATGGTTATGACCCACGGATGTATGTCTATAACCTCCTCGAGTTTATGTGTTTACGATTTGGTTTCAGTGGTGATATTCTATCCCGGTGGCCTAGGAGTGTTACGTGACGTCCCTAGATCCTGATATCATAATAGGGATTACATCCGGGAGGACAGATCGGAGATTCTATGAATATACGTATAAAAAAGTATTATATGTATATGTGTGATAAGATGAATTTGTGAACATTGAAATTATAACTAGTGTACGGTTATGTAAATTATGTAACGATGAGATTATAATTGAGAATGATAATGATATAATGATATAGCTTACATGATAGCTAAAGGATAAAGAAAGAAAAGTAAAATACATGTACCATGATCGGTCTAGAGAATTAGCATGTGGGGCTAAGTCAAGTGATTATACTAGTAAGGTTGGGTAGCATAACTAGAGAATTAAAATACATGTGTTAGGTGCACACTATAGATGAGGGGTGAGGATATTCTCATGTTAGTGCTACACCAGATAAGAAAGAAAATTTTTGCTACATTTGCATTATTGCATTTTAAGTACTTGCAAAATATTTTGAAATGGTTTTGGGCTCTCACCCGTATAAAAAATCCTTCTTTAAAACCTTTTAGGTGCTTAGCCATAGGAATGCAAAGCTTAGTTATCCTTGCAGTCAGATGATGATGCAACAACTGGTGTGGCCATCCCGAGGCTTCACCTACTCCCTTTTCACTCTCACTCGGGGTGATTCCATGGGAATGGTGTGGAGACGTGAAAAGAAAGGTGGTGAGCAAAGGTCCCGCATCCTATCGATTATCTTCAAAGGGGGAATGCTTCGGCCGTCATCAATGTGAGGTGATGTAAAGAGATGAAGTCGCCAGTCTATTTTACTCAAAACAAACAAAAGCACATGTCGTCGCCTTGAGAGATGGCATAAAAGACTAACTGATACTTACGAAACCAATAGTTTGAGGGTTCGGGGGCTAAGTTACGGAATTGAAAGATGTTATGCACCCATCCCTCGTTTTCGATCTCTCATGGGCTTGTGTTACTATTTTTCTTAATTTTTCCATAAAATGTGCGTGCTTGTATATATAAATGGATATTAGAATCACTTAACTCGCATCATGGAAAAGATGGAGTGAGGTCATAGAAGGAATGCTGCCAAGATTTATTATAATCAAGAGATATAATGTGTGCACTTATCGAGGTATTAGTCGTTATGATAGAACGATAATACATGCTTGATGAGACGCGATGCAAGGAATACAAATATAATATATATGAATAATATATGGATAAAGATATGGATAAAGGAATATGAGAAAATGAGAGATAAGAATAAAAGAGAAATAGGACTCGAGTCTCTGGTTTTACCTCGAGATGCCTACGTAGCCTATAAAGGCATCAAAGTCCACGTAGTTTGCATATGACACAAGAGTGGGGTTTAACCCATATATTCGAATGGGTTTTTAGGATGTGTGTGGGTATAAAAGAATCTATTTAGTTTTGAAAATACGTGATAGAAATTCCCATTAGAATATATGAATATAACTCTCTTTTGCTATTTTTGGTTTTTTTAGAGAAAATAAATTTAGGTGCAATAGACTAATAAAGGATGAGAGTATTAATGTAAATGAACAAAAATAAGAACTAAATGAAATATTTATGTAAATAATTGTAATACCCCGTATTTTTATAGCTTTTAAATTATGGGATTTATTAAATCCAATTGAGACAAATTAATTTAATTTTAATTCGGAATGTTGTTTTAAATATTTACTAGCGTGACGAGAGTTAGTAATTATTGGAAATTTGTTATTTGTTGAATATTACTGGATGAGTATAGTAATATATGAGATTTATTTTTATAATATTGTCATGTGTGAATAAAATGACAATTGTGGAAATTTAAGTCGGGACGCGCCTGTGTCGCGTCGGGACTAAACATTGATAAATAAAAGTGAATATTTTATAAGTTGTTCGTATGGTCATTTTGAGTGCGCCAACGCGCCCGTAAGGGTCGAGATAGTCAGAAAAGTGTACCCGGAGGTTTATTTTGGATCTCGGGGCATTTTTAGGCCTAATTAGTACCCCGGGAGGGCGTTTTGGACATTTCGCAATTTTGGGTAATTAAACCCACGAAATTCTAAGGGTTATATCAGATGTCTAAGGTTGTCTTCTAGGGTTAGAACAACCAAAGACAAGTGACGGCCACAGGAGAGGGAAGGAGAGAGCTTCCAAGCCAATCCGAGGCCCAAAATCCATCCGTTTGCACCTCCACCACCACCAACGCGGAGATCGCGCGACGGGCTACGCAACCACACCAAAATCATCTGCAAATCAGAACACCAAAAATCCCAGGCAAGTGTTTATCTTGCTTATTTCTTCGGTGCATACTTCATATTAGTTTAGGAGTAATTAGAATGAGTTTTTATGGAAGAGAACCAAAAATTTGAGATAGGAATTGCATGTAGTGATGGATAAATTGATAATTCTGGAAACCCTTGCCATGTAGAGGAATTACCCAAGAAATTATGATGTTTATAAGAAGAAATTTCTGGAAATACTTGTTAGAACCATGTTGAAGAGAATTCTAGGGTTCTTGATAATTATGATAATTTTTGGGCTATTAATCCATGTTTAGTGATAGAAATCCACATGCTTTACGTTGGAAATACCTAGTATGATGATATAATGTTAGTAGTATGAATCTTTGGACGTTTGGGAATGAAAAACTTGAAGTTGGATGAAGATATGTGTTAGAACCCGTAACTGCAAAACTGCAGAAATCGCAATACCTGCTTAATCGATCGATCGAGCCCAGAGCTTCGATCAATCGAAGGTTCGATCGATCGAGCCCCAGACCTCGATCGATCGACCCCTCCTGACAGACTCCTATTTCCCTTTCTAAATTAGTTAAGTTCAATTTATTGTGAAATAATTCTTGGGCATCCTTAATAAAATGTTTTGGGAGATAGGGAAGACCAGTAGGACATGTGAATAAATTTTGGGACCCTTGATGTCGGGCAAAGATTGTATTTTGGGATAATTACGTAAGGGTCGGTGAATTTATGATTTAAAGAAAGAGACACGTAAGGGAGTTACTTTGGGACAAATTTGTATACCTACTGAATTTCATAATTGGGAGAATAAAGCCATGAGATTTGTGTGGTACGTTGGAATAATACCGAATCAAGGTTAGAAACGAACCGTTATAAGTGTTTACTAAAATATGATAATATGGATAAAAGTCGTAACTATGGGATTTGAAAATATATCCATTATTGATATGGTAATATTAGTATAGTTATATGATTGTGTATGCATATACTATCTATGTGTGAAAATCATGCCCACGCTACTTGCTATCCCTGAGGTTTTCGCGTTGGGATAGTCTTATCTCGATGGGACCTTTATGGGGGATATTGACTTGTACCCTAGAAGATACATATCCTTGGTACAGACTATCGATTTAATAGTTCAGACGGTCCTAAGAGATGCAGTCATGTGCCATCCTCTTAGAGACTTGGAATTTATGCTTCGCCTCATATTGTTTGTGTATAGATATCCTTGGTACAAGCTATCGCAGTGATAGTTCAGACGGTCCTAAGAGACGCAGACATATGCCATCCTCTTAGAGACTTGGAATCTATGCTTTGCCTCAATATTGTTTGAGTATGTGTTAATACAGTTCGAGAGTGATTCCGAATTTGTATTCCCTTAGTACGAGTGATGCGGGAATTGGATAGTAAAGTATGCCCGCACCATAGTTTTTATTTGGGGTGCTGTTATGATATATATATATATATATATATTCTACGAGTAGTTAATATATATATATGAAATTCTGAAATCTGGAACTGCCTACTGTGATTTGATATGTAGGACATGGTTGATGACTCAAATTGTAAATACTTGTTTTGAGAAAGTATAATATGACACTGGAAAACTGTATTGATTAATAAAGTTAAAATGAGAACTTTGGTTACTATTGAAATATTCTTTTCAAACAATTGAATCCTTAAATTTTGAATCCTGCGAATAATCTAAGATAAGTTAAACCATTGGGAAAGGATAGCGTGATATATGATGAGATAGACCACTGAGAAGGTTAGTGCGATAGGTGTGCACATTAGAAGAGAGGTGATAATTTCTCAAGAGTGTGTCGCACTAATATGTTGTTGCATTGGACTGTATCAATTTAAATACTTGCTAAACAATTTTTAAATCATATACACTATCGGGCTCTGACCCGTTTTTTTCTCTCTCTCTCTCTTGTATATATATGTATGTACTACAGGTGCCCAGCCACAGGGGAGTCTTGCTTAGGATCCCTTGGAAGAAACGAGCTGCAGCTTAGGTGGGAGTTGCAGGCCACTTGCTTAGAAGATTTCATTTACATGATTCCACTGCTATCATTCTCCTCATTGGGCATGTGTCGCCCTTTCCACTATTTATCTATTTTTTGGGACATTTATATTTCAGTTAGTTCTAGTACTGTTACTTTGGGATTTATTCAGCATGTATGTTTTACATTAAGTTTTAAATGTTGGGATTTTGGATGATGAATGTTTAAGGTAATTGGATTATGTTCCAGGATAAATTGTGGTATGGTTCTTACTTATTGAAAATGTGGTTAATAATAAAATAAATAAGTTTTTATTTAAAAATACAATTTGGTTAGAAAGGTTAAAAATGGTTTTTGACACTTAGCTTAATTTAATTAGGGTGGAAATTTGGAAAAAGTATTTTTACGACAGTGATGCTAAGAATGAACCAACTGTTCACCTTGATTTTAATTTAATAAAGGAGTGATCGCTCGGTATTTAATTAGGTGGGGTGTCATAGGTGGTATCAGAGCATCAGGTTCTAGTGTCCTTAGGATCTGTACGGCTTATTATGCTTTCAGCATTGCTTTGTTTGTTATAGAGCCCTATGTTTAGTATTGTCGATTCCTTTGATGAGATTTCGTTCTCCTGCTATAATGTGTATACACTAGTGAATTCTAATTTCGTTCGGATGTGTGCGTGTGCCGAGCGATGACGGATGTCAGAAGAGGACCGTTAAGCGTACATCAGGAGGCAGGGCTCAGTTGAGATTATGAAATATATCCGAGGATGATGACCGTAGTCGAGGTCAGCTCCATTATGGCACGAGAAGCCACGACTAGAAAGGAGACTAAGGTGCAGCAATGATTTTCAAATGCTGTTATAGTCAAATGAGGTGCGAGGATAAACTTACCCAACGTATTTCAAAAACGTGTAGAGACTGTCAGTGGGAAATTTTAGAAATGCGAAAATTATATGTGTTTACCAAAGGAGGTAAATTATCCAAAGGCTTAAATATAGGACGGAGTGTGGCAAACTGAAAGTGAAAATTTAGAGAAAATTTTCTTGGCTTTCAGGACGAAGTTATAATGGTTGGAGTCAACCAACAATTTTAGAAGTGTAATGCTATGCCTATAGGAGAACCTTAGGTACAGTGTTGACCGTATGTTCCTTCCTCAACTGTTCAGGATGAGAAGCAAACTTGGTTCTGAACTCATCGCCGGAGGGCATGACAGAAGTCCAATTGTGAATATGAATCCTAATCGTTAGCAAATTTTGTATTGAAAGAGGTAAATACTAGTGGAGGAAACGACTCCAAGTGGGAGACCAACTTGTAATAATAGTTGATAATACTCGAGGAGGAAATTATGATGGACGACCGATTCAGAGGTTGACAATGTCATATTTTGTCAATATAGATGATAACGCTTCTTTATGGGGGAAGTTAAAGGAATCACGGAATTTAGTCGAGAATAAGACTGAATACAACGGTGGTGGTATAGCACCACAAAAGGATGTGGATACACATCAGGAAAACCATTTAAATGCTTCAGATAGTTAAATTCTTACCAAGTGATGGTAAATTCAGTAAGTACTATTATAGATAGTAACATGATCCTTATGGCCTAAAAAGCTAAGGGAACAACCGGGATGGCTAACAGGAATCGAGTCTACTAAAGTCCAAGAGAAGGACAATCCTAACCTGGTTAGTAGGACAGGTGATAAGTGGATTATGTTGAGGTATTTTGGTGCGGAGTGAAATTGCTCGCGATAATATGTTCCAAAGTGAGTAAAAGGACAAGAACACGGTGCCTAGTAAAAGACAACGATTAAAGTAATTTTGTTTGGTTTGAGTAGATGTGTTACGTCCAGAAACCACTTGCGCAGTCAAGACGATTGGCAAGGTGGAAGTATAAGTTGTATCCTCAGAGGATGCGACGTGTTTATGTGACACGAGCGAGTCACTATATTTTGTTCCTTGCTAGATTAGCATGTGAGATGAACTTAATGAATATCATTATAAACGTTATTAAAATGTGAGTATTTTTCCCTAGTGTAGCGGGATTTTTCTTTAAGTGCTATCCGCGGAGCATGAATGAGTATATAACAGTGTTTTGTACTTTATTGAGGCTACTCATTGTAGTGATGCGATACACGAGTATGATATTATCTTTGTTAAAATGTTATAGAAATGGGTAGTATGATAGTGGGCATTTATTGCAAGGCTATCGGAGTGGTTGCATTAGAGAAACATGTTTTACGTTTTGTTTTGGCGAGGCTTTACCTGTGAGAAGGTTGGACTCGCACTTATCTTATCTATCCTAGAGATTTCGGAGGAGATAGTGGGCTCCAGATATTCGATGCCAAAGTATGTATAGACTTTGTCAGTATAATTCCATATGTATCGGGATTTACCATTGAGCGAAAAGATTTGACTCAGTATTATGTTTAGCACTCCGGACTTAGTGATAGAAAAAGTGCATTGTTATACTTATCCTTTAGAGATGTGGGAGTTAATATTTATACCCCTATTATTAGGGAAAGGAATTTTGAGAATTCCGATTGTATGTATTCGAGGTTTATGGAATGCTATTACCACCAACCTATACTGAACAATACTGCAAATAGTGAAACGTTCTTTGTTAAGCATAATTACGGAGAAATTGTAACTTTTCTGTCAAGAGACGGAATAAAGGGGTACACGCCACGGACGGAGGACCTAACGGATTTCGATAACCAACAATGCTAGGTAGTAGTGTATCGGGGGGTTCCTTGTTTGGATTTCTCTTTGCGAGACATCCCACGCATGAAACTTAGCGTAAGGTCGGAAATAGGGAGACGTTTTGTCACTATTCCATGAGTTTGGTACCCTGGTCGAAATGGGATAAAGTAATTATGTATGTAAGTTGGAAGTTGAATTTTGTGATTAAAGCCGTTGGAGCCGGAATTTGTGGTAAGAAAGCATTGAAAGTTATCCCCACGGTTTGAGGGGTCGAACAATGGTAAGGAGAATTTAAGAATTTTGATTTCTAGGGTGATTGAGAATACCCAAATGTCGTAACCGCGTTCAGAACACGAGGTGAATAAAGAGTTGGAATGATTTTTAACATGGATTATCTGGAAAGAAATTTATATTATACAAAAGAGATGACTTGTAAATTTTTGATGAATATAGCGTTAGTGATTTATTTTGGTTGTTGTACCTGTTTGGGAAAATTGTTGTACTTATCTGAGGAAGGTTGAGAATTATTATTCCTTTTTTATTGTCATAGAATTTGAATGCCCTATTCCTTCTATTCCGTTGAATTTAGTTAGTCCTACAAATGAGTAGCACGCCGTTCGCTCTCCCATGGCGGTTGGAGTGTTGCAAAAATGTGGGCATCTTGGTTAACTACAGTTAAAATAGTCCGAGTCGAAGGGACGTGGTAATAGACGTGTGAAATATATGTTTATGGGACTAGTATAACGAAGTGGAAGTGATAGAATGGATTAAATGTCACATGAGGGGCGATAATCCATACATAAGTGTGCAATTAAAATATCACGCCCTAACTTGATTGGAAGGTTGTGGGAAGCCATTCAAGAATTGGTATTCCTTGAATAGAGTAGAATTTAATTGTTATAAAGCACACCCGGAGCGGATTTGTTATTAGTCAAGTGTGAGAGCGACTTGCGCATACAAAGAGTAATGATGTTAGTATAGTATAAGAGATCCAGAAGTGATCTTCGTGGAGAGAAGAGCACGGGTCAGAACTTTCGGCATTCTCTAGGGAAGGAAGGGGAGTATTACATGTCACTTAATGTGTAACGCCCCGATTCGGATTAGAGTTATCGTTGGAATAACCTGTATCCGAACCGAGGTGTTAAGGGGGAGGGGGATAAAACATTTTATTAAATTGGAAAACAATTGCCACATTATACTTCAAGAAAACCTTTGATTTCTTTTATTGTGAAAAGGTGAGGCCCATATTTTGCAAGTTAATATTCAATTAACAATTTAACAAGTAAACCTTTGGTAAGATTTAATCCATAAATAAAGCACAAATCCCTGTATTATTACAATTTCCAAATAGTTCAAGTTCAAACCAAATTGTCTTAACCAAACATAAAGGATTATGGTTCAACATAAGTCCATGGATTAAAAATCGGTTACAGAGCCTCTAAACGACGACTAGCACTTTCTGCGGCCTTTCCAACATCCTTACTCGACATACCACCTGTTGTACCTAGGGTTTTAGAAAATAGGGTATGAGCGAAATGCCCAGTAGGGTGGGAATACTAAGCAATAATTTTCATAGCAAAATACTATACATATACAATGCATTTTAGTAATTCTGAAAACCATCATTGTCTCATATTCATTAATTATCATTAATGATTATTTTCGTTAACATTTAACTATGCTAACAATATTCAAGAAGCCTTCATTATATTCAACTAAGTTATCATGTATCTATACTAACAAGATTCTTTAACTTAGTCATAAATGCACCTATATGCAATGCCCTGGGCTACGTGCCCACTCACTCTTAGCACTTTAATATTCCAAGCCAGGAACTTAATCATATTCCACTTATGTCATCCACATAATAATTAATGAATTCTTATTCATTCATTAGTTTAAGTTCTGTGAATTTTTCTCATTCCTTACTTAACACTGTTTCTGGGATTTTGCCAACAGACACTCACGGACTTCGTGGCCTTACACCACCGATCTCCGCCGCCATATACTACTGCAGTTTGTTTGGGGTCTTTCACCACTAGGGACGTCATGCCCTCCTTAATTATTTTCTCTCGGCGTCATCCGAATATCATATCTTTCATGTGTTTAACATTATTCTCAATGTTCACAATTCAACTTATCCGGTTTTGTTATTAAAGCCCGTTATTAGTCTTTGCATCCTACGAGCCGAGGAGGCATTCTAGTGTCAACGCCGAACACTAAAATATACTAAGTCACCTTTACAACACTTTGATTTACCTAAATGCCATCTTATACTTTTATTATCTAAAAAGCATTTCCTTGGCATTTTTCAAGTATTTTTCATGTAAAAACACCATTTAAGTGACTTTTCTTCATATTTACCAAATCTGCCACTAAGGCATTTTTTTACCAAAAATTACCTTTTTAAGTGGGTTTTAAGTACAAAAATCATTCTTTAATGTACTACATGTTTCCACCAACATTTAAACCTTTATTAGTGATGTACAACCCATTTTAGCACACTTTTACACATAAAGCCATTTACATAATTATAAGCCTTATTTAACATATTCAAGAGGCTTAAACTAATATTTCAACATATTAGATTTTGGGGCTGTTTTTATGAGATTATTAAACACATATTTAGACCACTATATTTCAATATTAATCATGTTAATGTCAAGACTAACACATACTACATACACTATTTCATGAAAATGGGACTTCTTCCTTAGAAAACCCAACAAATGCATTAACTAGTCATTTTCTTGTAGCATTCCATTTTCTATGTTTATTTCATGAGATTATTACATTTATAGCATGATTTCAACATATATATTAATCTGAAAATTTATTCTAAACATCAAATTCTCCATTTATCATTTTTCACAAAATGGGTTTTTCATAGCATATGAAAATAAGGGAGAAGAGCTAAAAAGTCACATTTTTCTCATCATCTTGTTCATATTAGAATTTGAAATAAAAGAGTTTAAGAGTGAGGAAAACCCTACTTGGAAATAGGAAGAGGTGAAGGTTGAAGAAGATGGAAGAGGAACACCATAAAACTTCACAAAACCACCACTCAAAGGCTCCAAAACCACCTCTGTTTTGCTTCAACAAGCTGTCCTACTTCTTTGGCAAACTTTAATGGAGTTTGAGACCTCCAAAATAGTGCAACAATGGTGGAAAATGGTTGATAAAATAGACTCACGAATTTAAAAGAGAACCACATTCCTTTGGCTATGGAAAAAGAAAGAAATCTGATGGAAAGAGATGAAGTTTTTGGCTCCAAACCCTCACCCCTCACAAGACTCTTATAAGTCAAAAATAGTTATCTTCCATCCTATAGCCAAAGACTAAGAGCTAGGCACTTTCCAAAAGAGTGAAAGAGTTTATTAAGGTCTGAAAATCTGATGGGTGAAAGAGACTACACCACCACATCAAGTCTCTCATTTCTCACACACAAGTTGACACCATAACTAAGGGGTATTTTCGTCACTTTCTCTCTCCTGCCATTTTTTTTTAAAACTTTTAATTTGAGATTCATATTCCTTGCATTTTTTTGGCTAAAAAATCATATTTACAATAGTCGTTTGACCTCCCGGATTGTCCTCTACAAGGCGCGCAAGATCGGGACCTCCGCGCAAAAGTATTTTTTTTCCGATTTTCCTCTTCATAGTAATATTCCTTATATTTTTGTGAGTCAAAAAATATATTCGCAATATTTTTTTGACCTTCCGAGGTGTCATAAACAATTTTGTTTTTTCTTCGCGTGGTAATATTCCTTATATTTTTATGAGCCTAAATATATGGTCGGAATATTTTTTTGACCTTCCGAGGCCTCCTAAACAATACGCGCAAGAAACGGGACCTCCGCGCAAAACATATTTTTTTTCGATTTTTCTTCGCATGGTAATATTCCTTATATTTTTATGAGTCTAAATATATGGTCGGAATATTTTTTTAACCTTCCGAGGCATCCTAAACAATACGCGCAAGAAACGGGACCTCCGCGCAAAACATATTTTTTTTCGATTTTTCTTCGCATGGTAATATTCCTTATATTTTTATGAGCCTAAATATATGGTCGGAATATTTTTTTGACCTTCCGAGGCATCCTAAACAATACGCGCAAGAAACGGGACCTCCGCGCAAAACATATTTTTTTTTGTTTTTTCTTCGCGTGGTAATATTCCTTATATTTTTATGAGCCTAAATATATGGTCGGAATATTTTTTTAACCTTCCGAGGCATCCTAAACAATACGCGCAAAACTAGACTTTCGCTGCGTCGCGCGTCGTAAGACAATTAGTACATAAGTTCGCGTAGCGTTCGTTGCCTGTCCGAATCGCGTGAAACTTAACCAGAATACTTAAAATAATTATACGAACATAAATCATAACTCATGCGGGAACATGCAACGTAAAAATTTCATTAACGGAGCGTCGCTAAATAAAGGATAATCGTGCAAGTACAATTTAAAGGTGCGGGTATTACATAATGTGAGAGATTTCAAGGGAAGAATCGATGTTTAGAGAGACGTAGTGAGTAGTATCTACATGCACTGCCCATAGGTAAGGTTTGGTTGAAAGAGGAGAATCAACCAAAGAATTTTGTGTTTATCGAAAATTCCTAAAATTTGAAAGAGGTTGGTAAAGTCGGTAAAGTTCTTGGATGGGTTGCCATCCTCAAAACAAGATCAAGGGTTTATCCCGAACATGTGAATTAAGTCGCCGAGAAGGAAGTGATTGATATTCCTTTGGGATGGCTTACAATATTAACTAGTATGCCCCAGACCTCCTTTGAAAGGAAGGATCGCGCCAGTGCATGGTCCTGCGCAGTATAAATTTATGAATCAGGATGAGATTGGTGAACCCCACCTTTGATATGGGATTTCAGGAACCAGCAGAGATAAGATTTCGTCTTGAGTAGGATGTATCACCCTTAGCCAGGGAATAAGCGCATGGTGATTAAAGATTAGTGGAGCCACGTGAAGGAGATTTTGGAATCTTGGTACGATGATTTCAAGATTGCTCGGTAAAAGCACTCGTACCTGTTTTTCGCGTACGAGGTACTTATTAAGGTTTTTTTATGGAAGAACCTCGACTAATCTCCTTCCATCTGTTTAGAGGAGAGTAGATAATCAGAATTTTTGGATCGGTCGAGAAAATATCCGATAACTATGGTAAAATTCCACGACTTTTTCAGGCGAGCAAGAGTGATCAAATGTTTGTATGATCTTCTCAGAATGGGAATTTTGTGTATGAATAAATCCGATTAGTTGTCATGTAGTGAGGTGCGGCCTCCTAATGATAGTGAGATAATGGAATTTATAATGTATAGACGTAACCTATTCAATGTTGTCAGTTGGGAGTGCAATGTGATGTGTCTCCAATGAGAATGTAAAACAAAGTTGTTGTGAGGAAAAAGCTATAATAATTGAGCGCCGTACTATGTAAATAGTTTGCGTACTGACAAGGATATCTAGAATTGTGCTACCTGGTAGGCCTAATTTTCCGAATTTCGGGACGAAATTCCGTTATTAGGGGGGGAGTATGTAATACCCCGTATTTTTATAGCTTTTAAATTATGGGATTTATTAAATCCAATTAAGATAAATTAATTTAATTTTAATCCGGAATGTTGTTTTAAATATTTACTAGCGTGACGAGAGTTACTAATTATTGGAAATTTGTTATTTGTTGAATATTATTGGATGAGTATAGTAATATATGAAATTTTTTTTTACAATATTGTCACGTGTGAATAAAATGACAATTGTGGAAATTTAAGTCGGGACGCGCCTGTGTCGCGTCGGGACTAAACATTGATAAATAAAAGTGAATATTTTATAAGTTATTAGTATGGTCATTTTGAGTGCGCCAACGCGCCCGAAAGGGTCGAGATAGTCAGAAAAGTGTACTCGGGGGTTTAGTTTGGGTCTCGGGGCGTTTTTAGGCCTAATTAGTACCCCGGGAGGGCGTTTTGGACATTTCGCAATTTTGGGTAATTAAACCCACGAAATTCTAAGGGTTATATCAGATGTCTAAGGTTGTCTTCTAGGGTTAGAACAACCAAAGACAAGTGACGGCCATAGGAGAGGGGAGGAGAGAGCTTCCAAGGCAATCCAAGGCCCAAAATCCATCCGTTTGCACCGCCACCACCACCAACGCGTAGATCGCGCTACGGGCTACACAACCACACCAAAATCATCTGCAGACATTTGGGAATGAAAAACTTGAAGTTGGATGAAGATATGTGTTAGAACCCGTAACTGCAAAACTGCATAAATCGCACTACCTGCTTGATCGATCGATCGAGCCCAGAGCTTCGATCGATCGAGCCCCAGACCTCGATCGATCGACCCCTCCTGACAGACTCCTATTTCCCTTTCTAAATTAGTTAAGTTCTATTTATTGTGAAATAATTCTTGGGCATCCTTAATAAAATGTTTTGGGAGATAGGGAAGACCATTAGGACATGTGAATAAATTTTGGGACCCTTGATGTCGGGCAAAGATTATATTTTGGGATAATTACATAAGGGTCGGTGAATTTATGATTTAAAGAAAGAGACACGTAAGGGAGTTACTTTGGGACAAATGTGTATACCTACTGAATTTCATAATTGGGAGAATAAAGCCATGAGAGTTTTGTGGTACGTTGGAATAATACCGAATCAAGGTTAGAAACGAACCGTTATAAGTGTTTACTAAAATATGATACTATGGATAAAAGTCATAACTATGGAATTGAGAATATACCCATTATTGATATGGTAATATTAGTATAGTTATATGATTGTGTATGCATATACTATCTATGTGTGAAAATCATTCCCATGCTACTTGCTATCCCTGAGGTTTCCGCATTGGGACAGTCTTATCTCGATGGGACCTTTATGGGGGATATTGACTTGTACCCTAGAAGATAGATATCCTTGGTACAGCTTATCGATGTAATAGTTCAGACGGTCCTAAGAGACGCAGGCATGCGCCATCCTCTTAGAGACTTGGAATCTATGCTTTGCCTCATATTATTTGTGTATATATGTCCTTGGTACAGGCTATCGCTGTGATAGTTCAGACGGTCCTAAGAGACGCAGACATATGCCATCCTCTTAGAGACTTGGAATCTATGCTTCGCCTCAATATTGTTTGAGTATGTGTTAATATAGTTCGAGAGTGATTTCGAATTTGTATTCCCTTAGTACGAGTGATACGGTGCTTGGATAGTAGAGTATGCCCGCACCATAGTTTTTATTTGGGGTGCTGTTATGATATATATATATTTTATGAGTAGTTAATATATATATGAAATTCTAAAATCTGGAACTGCCTACTGTGATTTGATATGTAGGACATGGTTGATGACTCAAATTGTAAATACTTGTTTTGAGAAAGTATAATATGACACTAGAAAACTGTATTGATTAATAAAGTTAAAATGAGAACTTTGGTTACTATTGAAATATTCTTTTCAAACAATTGAAACCTTAAATTTTGAATCCTGCGAATAACCTAAGATAAGTTAAACCATTGGGAAAGGATAGCGTGATATATGATGAGATAGACCACTGAGAAGGTTAGTACGATAGGTGTGCACATTAGAAGAGACGTGAGAATTTCTCAAGAGAGTGCCGCACTAATATGTTGTTGCATTGGCCTGTATCAATTTAAATACTTGCTAAACAATTTTTAAATCATATACACTATCGGGCTCTGGCCCGTTTCTCTCTCTCTCTCTCTTGTATATATATGTATGTACTACAGGTGCCCAGCCACAGGGGCGTCTTGCTTAGGATCCCTTGGAAGAAACGAGCTGCAGCTTAGGTGGGAGTTGCAAGCCACTTTCTTAGACGATTTCATTTACTTGATTCCACTGCTATCATTCTCCTCATTGGGCATGTGTCGCCCTTTCCACTATTTATCTGTTTTGTTGGGACATTTATATTTCAGTTAGTTCTAGTACTGTTACTTTGGGATTTATTCAGCATGTATGTTTTACATTAAGTTTTGAATGTTGGGATTTTGGATGATGAATGTTTAAGGTAATTGGATTATGTTCCAGGATAAATTGTGGTATGGTTCTTACTTATTAAAAATGTGGTTAATAATAAAATAAATAAGTTTTTCTCTAAAAATACAATTTGGTTAGAAAGGTTAAAAATGGTTTTGACACTTAGCTTAATTTAATTAGGGTGGAAATTTGGAAAAAGTATTTTTACGACAGTGATGCTAAGAATGAACCAACTGTTCACCTTGATTTTAATTTAATAAAGGAGTGATTGCCTAGTATTTAATTAGGCAGGGTGTCACAATAATGCAAGAAGTAAAGAAATTCAAAGAGAGGGAAGAGTGTTATAACTTTTTTAAAGACTTTAAGATAGATCTTTTCTTGTGGGTGATCTCCCTTGCAAATGATGGAATGTTGGAGAACTTCTTATAGATTTGAAAAGGATTGGAATGAAAGGGGGAAAGAGTTTCCACACAAGGAAACTTGCTAATTGAAGGACGATGATGTTGAGATTACTGATGCTGATGGATCTGAGGTGTGTCTTGGGAGTGAGCTCATGCTCTCCTTTTATAGGGTCAGGGGTAGTCCCAATTAGCCTTATCCTTGCACTGCCTATTGGCAGGTGACCCTAGGTACACTACCGATATAAGGGAAATGAACTTGCCGATTGGTAGTCTATGCAGATTTTCTTGGAAAAACGATCGTAGAATGTAATCCGTTGATACGAATCACGCACAGGGCATACCGTTGGAAAGGTAATTCAAAGGCATGGCCCGAAAGCTCTTAACATTCTATTGCACGGGAGATCGTCGGACGACGACGAATCATTCATCCAAACCATAAGTCTGAATCATGTATGGGGTGTATCGTTTGAAATGTTACGAGACATACTTGAAAATTCCAAAGAGTTATGTTCAGTTTGGAGAGTTAACTTTAGTCAACCGGGGCTCGAAAATGCTCGATGACCTATTAAAGTAAAATGGGTCATTCGTCCATATCGTAAGTCTGATTCACAGATGGGATGGATAGTTGAAAAGGTGATTTTGTACCCTTTAAAGATTCATTTACTCCTGGTCGGGCTGATAGGTTTACCTTGGTCAAATGGAGTTTGGAAGCATCTGGGGTTCTTTGAATTAGTTTTCAAATAATGAAGGATCATTTGCCCCAATCATTAGGTCATTTTGCGCACGGGGTGGATACTTGGAAAGGGGGTTCAATGATATTTGAGGATTCTTAGAGATTTTACTCTAACGATGAAGTCAAATGGGGTGAAATCGGGGCTTGAGAGTGCTCGGTGGCCTCCAAATTTATTTTTGATAGTAAAATGTATGTTTGTCTGAATCGTTATGCCGATTTTCACATGGGGAGGATCGTTGGAAAGGTGATTCAGAGCCCTTAGAAGATTCATTGATATTTCACTCTCTCGTTGATGTTTACTAGAGTCAAACGGGAACCGAGAGCACCTGATAGCCTCTAAATCGGTACTCGAAGTATGACCTAGGGTTTGTGTGGAATGGGGAGGTGCTAGGGACCTATGGAAAGACTTAGGTGGTCCTAGAATGTGGTGTCTATAGAGCCCCTTGACGGATGAAGTTAGAATAAGTGAAAGTCATCGAATAGATGCCACGTGATGTTCAGGAGATGAGGTCGATTATGAGTACCTAAAGGGATGAAGATGAACGATTTAGAGGGTCGAGGTCGATTCTGAGGGCCTAAGATAATGATGGGGGTGGTCAATTTTGACCTAAGATTTAGGGTGACCACTTATATGAGTCGAAGCCAATTTTACGGGGCTAAATAAGGTGAAAACAAAGAGCTGAGGTCAGTTCTAACCTAATAGAGATGACGACTTAGAGCGGAGATCAATTTTGACCTAAAAAGGAGCGGCCAATTATGTGGCTACAGAAGGTGATGACCAAGAGCCGAGATGAGTTCTGACCTAATAGAGGTAACGACTCGGGGCTAACGTCAATTCTGACCTAAAAGAGGAGTGATAAATTTTATGGGTCAAAGCCAATTCTGCGGGCTAATGAAGGTGATGATCAAGAGCAAAGGTTAGTTCTAACCAAATAGAGGTGACGACTCAGGGCCGTGGTCAATTCTAACCTGAAAGAGGAGCAACCAATTCTGCTGGATAAAGAAGGTGACGACCGAGAGCCAAGGTCGATTTTGACCTAAAAAGGAGCGACCAATTCTGTGAGTTGAAGTGCGGAGGCGCGATGTATAGCATTTGTGGGAAAATTTTGGGACTCCACTAGGGAAAAGATATTAATCTCATTGGGGGGGAGCATGTTTACATCCTGTTGAAAATTTGAGGATTTTGATGGGGAGAAAAGTGATTCCACTGGGGAATGTGGTTTTTTGAAGTTTTTTTTGGGAAGTTATTTGATTTTCTTGTGCCGAGAAAATGGACTTGGAAATTCCACTGGGGAGAAATTGGGGTTCCACTGGGGAAGCTGGATTTTGTAAATTTCGATGGGGAAATGGTTCTCGAGACTTCTCTAGGGAATGTAGTGTTTAAGCTGGGGATAAAAATCCGATATTAATCTGGCAGGGGATTTGGGATCTTGAAAAAAATGTTTTCTTGGTGGAGAAATGATCTAATATGCATTGGATGATTTTAAGATTTTTTTGGGAATTTTTTGAGATTTTTTGTACCAAATTTCAAGGGGGTGCCGATCGGCATAGTGTAGGCGGTGCAAAACGGAAGTGACACGATCATCTGGGTTGCCCCGGGCAGGTGAAGGATCAGTGCCGATCGATGGGTGTCGGGGGGTTGTTAATCAGCATGCCCCCTTAACCTTATATAAAAAGGGGGTGGGTTCTCCTCATTTTTCACAGCTTTTAGATTTGCTTCTTCTACAATTGCATTCTGTAAACAGTTTTGACTTTCCAAAATCAAGAAATGGTTGATTTCTCTAACAGCGCAACCCATATGGCGTGGCTAATTATGACAACTTGGCGGTATTGGAATGGAGGGCAAAGGTGCCCCTTGCGCTGGGCAGTGAAAATAATTTTGAGTTGTTTGAGCCGGTTGTAGATGAACGGACTCTTCTTCGAGAGAGGGCGCAGCATCGATCTTCTAAAGTGTCGACCCAAATGGTTATGTAAGTGAAAATGACTCTTGGTATGTAGTTTTTTATTTTTTCTAAAATTTTGACAAAGGTTGTTCTTTTATTTTGAAAAACCAATGTGTCCATATCGACTTTGTGTTCTTGGGGGATTAAGGATATATGGGAATTCCTCTTGGTTGTGGTGTGCTAGGTGGTTACTTTTTTAGGCTTGGGTCGTCTAGAGGCAAATTTGGATGAGATGCCTCGGTCTACGACTTTTCTCTGCGCATTAGTGGCGAGGCGGTGGGATACCACCCACATCGTTCATTTGGGCTTTGGGGAGATGACAGTGACTCCCATATATTTATAGCATCTTCTGGGGATTGACTATGACGAAACACAAACTGAGGTGGACCATACCCTGGGAGTGACGTCGACGGTAGTGGAGGCAGTGCCGGGTGATATGAGTCTTATAGTCTCTGGGGACTCCATTCATCTTTTCGGTTTTCTTCATTTATTCTTGTTGGATATTGAACCTTTTATCCTTTGCAGGCATGGTTTTTAAGGTTATTTGGCACAATTCCCGATTAATAGCTTTGAAGGATGAGTCCATGGGGGATTACTATAGGATGTACCGATGGAGGAAGTCCAACTGGCATTCCCAACAGTCTCTGTCATTGGCGGCTATACGTCAGGTTCTAAATGGCCTGATGAGAACTCGGTCTTGAATTCTTCTTCTCTTTTTTTGAGCTTCCTTTCTTTTTGATGTCTTTGAATATTGACTCTTGACTCGAGATTTGCAGGTGACCTTTTACCCCTAGGGGACGGCTATCCAGCACACAAGGGTGACTAGGGGACATGCACAGATGCGTTGGTTATTGGAGCATGAATTCGGCTACTATTGGTACTTATGAGAGAGAGTAGTCCAACAGGATGAGGTGGCAGTACCACTTGGAAGTCCCCTGATGTATATGAGGTGGGTGCGGAGATGCTTGAGGATGCAAGGGTGGTGGTGATGATCGGCGAGCCCTACTCATCAAACACCGACACGGCGGTGATGATTGATTACATGGATTTTGTGATGACCTGGATGATGTCGTCTAGCATATATGAGGTGGAGAATATGGGCCCTCCTCCTGCAGTTCTGAGTAGGGTCTTAAGTCGACCAGTAGGGTCTGCCCACTGTTCAGGTGGAGCGTCGACGTTAGCGGCAACAACAGTGACAGTGTCGGAGGTTCTCTTTCATTATCTTGCACCTCCCTCCTACAACATCAGACTGCCAAGAAAAGGAACGAAGAGCATACAACATCCCCCTAATGAGGTGGATCCTATGGTAATGGGAAAGACGGAGGATGTCCTTTGATCGGCGGTATTTTCTTTCACTCCTAGAATCTTTTTGTCATTCTGGTTTTCTTCCTCTGCTTTCTTAATGACATATTTATCTTTTTTTTCTTGCAGCAAATTCGTGTGTCAACCAACTGACTGAGGGATATCCGATATCGGGTGTCCTCTATTATTGATCATATATGTGATGTGGTTTCGGTGCCTTCTTATTTGGTACCATCTTTTTCTTTCGAGGAGGGATCCACTTCTGGTAGCGAGGGTTCCTCGATTCGTCGTCGGGGTAAGCGTGTGCACCATAGAAGTGGGGGATCTTAGAGAGTGAGTGGGAGATAAATGGGGTTTCGGGATAAATCCCGTTGTTTTTTTATTGTTTTCTGCTAAATGAATTTATGTAACGGAAATATATATATGAAAGTGGATTTTATTTATGTATTTAGATGTCTTAATCTATATTCACTTTTACTTTGTTGTTGAGATCGTAAAAATGAATTTTAGTATTTAAAAGGGATTTTATTTTAATCAAGATAAACTAAAAAATTGTAAGTAGGGAAGACATTCTGAATTCTCTTTTAAATTAAGTTTTTATTGAATTTTTGATAAAAAAAGGAAAAAATAAACCATCCCAAATTAGGGTGATGCCGATTGGTATACCCTATGTTCTGCCTATTGGAATGCCCATCAAGTCCAATCATTCTAAGTCTTTGATTGCAATTTTTCAGCTGATTGGTACTTGTTGGGGCGGGTTTTTCATTCAGATTTTGAGGCCCTTTGTTCTTTTGCCAAATTTTTCACGTATAAAAGAGGGTTAAGGTAGAGTATTTTCTTCACACCTCTGTAACAACCTGAGATTATTGGGACACTAACTAATTTATTTTGGGAGAAATAAATATTATTTTTATTGGAGAATAATTAAATTGGCATTTGAGGTCAAAATTTGAAGTTGTTAGAAAGTGTTTCGAATGGTAATTCTGAGGTGGTAGTTGTTTTCGAAAGGGTCGAGAAAGTCGAAATGATTGTACTTAGGGTCTTTTTAGGTTCCAAAATATTTTAAGTTCGTTTGGCTCGAATTAAAGTTACCGAGTCATTTAAAGTGTGTATTATCATTTAAAGATCTGTATCTTGGGAGACAAGGCTTAAAAGCCTACGGGAGATCAAATCTCCTTAGAAAGAAAGAGAGAAATAGAAAGAAGAAGGAAAGAAGAAGAGAGAAAGCGGGATTTTTGACCATTACGCGATCTCGAGGACGAATCTGACCCTACAAACTTGAGGCAAGTGATTAAACTTGCTAAATAATTGTTGTGTACCATTTATTTCATGATTTGTGGATCAAATTTGTGGGTTTTAGGTTTAGTTTGTTAAAACCTAACTTTTGGGAAAAATCTTAGATTCGTTGTGTAGATAATGGATTTGAGGTTAGGGATTAGTTAAAATGTATTCTTGGATGAATAATAATGATGTATATATGTTTGGGTCGAAGATAAATGAAGTGATGATGATTAAAATAAATTTTGGCGATTTTTGGTTTTGAAAAAATTATCCATTTTTGAGATTTCTAAGGAGCCAAATCGATTCGGCCCCTTACCGAATCGATTCGGATAGTTGCAGGTACCTAGGTTTGAGTGACCGAATCGATTCGGACCCCAGTCGAGTCGATTCAACCTGAGACAAAATCCCAGGTCTTATGACCCAAATCGATTCTCCTTGGAGGCCGAATCGATTCGCAGGGCCGAATCGATTCGCAGTGCTGAATCGATTCGGATTTGGCCCGAATCGATTCAGAAACAGGACATTTTGGGGGATGTTTTTCTATGGAGAATTTTATTCCGTTTCGTTTGAGGTTATCGATTGGGAACCTCTATAGGAGTTACGTGAAGTGTGTTTTGGAGACTTTTAGAGAGTTTCCCTCTTAAGATATTGTTTGGGTCATATGGACTTAATTTGAGAAATAACGATTAGGAAATATCTTATATACTAAGTGGGGAAGCCCACTATCATTGAAAATTCTATTGGGAGATAATTATGAAATTATATGAAAGAGTGAGAATGTGCTTACTGATATTGGATTTTAGAATAAAATACCAAATGGGATAAATTAAAAGGTTCATATGATTGATTGAACCATATTTCGGATTAAGAATAACAAATGCTAATAAACGTGCATACGGATATAGAAAATTTCCTTAAAGATAATGATTTTGGGAGAAGTTTCGTACAAATTATAAATGCAAATTTAGGTGCATAAGGATATATAAAATATCCTTAACGATGATTAACTTGGGAGATGTCTCACATAAATGAGAAATTCTAATTGAAGTGCATTAGGATATAGAGAATATCCTCAACGAAAATAGAATCGACAGACGATTCATATAAATAGAAGTGATGTGTGAACTTCAAGTGAGAAATAGCATAGTGTATACTAAGTGGGGAAGTTATGCGAGAATTGGCGATTAGTATATCGAGAGAGAAATATACTAAATAATGATATTATTTCATCTACGCCTAAAAGCATACTATGATTATGTAACAGTGTGATATATATACCGTATATGATGGTATATATTTATCTGATGTGATGATGTATGTATATCTTATGTGAATGATATATATATAAGTGAAGCATACCCTTTCCTAACTGTCATTAGGAAGTTGCGCGATGAGGGTGAGCATCCTGGCACGAGGAGGAGGGTGTGGATATTCCCCAGGTCATAGTCGTCTATTGTGTTTTTATGTGATATACATTATATTTTGGGGGTGGAAAATCATGGGTATGTTTAGTTCTCACTTGTCGGTTAGGAACTATGACCGCTTCCCGAACATTGTGTGTGTGTGTGACCACAAAGTAGGTGATATTTAGTCCCACCGGTGGTCCCTAGGATGATATATGAGTGATTCCCTGGATGATGATAGCATTGAGAACTTGCGTTCTCAAGTTATAGATCGCTTGGATGGTTGTTATATTACTGGTGTGATTAGTTCTTTGGGTATCAAGGGCATAATGGACCTCAACGACCAACATTGCCAAAGAGTAGTGTATCAGGGGGTTCCTTGTTTGGATTTTTCTTGCGAGACGTCCCACGCACGAAACGGATTGTAACCTTGGAAAGTGAGGAGAAGTTAGTCTTAATGCTCATATTTATATATAGTATGTATCTCGACGATCGACAGTGCCAGGAGTAGTGTATCGGGGGTTCCTTGTTTGGATTTAGCTTTGCGAGACGTCCCACGCACGAAATGCCGTGCACTGTTGAGAATTGGGAATAATAAATTAATTAAAATGGAGTAATAAGATTTTGGGTTACATGCATTATGCATTGAGGTCATAATGAATCTTGATAACCAATACTGCCAGAAGTAGTGTATCGAGGGGGTCCTTGTTTGGATTTCTCTTGCGAGACGTCCCACGCACGAAACGTAGTGCAACATTGAGAATTCAGAGTAGTTTAGTCCTTAGCACTTGGATGCTAATAACTCATATATAATTATATGCATATTGATGGCATAACTAAAATATGAGAAATTCTAGTAAAGAGAATGTTTATGTAAACTGTATATGTTAAGTAAGTGAACGAACAATTGAGATCAATAAGAATTGAAATTTAAGTATATGATTTAGATGGAAGTTAGATTCTGTGAAATTAGGTGATAAGTTAGATGGATCTTATATTAGCTTCAATTGGGTTTTAAGGTGGATTTATTTGCCTAATTATATTTGGGTATTTATTTGGAGATCACGTGCGTTGGTTTAGTTGGGTGCTTTAGTTGAGAGACGAGTTGGATTATTATGGAGAGTGCGACTCCACCTTAATCATGTAATAATGCATTTATAATTATTACGCATATTAATGCAGTTGCTATAAAAAGTTTTCACCTCGCGCTCTGACCCGTTTATATGTTTTCCTGCTATGTGTGTGTGTGTGTGTATATATATATATATTGTATTATTTTATGTGTTCCTCCGCAAGGACACCATCGATGTTTATCCATCCAGTGTATTCATGGATCTATAGCAGCAGCGGATTGTTGCGGCACTTTACTTTAGTCGATTCCTATCTTTTGTATATTTAGATTAGGATTCAATTTGTATATCGGGTTTACACCCAAGTGTTGTAGATTAGCACTTTTATATTTTCTCTCTCAGATTACTGTATTGTCTGTGACCCGACGGAATATTCGGGTATTTTATTTTGTACATTGTATTGTACTCTTTTATATTATTGGAGCTTGTACATATTGCTCATCATAGTTAGATGTAGTATTGTTGTTTATTGGTTGCATGGTTGGTTTTATTGCTGTTAAATGTAAAGTTTTAAATTTTTGACACCCTCTTTTAGTAGTAATGGGTGCTTAGATGTGTTTATTGTTAGGATTGTCAATTGATGCAGAGAATGATCCACTTGAGATTCCTGATTATTATAGTATAGGGCTGGCCACCCGTTATTATTTTAAGCGGGTTGTCACAAGTGGTATCAGAGCATCAGGTTCTAGTGTCTTTAGGATCTGTGTGGGTTACTACGATCTTTTGTAAGCGTTCTTGATGTAGAGCCTTATCATTAGGACTGTTGTGTTCATACATTCATATTTCTTTTATGATGAGAAAACATTTCAAAGGTGTTCTGATACAGTTGTTCTTATTTCAGATGCCACCAAAGAGAGGTCGTTCAATTAGGGAAAATAAAGGGGCTAAGAATGTGGAACCCCAAATGCCTCAAAGGGACATTACTACATATGAAGTTGCCAATATTGTGGCACAAGCAGTAACTATTGTCATTTCTACGATGGCTCAACAACCTTCCCATCAAGCAGCCCAAACCCATTCAGTACCATCTTTGTGGGAAGGAGTTCAGGAATATTTTAGTAAGGGGTATCCTCCAGAGTTCTCTGGGGGAGTTGATGTAATGGTTGCAAGTCAATGGAAGAATAGCATGCAGGGTCACTTCCGTATGGTTGAGTGTAGTGAGGTGCAGAAGAAATTTTTAGCCACCTTTAAGTTAATGGGGGAATCTCTACAATGGTGGGAGTTTGTCACCACATTAGAACAGAGAGATACTTTGCCTATAACAGGATTTTGGGAACTTTTTTATCGAAGGTATTTTCCTTCCCTGATTTAGAAAGAAATGAGGAGGAAATTGTTGGATGTGTTTCAAGGTAATATAACGGTGGCAGAATATGAAGAATAGTTTTCTAGATGGAAAGAATTAGTACCTGATGAGGTAAATACAGAAGAGGAGTGTATATCGAAGTTCATGTGAGGGTTAGATTGTAGAATTTGGTAGCATTTGTTAGAGAGCCCAGTGTTAGAGACTTTTGTCGAGGTAGTGAATGCGTAACTATTAAAGTGTCATGAATATCATCTTCGTTCGCAAGAGTGTAAGAACATTAGAGATTCGGGTTCAACAAGTAGGTTTGGTGAAGATAATGCCAGTAATGCCAGTGGGTATAAGTCGGACTATAGATAGTCGCAACGGCATTTTGTTCCTCAAGGTGGGTCGAGAGGATTAGAGGGTAGATGTTTGTTCTGTAAAGAAATAGGTCATAGAAAGAGAGATTGTCCTAAGGGAGGTAAAGGACCATGTTTTGATGAAGTTCTGGAAGTGAAACCCCTACAACAGATTCAAGGTCATTTTAGACCAGGGGACTTTGTTGGGAGCCCAGTGATGAGGAAGGGAAATTGGACTACAGAAGGATGATGTAAGTTATTTTCCTTGGTGAATAGTATTATTACTATATGAAGTTTTGGGAATATCTTATGGGAGATAGTTATGAGAGGGTAGTTCTATAACCCTATTATGTATGGAATGACCCTAAAGGGGATTTTGAGCAAGTTAGGCTCGTATAAATTATCTTTTGAGAGAATAGATTATTTTTTGATGTGCTAGAAAGAGAGCTATAACTTTGTGGTGAATGTAAGAATTATTATTGTGTGTTAAGTAGTAATGATAATGCTACTTATTTTTATATCGTCATGTTAGACTTATATAATTGTTGAATTCCAGCTATGGAAGAGCCTAATAAATGGCAATATATTAATATGATATGAGATATTATTTCTGAAAAGAGTTATGAATTTTTGGATTATTGAGGAGCAGGAAATTTTAGCTCATAATTATGCTAATTTTTTTGAGCTGTATGTTGTTATGTGTATGATGATTGTTAAGACCTTATGTTATGGGCATAAGGTATTTTATATATGTGTTGAAAGACATAAATCGTTTAAAAAAATAAACTATTTTCAAAATAAAATTTCTTGTTATAGGCCTTTGGGCCTTATCAAAATGATTTACACCAAAATATTTTTAAACTCTGGTCCGAATCTAACAAACTCTCAATCCCCGACGTCACTACATATTAGTGTATTGGGAGGGTTCCTTTTTTGGATTTCGTTACGAGACCTCCCGCGCATGAAAGTGGCGAATGTCAGGAATTGAGAAGAGTTATTTCTTTGGACAATTAAAAATTTATATACTATTAATATTCTTGTATAATTTATACATCTATAGAACGATGGAACTTTGAGTCAAGATAAGCCTAATTATGTTTATACGAGTAAAGCTCGAATAAAGGGTGTATGGGCGACCTAGAAGTTAAAAATTCTTTTAAAATAAATTAAAAAAATTCGTCGTGAGAAGTGGGAGGTTTGGGGATAGTGATAGTGAGGATGAGTGTTGTAGGAACTAGTTGAGCTTTGGAGTATTAGGCTTAGCTAAATTTCGAGGACGAAATTCTTGTAAGTGAGGAAGTCTGTAACAACTCAAGATTTTTGGGACAATAACTAATTTGTTTTGGGATAAATACATATTATTTTTATTGGAGAATAATTAAATTGGCATTTGAGGTCAAGTTTTGAAGTTTTTAGAAAGTGTTTCAAATGGTAATTCTGAGGGTGCAGTTGTTTTCGGAAGGGTCGAGAAAGCCGAAATGACTATACTTGGGGTCTATTTAGGTTCCGAAATATTTTAAGTTCGTTTGGCTCGAATTAAAGTTACAGGGTCATTTAAAGTGTGTATTATCATTTAAAGATGTGTATCTTGGGAGACAAGTCTTAAAAGCCTACGGGAGATCAAATCTCCTTAGAAAGAAAGAGAAAAAAAGAGAGAAATAGAAAGAAGAAGAGAAAGAGAGAGAAAGTGGGATTTTCGGCCATTACGCGATCTCGAGGACGAATCAGACCCTACGAACTTGAGGCAAGTGATTAAACTTGCTAAATAATTGTTGTGTACCATTTATTTCATGATTTTTGGATCAAATTTGTGGGTTTTAGGTTTAGTTTGTTAAAACCTAACTTTTGGTAAAAATCTTAGATTCGTTGAGTAGATAATGGATTTGAGGTTAGAAATTAGTTAAAATGTGTTCTTGGATTAATAATAATGATGTATATATGTTTGGGTTGAAGAGAAATGAAGAGATGATGATTAAAATAAATTTTGGGGTTTTTGGATGTGAAAAAAGTGGCCATTTTCTAGATTTCTGAGGAGCCGAATCTATTCGGCCCCTTACTGAATCGATTCGGATAGTTGTAGGTGCCCATGTCTGAGGGTGAATCGATTCGGACCCCAGCCGAATTAATTTAGCCTAAGACATAATCCCAGGTCTTATGACCCGAATCGATTCGCCTTGGAGGCCGAATCGATTCGCAGGGCCGAATCAATTCGGATTTGGCCCGAATCGATTTGGAAACAGGGCATTTTGGGGGATGTTTTTCTATGGAGAATTTTTTTCCATTTCGTTTGAGGTTATCGATTGGGAACCTCTATAGGAGTTACATGAAGTGTGTTTTGGAGACTTTTAGAGAGTTTCCCTCATAAGATATTGTTTGGGTCGTATGGACTTAATTCGAGAAATAAAGATTAGGGAATATTGTATATACTAAGTGGGGAAGCCCATTATCATTGAAAATTCTATTGGGATATAATTTTGAAATTATATGAAAGAGTGAGAATTCTCTTAGCGATATTGGAGTTTGGAATCGAATCCCAAATGGGATAAATTGAAAGGTTCATATGATTGATTGAACCATATTTCGTATTGAGAATAACAAATGCTAATAAATTTGCATACGGATATAGAAAATATCCTTAACGCTAATGAATTTGGAAGAAGTTTTGTACAAATTATAAATGAAAATTGAGGTGCATACGAATATATAAAATATCCTTTAGTATGATTAACTTGTAGATGTCTCATATAAATGAGAGATGATAATTAAAGTGCATTAGGATATAGAGAATATCCTCAACGAAAATAGAATCGAGAGACGATTCATATAAATAGAAGTGATGTATGAACTCCAAGTGAGAATAACATAGTGTATACTAAGTGGGGAAGTTATGTGAGAATTGACGATTAGTATATCGAGAGAGAAATATACTAAATAATGATATTATTTCATCTACGCCTAAGAGCGTACTATGATTATGTAGCAATGTGATATATATACCTTATATGATGGTATATATTTATCTGACGTGATGATGTAAGTATATCTTATGTGAATGATATATATATATATATATATATATATATATATATATATATATATATAAGTGAAGCATACCCCCTCTTTGGTATCATTGGGAAGTTGCACGATGAGGGTGATCATCCTGGCTCGAGGAGCTGGGTGTGGATATTCTCCGGGTCATAGTCGTCCATTGTATTTTTATGTGATTTACATTATATTGTGGGGGTGATAAGTCTTGGGTATGTGTCATTCTCACTTTCCGGTTAGGAACTATGACCGCTTCCCGAACGTTGTGTGTGTGTGTGACCACGAAGTAGGTGATATTTAGTCCTACCGATGGTCCCCAAGATGATATATGAGTGATGCTCTGGAAGATGATAGCATTGAGAACCTGTGTCCTCGAGTTATAGCTTACTTGGATGGTTGTTATATTACTGGTGTGATTAGTTCTTTTGGTATCGAGGTAATAATGGACCTCAACGACCAATATTTCCAAGGAGTAGTTTATCGGGAGGTTTCCTTGTTTGGATTTCTCTTGCGAGATGTCCCACGCGCAAAACGCAGTGTAATGTTGGAAAGTGAGGAAAAGTTAGTCCTTAATGATCATATTTATATATAGTATGTATCTCGACGATCGACAATGCCAGGAGTAGTGTATTGGGGGGTTCCTTGTTTGGATTTTTCTTTGTGAGACGTCCTACGCACGAAACGCCGTGCACTGTTGAGAATTGGGAATAATAAATTAATTAAGATGGAGTAATAAGATTTTGGGTTACATGCATCATGCATTGAGGGCATAATGAATCTTGATAATCAATACTGCCTGAAGTAGTGTATCGGGGCGGTTCCTTGTTTGGATTTCGCCTGCGAGACGTCCCACGCACGAAACGCAATGCAGTATTGAGAATTGGGAGTAGTTTAGTCCTTAGCACTTGGATGCTAATAACTCATATATAATTATATGCATATTGATGGCATAACTAAAATATGAGAAATTATAGTAAAAATAATGTTTATATAAACTGTATATTTTAAGTAAGTGAACGAACAATGGCGATCAATAAGAATTGAAATTGAAGTATGTGATTTAGATGGAAGTTAGATAACTTTGAAATTAAAAGATAGGTTAGATGGATCTTAGATGAGCATCAATTGGGTTTTAAGTTAGATTTATTTTCCTAATTAGATTTGGGCATTTATTTGGAGATCACGTGCATACGTTTAGTTACGTGCTTTAGTTGAGAGGCGAGTTGGATTATTATGGAGAGTGCGACTCCACCTTAATCATGTAATAATTCATTTATAATTATTATGCATTTTAATGCACTTGCTATAAAACGTTTTCACCTCAGGCTCTGACCCGTTTATATTTTCTGCTGCTATGTATATATATATTGTACTATTTTAGTTGTTCCTCCGCAAGGACGCCATCGATATTTATCCATCCAGTGTATTCATGGAGCTGTAGTAGCAGCGGACTGTTGCGGCACTTTGCTTTAGTTGATTCCTATCTTTTGTGTATCTAGATTAGGATTCAGTTTGTATATCAGGTTTACACCCAAGTGTTGTAGATTAGCAGTTTTATATTTTCTTTCTCAGATTACTGTATTGTCTGTGACCCGACAGCATATTCGGGTATTTTATTTTGTACATTGTATTGTACTCTTTTATATTATTGGAGCTTGTACATATTGCTCATCATAGTTAGATGTAGTATTGTTGTTTATTGGTTGCATGGTTGGTTTTATTGGTGTTAAATGAAAAGTTTTAAATTTTTGAGGCCCTCTTTTAGTAGTAATGGGTGGTTAGCTATGTTTATTATTGAGATCGCCAGTTAATGAAAAGAATGATCCACTTGAGATTCCTGATTATTATAGTATAGGGTTGGCCACCCCTTATTATATTAAGCGGGTTGTCACAACCTCCACATCTCTTTTATTTTCTATAATGCTTCTTAAACACTTTACGACATGGCTCTCCCCGAAAGCGTCGAATTTTCCAACCACCTCAAAACTTTGGGAGTGAGGTGCTCATACAATGTTGACTATGACGCTTTCAACATGCGTCAATTTTCATTATGGTACAACAGGCCCATTGAATGGAACATGATGATGCAGGCGGTAGGGTTCTGGTACCCTGAAGACAATGTCTTTCTCTTTGGGCTGGAAGAAGTTTGTCCTACTTTTGAGGAGTTTTTTACTTTGCTAGGGATTAATCCCATTGTGGCGGCGGCAATGACTGAATCTTCTATGTCTCCTCGAGAATTATTAGTGTGACTTCTGCACATATATCCCTCGGCCTCTAGGTCTTTAGTTATTAAGGGTGATTTCCCTTTTAGTTGTGCCATGCTCGGTGAATTTACAAGAAGTTACAGATGCGAGCTACGCCAGAGCCGTTATTCTAGGATTGATTTCAAAACTATTACTGGTGACTGGGGGGATATTGGGGACTAGCAACTTATAGCTATCGCTTTATGGATGTCGTACTGTCCCAATCCTACGACGGTCATATTAGTTGAGACTCTGAATGGTCTAGATGCCCGTCAAGAAGGACGTTCTGAATTTCTAAAGGGGAGCCTCGTTATGTTGTTTATGTGACTTTTTGAATGATTTCATTTTGCGATTCCTCTGGAGTATCCTTTATCATCTGTGCCCAACTTCTATTTTCGTTACTTTATCAATGTGGGCCTGGACATCGAGACCTAGGAGAACTAGTTTGTGGATCATGGGGCTTAATGCTTGTGCTGATCCATACCCTAGTGGGGGGAGTCAGAGCCTATTCTGCAAATAGGGGTGTACTCATACTTTCGGCTAGTTAGTCTTCGCCAGACTTCTTCTTAGTTTCCTTGGAGGCTACTTCATTAGGTTGGGTGGGCGAAAATTGTGCCTTCCCATACCCTAGATTTCTTTTCAGTGGAGGATTTGACTGAGGGCTTGCGAATGCTACTGGTCTCTCTGTGGGAGAATCATCAACCGTCGACCCGTCCTTCCCAATTCACTGGTGTAGCTGTGACCGTTTCAAAGGAGTACATGAAGTGGTTATGAAGGAGATCAGTAGACAAGATATTGGCAAAGGAGATTAGGAAAAGGTGGTTTGCTATGTTTGACACCATGGAGGAGGGTGTGATGACTTTTCCAAGGCTAATCCGAGCTTATCGCTCCATAGAGCGCCTTCGGTATTACATGCAGGCAGGGGAAGCTTGGGGTCCTCAGGACGAAGGATATGATGATGGTATTGGGTCTTTTGGCAGTTGTGGGTAGGATCTCCTAGGGATTTATGTATGCTTATCTTATTTTTGGAATAAATTGGGGAAGTTTTACTTAGTTAGGTGGGGAAGTCATGTAACTCCCTACGATGATACTTCATGTAGCTTGTACTGAAATTTTTCATGATGGAAATAAGAAAGATTTTGATTACATACATAATCCTTTCGTTCTCATAAATAATAAAATGAATTGTCATTATCGGAGGTAAGAAAAGGATAGCATATTATGAAAAAGAATAGCCCAAAAGCGTATGAGCTGCCTACATACCTATGTTTTTTTTTTGTTTTTTTTTTAGTTTCATTTTTTTGAAAACAAAAGGTTTTTTTATAGGATCATGCCCCACGTAGTTCTGAGTAAAAGGAAATGAAGATTATTTTTTTAGAATAGAAAGGGGATGAGAAGAGTCATAGTGCGCCGAGATTTTATACTAGGGGTAGAATTTCTTGAGACAGTCCAAGTTGACTGGACATGCCATCTGTGCTCCATCAAGGTTAGTGAGTATAATATGCCATCAAATAGGATCTTCTTTACTGGTAGGGGATGGTCTAATTTGGCTTTAATTTCCCTTTAGGGTCCCAAACGGGATCTATGATCTCTTTAAAGGCAAGGCCCCCTTCTCGGACACCACGATCCTTGACTTTCTGGTTGAATGATCGCGTTATATGATGATGGTACCCTTGAATGTAATATAGAGCTTCCAACCTACTTTCGTCTAAGAGTGATAGCTCATCAAAATGTCTCTGATACCACTCTTCATCGATGACTTTTCTTTCAAGAGTGATGCATAATAATGGTATTTCTTCAAACTCAATGAGTAGGACTTCTTCCATGTTGTATACCAGAGAGTAATGGGTATCCCCAGTGGATGTTCGTATTGAAGTATAGTAGCCCTAGACGGCATATGCGATTCAATCGGCAAAGTCTCGATAATTCTAGATCATCTTGTTGATGATTGCTTTGAGGTTCTTATTGGTGGCTTCAACAGCACCGTTGGTGTGTGGTCGGTAGGGAGAAGATTTGTGTCTCTAAATTTTGTACTCGTCGACTAATTTTGTGACTTCTTCCTCGAAGTGAAACCCAATATCTGATATTATTTCATGAGGGACACCATATCGATAGATAATGTTCTTATAGATGAACTTGGATACTTTTTTAGCATTAAGTACTACGTATGACTTGGCTTCATCCCATTTAGTGAAGTAATCAATGGCAATCAGGATAAAATTCTGCCCATTGGAGTCTTTAGGCATGACCCTCCCAATGATCTTGATTCCCCAAGTGGAGAACGACCATGGAGAGGTTATGCTGTATAATTCTCGCGAAGGCAAGTGTTAGAGATTAGAAAATTATTGGCACTTGAGGCATTTCCAAACATAAGCGGTATAGTCCTGAACCATGGTGGTCAAATAATAACCTTATTAGATGATCTTCTTGGCGAGCATATGATCGTTCATGTGGAGTCTGCACTTCCTGTTGTGGATTTTTTGCATCATTTCAATGTTAGTCGCTACAACGCAATGTAGGTGGGTTCCATCGAAGTTTCTCTTGAACAGTGATTTATCATGAATAATATACTAGGCATCCAGTTTATGGAGGGTTGCTCAATCTTTCTTATTAGTATCATGTGGATACCTACCCTGCTTGAGGAGGCCACAAATGTCATAATACCATCACTCGATTATATCATAATCTCCTTCTGCGATGAACTCAATTTGGTAGGAATGGGTCGACTTATCTTATTTTTGTACTAGGAAATGGGTCATTGTTATTCCTTCGGGTATGTCGACCATAGAGGCTAAGGTAGCAAGTGCATCAGCTAAGGTATTCTTTACAGGTAATGGAAAGTGATATCATGAAACTAGGAAGCTACCTCTTATAGGTGGGCGTGAAAAGTTAAGAGCATTTTTATCTTTGACTTTCTTTTTTCTAAGTATCGACCCGATGAGGAGGGAAGAGTCTTCGTAGACGTCAAGGTATTGAATTCATTTCTTGAGTTCAACCTTAAGACCTATGGTGCATGCATCATACTCGGTCATGTTGTTGGTAGAGGGAAAGTCTAACTTGATGGAAATGGGAGTGTGAAAATCATAAGGAAAAATTAGGAGGATCCTAATGTCATAACCTTTCTTGTTGGTAGCACTGTTAAAGAACATTTTCCATCAGAGGTCTTTCAGAGAGCTGTAGATAATGTCTTCATTTAGAAATTCAGAGATCCAAACATCAGATTCTTTCGTAGGGTAATCACCACGGTAATCGGAGATGGCCCTCCCTTTTATGGCTTTTTATGTGACATACACATTATTAAATTTTGCTAACAGCATCAACCATCGGGCCATTCAGCTAGACAGAGCCAGTTTCTCGAGTAGGTACTTGACAAGATACCATTCGGGACACAAGTCTGATAGGAAAAGCGAGCATGTAGTGTTGTAACTTCTGGGTGACCTAGATAAGGGAGATACATTCCTTTTCTAAGGAAGTGTACTTGGCTTCATACCCAGTTAATTTGAAACTAGCATAGTAAATGTCTCTTTTTTACGGGATTCTTTAAGGAATTGGGCTAGCAAATCCCTAGTTGTGGTGTCTATTATGTTAGGTATAGGAGTAAAGGGAGACCAGGCTACAGTGGCATGAGTATCGAAAGCCGGGTTAGGTATTGCTTAATTCGGTCAAAGTCTTCCTAACAGGCTTCATCATAAATTTTGGTAGTTACCCTACAGAGGAGCTTGAAGATGGGTTCACAAATTGAAGTCAACTGGCTGATGAACTGGATAATATATTGTAATTTTCCCATGAATCCCCATACTAATTTCCCTGTCCGGGGTGGTGTCATTTTGATTATGGCTTTTAGTTTGGCAATGTTTGCTTCGATTCCCTTCTCGCTAACCATGAATCCCAAAATCTTTCCTTTGGGGAGGTCGAAGACACATTTCTGTTGGTTCAACCGCATCGAATATTGCCGCAATCATTTAAAGAACTTTTGGTCGGAACATGACCTTATCGAGTCTTGGACTTGATGATCATATCGTCTATGTAGACCTTAACATTTTTATGTATCAGATCATGCAAGATGGTCGTGGCAATCTGTAGGTAGGTAACCCCTATATTCTTGAGCCCTAATGGCATGATTGTTTAACAAAAGGTTCCCCAGGGGGTGATGAATGCGATTTTCTCTTGATGATCTAGGTTAATATTGATCTGATTATATACGGCAAACCCATCAACAAATGACTTGAGAGCGTGATTGGTAGTGTTGTCCACAATCATTTTAATATTGGGCAGTGGGTAGTCATCTTTCAGAGATGCTTTGTTCAAGTCTCGGTAGTCGATGCACATGCATACCTTCCCACCTGATTTTAGCACAGGTACAATGTTGGCTAACCCTGTGGGATATTCAATCACCCTGATGAAGCCTATGTTTAATTGTTTTACCACTTCTTCCTTAACCTTGAGAGACCATTCGGTGCAGAGTTTTCATAGTTTCTGCTTTACGGGTTTGCATTCTATGGGAGTTGGAATCTCATGCTAAGCAATCTTGGGATCAATGCAGGGCATATCATTATAGGAACATGCGAAGCCGTCCACAAATTATTTCAATAATTCTAGAAGTTGTGTATGCTCCATCATATCAAGGGTGGACCATATCCTAATCTCGCGCATCTGTCTATTAGAATCGAGATTGATAACAATAGTTTCATCGTCAATAATTTGAACGCGGTTATGTTGTTTGTTATTAACCTTATTGAGATCAGTTATGAATTGTCCATTTACAAAATCATCATTATCAAGAGTTTGATTATAATCAAGACAATTAATGTATAGCACATTAAGATACTCAAAATCCTCATTTATTTCATTCTTAGGAAAAATAACATTGAGAACCTCATTAGAGGAGGTCTTAGTTACATTAATATCAGAGATAGGGTCAGTTGGGTTAGGTTTCATTTTAGTATTAGAAACTTGTATGGCAGTCCAGTTAAGGAAGGGTGCATTAATAGCTTTGATGAAGATGGATGGATATGATGACGCGACATGTGAGTGTATTAAGCAAAGTGTCAGTCCTAGTGTTTGTAGATTGAAGGAACCCTTATAGTCACTTTCCTTAGAGTCTTCGATAGTAGTTGAAGTATTCTTAATGAGCGATTCCACATGGTTTTGGGGACTCTCTGCTCAAAACTAGTTATCTTGGAAGAAGATCTCCATTCCTGGATTCATTTTTTTATCTTTGTGATTGTACCAAGGCTCAAAAAAATTGTAAAAATGGAAGTCTTCACCTTCTCTAATAAATCTCCCATTCAAAGAGTCTTTTAAGATGGTCTTGGCATTTTCCATCATTCTCTTCAATCGGGCTTGGTGGATCATTCTGATATCTTCAGGCATTAGTTGATAACCTAGGCCGCATAGAGGAAAGGCCTTTTTCAAAACTATAGGCTCTAATATTCCTTGTTGTCGTCAACCTAGCCCCAGTTCGGGCATGAACTGCATGTATTTTTAACATATATATCGCATTAACATTGTTGTGAGGGATGTGTTCTAGATAGACACGTTATTTGAAATCTTCCCCGTCTATGAGTAGTAGTGTTTCGGCTTGGAAGCCCGATAGGAGCATGTCATTTGGCCCGTGTTGTATCTCAATTATAAGACTGCTAGTACTAGCATTCACGTTACTATCATCGTTCCTATGATGCTGATGACTGCCCTTTGACGAAGAATTTAAATTTCAGGTGAATAAAGGAAGATACCCCTTTGATGCTATAAAGCCACGATCATCCGAGAAGAAGATTGGAGCGGGACGATATATCGATGACTTGGAATTCAACAACAGGATTAATAGGGCCAACCCCAACTTTAAACTTTAAGTATCCCATCAGTTTTCATAAGCACACATAGCGACAGAAGTCAGAGAAAAGTCATTTACTTTCATACCCAGGCAACTGAGGGTTCTTAGTGGGCAGATATCCAGTGTTAATCCATTGTCGATGAGCGAGATCGTGACTGTCTTCCCCATCACTTTGACATAAATATTGAGAGCATATTTATGGTTAAGACCAATATTTGTTATTTCTTCTTCAGAGAAAGAGAGAAATCTTGTAGAGGACAAAGAGTCGAATAAGTTCACTGCCTCCTCCAGGGTGGTCGAATGGGCAACTGTAGGTTCAGTGAGTAACTTCATTAAAGCATTCCGGTGTAACTGGGAAGGCATAAAGAGTCCCCATAAGGTGATGTTAGCTTGAGTCTTCTTTAGCTAATCGAGGATCTTTCTTCCCTCAATGGTCATTTCAGACATAAGCAGCTCTTGGGCGACTCCCTTTCCTTTATCTCTAACTGTTGACTGAAGATTCGTCCCCTGATAGTCTCTTTCGGATCTAGCCATGTGGTTCATCGAGGAGCGGAAGAACAAAAATCCTATTTCTTCATCTACTTCATGATCTCTAACTATTCTATTAACTTCACCTATAAGGTTTTCGAAATATATCATTCCATAGACATTAACAATCAGACTGGCTTTTTCCTAGATTGTTTTTTCATCTGAGCTATCGAACTCGTCCCCCCATCCGGTGTAAACTATGTCATCTTTCTAGGAGAAGTCGATGAACTCTACCACTTCCATAGCTTCTGCATAAAGATCTTCCCACTCAACGGGAAGATATGTAGGTGATGGAATCAACTTCCATTGTAGCTTCAAGTTATTGAGAAGTTCGGATATACTACAAATTTCATCGGTTTGTCAGAACAAGTCGGTTGTGCTATGAACTACATGATCTAGACTAACTTCTTTAACAGAAACCAACCATTTATCTGACTCTTGTGCCCACCTTCGGGATTTTATGAATAGGGTGCTTAATCTTTGGCAAGCCACAGTCATTTCAGTGGGTAATTTTAGCCCAAACTCTAACAATTGATTAAGTACTGCTGATAATTCCATGTCTTTCCCTTTTGAACGGGTTAGAATAATAATACATGCCCTTGTAAGGAGTGACAATGCCTAATCGTCAAAACTGGTAGGGTGTAGTAGCAAATATGGGTAAACCTTCAGGGGTTTGAGTGAGTATATTGGTATGATGGGTGATGTACTGGGTATGATTTCGGTAGATGGATCAAAATCTGGATTATCTTCTAGGAAAATGGCATTGGTGTGATTTGGAAGAGGCTTGTTAGTGGAGTTGAGTTTTGGATTGGCTGGTGGGGAGATGGTGCCCCGATCGATTATGACTTGGATTAGATTTTGGAGGTGGAAACATTGGTCTTTTGTATGGTCAGCGATTTGGTGGAAATCACAATGGGAGTCGAATATAAAAATTTTGGGAAGCGGGTTTGGTAGTGGATGGGTCCATAGGTTTGATGAAATTTAGATTTAACAAAGCTTGATAGAATTTGGAGAGAGGATCATAGAGCTCATTATATTCCTTTCGAACTGGGTTGGTATAACGTTTTGGCATCCAGGAGGTAGTAGGTTAGGAGATGTTGTTAATTGTTGAAACTGCAGTGCTAGTAGGTTTATCATACTTCCTCAGGGTGAACTGCCCTGATACCTTCTTCAGTTCGACTTCTGTTTTGGTGATACCTTCTTCAATCTCTACCCCGTCTTCTCAGAGAGCTCATAAATGGGGATAGTATTGTCCTCCCATTATTGCTCGGACATGGGGTAGGAAATTACTTTCACAATGCTGGTCTGCTCTTCCTCAGAAGCTCAGTTGGTCACGGTGGTTGATTTTTCCCTCCATCTTACTATGAAACTATTAAAATTTTCTCTTGGGTTCTACTTGAAGAGTTCCAAGTCACGGTTTGTAAGCTCCAATTTTTCATTATACTTGTACTGCGATATGAACTCACGGGCGATATCTTCCCAACTGTGGATTTTGGATTCTTCAAGAGATAGAAACCAACGGAGAGCGCTATTTTTGAGAGTATGTTGGAACATTAGGGACATTATCTCCTCGGAGGCACCTAGGAGGGCCATGACTCGATGATAACTTTGAAGACGAATAATTGGGAGCCCGTTACCCCCCGAACTTCTCAATATCGGGTATTCTGAATTTTTAGGCAACCTAGCCTTGGGATAGGGAGATATATGGGTGTAATCCTTGTAGTTCCCATAGATTCAGACTTAGTCGAATTTCTTGGCCAACATCCTGAGGTCTTCCTTGACTTTGTTCAATTCTTCCTCATTTGAATCGAATAGCACTGGTAGCAAAGCCCCTAGCTAGGTAAGGTTAGGAATAGGGAGCTGGGCCAGTGGTGGGACGTTAGCAGGAGGATCACATGGAGCACGCTGATACTCTTCAGGGACCCAAATACGTTCAGGTGTAGGTGGACCCATATCACAAGGAATAAGTACCTTGGGCTCTTCAGGAATAGGGACCCGATTTCACTACATCTCATAGACCTCGATTTTAAGGTTGTCAATCTTGGTGATCAGCTGGACATGAATAGACATCAAATCAGGCTGCACAACTGGTGATGGATTTATGTTCTACATGGGGATATGGATTCTAGATTCAGAGGAAGGACCGAGAGGACTGACGGAGCCTCGGGGATATTTTACAAAAGACCGGAGCAAATAAGGAGCCATGCCAAGAGTCCGCTATGCGATCGACCTGAGAGGGAAAAGGATTCGAATTTATTTTTGAAAGAGAGAAGGAAAACTTATTTTATTTGAAAGATGAGGAAAATATTTTTGTTATATTTGATGAAAGGAAGAAATTCTTTTGACATCCCTGACAAAAGAAGGAAAGATATTTTTTATATTTTCAAAAAAGGGAGGTAAATGCTATTGACATTTGATAAAAGAGGAAAAATGTTTTTGGTATTTTTGAAAGAGGGAAAATATTTTTGGTATACTTTAGGGTAAAGTGAGGAAAATGTTTTGACATTTATGATAAAAGAAGGAAGGAAAATGTTTTTGGACACTTTTTATAGAGGAGAGGAAAAATGTTTTTTTTTTGCCCCTGTGATAAAGACAGAGATGAAGGCGAGGGAACGGTCTCAACATGGTTATTATTATTTATTATGTTTTCACTTTTATTAGGTTTACCTAAATGCAAAAAAGAAATTCCGGACAATACCTAAAACTAGAAAATTTTGTTTTTGAAAAAAATATGTAAAATAGGGTTGGACTTGTTACCAATCTCGTGGACAGGGTCCCGTTTTGAAAATGGAGAAATCGTGCAAAAATTTGGATGACATACCGACCCAACATTTCAGTAGAGTTTTGGGTACTATCCAAAAAACTAAATATGAGTGACCTAGGTTTGATGCCTATGAGGGTATGAAGTTGTTGGGTTAATTGGAATGGGTTTCCCCCTTTGGCATGACTTCGACGATATACGTCTTGCTTTTGAGGTTAATCGGTACGTGTGGACAAGCCATTTGATATACCTAAGTGTACGTTAATTTCCTCACTATATACCTCGTGGAGACAATATGTGTGAGATCGAATTCGATATACTCGACGTACGTAAATGAGTTCCCTCCTATATACCTCCCGTCAAGACTTCGGTCAAGTGGGAGGATCGGGGGGAACCGTTCGATATTCAAAGTTACTTGACCAATGGAAGGTAGGAGACATGTCTCTTAAGCTAACTATGACATGCCAGACCAGCACGCATCACGAAGTGACACCCTAGTACGAGTTAATCATTTTGTCAATAGTCATGCTCTCGGTGATGTAGTGTGCAAAAATGCAGGATTCTTATTAAGTACATTATGGAGAGAGTGTTTTATTCATGATGATCACTATACTAAGTAAATCTAGCATGGAGATTATACTATGCATAAGTATGTGAGTGTGTGTGATGTGTGATTATCTACAAGTGAGTGTGTGGTAGTAAACCTAAGCATAGATCATCTACGAATGGTGTGTGCAACATGGATATAAGTGACAAGTGGAGGTGTGTGCTAGGGACACCTAAGCATGGATATTCTATGGTGTGTGTGCAACAACTGGATATTAGTAATCCTACATGTATGTGGTGTGAGGTGTACATGAGGATATTTAGAAGTGTGTGAGTGAGGAGTTCCATTTTCATGAGGTAGATATAATTAGAAGACATAATAGAGAGGAGAAAGTGAACATACATGTAGGTGAATATGCACACAAGTAAAAATAGTAACACCCATACAAATAGACTCTATCCCTATACACTACACAAATCTTCCGAATTGTCACGGTCATTGACCTTGACAAGTTGGACTTGTTAAGGTCAATGACCGTGATAATTCTCGGGGTGATAACTTTTGTTGTCACGGACGTGTCACGGTCATTGACCGTGAAAAGTTCATTAGAATTGTCACGGTCATGTCACAGTCATGTCATGGTCTATCATTGTTATTTAGAGGGGATGTTTGCTTTAGGTTTTATTTCGAGAATGTCGCCCTGTTAGGCAGTTCTTATATTGTTCAAACTTCACTTTATTTTCTGTATTAGTGGATTATTATATTTGATTTTATCGAGAGTTATTTGATTAATTAATTTATTTCATTTCATCAGTATTTAGTCTATTCATGTGGTGAATGTTTAGTTAAATTGGTTACATTTATTTATATGTTGGATTGGTGATCTATATAGTTGAATATTTTAATAAGGTAAGTTATTCAGTTTTAAAATTTAACACCAGACTTAATAGGTTATTAGTAATTAAATTAGTTTTTGATAGTGATGCTAAGAATGAACCAGACTGAGATTCCTATTTTATTTTAGTAGAGGATTTATCACCTGTTATTAGAATAGGCGAGGTGTCACAAATGGTATCAAAGCATCAAGTTGTAGTGTCCTTAGAATCTATGTGGACTTGCTACATTTTCAGCGATGCTTATCTTTGATGTAGAGCCCTATGCTTAGGACTTTTAATTCATATTATGTTTTTATGTACTTTTGTTATTATGTGTAATTAAAGTTAATTTTAAAAGAATTCGGTTTGGTTTCGATGACAAACAGGAGAGAACGACCAACAAGGGTCGCGAGGGACACTGAAGGAGAGGCTTAACCAAAGTTACAGATTATTTAGGGGACGGTGACTACATCATAGATCACCACTATTAATCCTCAGTCATCTAATTCTGCGATGACTACCATGGCGCAGTAATTTCCCCAAGCACCGCCACAGCAGCAAGTGGCATCAATTAAGGCTAACCTAATTCTGTCAGAATGGGGAAGATTCAGAAGGGCCTTTCAAAAGGGCTATCCACTAGATCTTTAGGGAAATGTCGACGTTGTAGTATCTAGCCAATAGAAGAATGACATCCAAAGTCATTTACATATAGTTAAGTTCGGTAACACTAAAAAAAATTTAGCAACTTTTAAGCTTATAGAAATAACATTTCAGTGGTGGGAGTCGTTCACCACATCTGATGAGAGAGATACCATAACTATCAAGGAATTTTGGGTGCAGTTCGACCGCAAGTTCTTTCCATATACAATTCAGATGGAGATGCGGAGGAAGCTTCTAAATTTATCATAGGAGGGTCGAACAGTGGCCAATTATGAGGAAAAATTCACAAGTGCTGGCAACTCCGTGCCCGGAGATGTGGATACAGAGGAGAAAAATATCCTTAAGTTTATTGATGGACTCACTTGGAGGAGTCTCCAGAACTTATTGAGAAATTCATCTTTGATGACTTATGTCGATGTCGTCAAGGCCGCACGTTTAAACTGTCAAAACCATCGCTTCCATCAAAAGAGAGCGAAGAGAGAGAAAGACTATCCAGCAGGGCAAGACTGCAAGTAATAGTGCTAGTGGGATACCACAGAGGGATATTCAGTAGAGGGATCCATCTAAAAGATTCAGATCAGGGGAATTCTGACCGAAAGATTGTGGATTCAGAAAGGGCCATCAGGACTAGAAGCATGTTCCACAGGGTCAACAGGGTTAAGGGAATAACGGGGTGTCCATCAGGGCCAAGGACACCATGGACAGAGATCACAGAACCCCCAATATGGCCAACATGACCACAGACAAGGGGATTTCACAGGTAGGAGTTTTATATGTAGAGAGTAAGGCCACATGCGTCGAGATTGTCCGCAGCGAGCTAGGGGACAGGAGCAGGGTGCCCGATGAGGGCATTAGTTGCACTAGTTTATGGGACAATTTGGGCGTGATTATTAAGTTCCTGAACCAGTTGAACAACCAGTGTCATTGGTAATTGAAGGAATGTTTTATATCCATGGGAAAATGGGATAGGTTTTTTGTGACTCGGGTATGTCACAGTATTTTTTTAGCGTTAAATTTGTGCATGAGACGGGTTTAGTAGATCTATCATTAGTATTACTATTATTAGTATATATTTACCATTGGGTAGTGGGGCGACTCTCTTTATTTCCATCTACAGTGGAGAAGTTGTGGACACTGGTAGGATATGTTTTAGTGGATCAACTCATTTTAGAGAGGCACGAGGACGATGCTATTCTAGGTATGGACTGGTTAGCGAAGATTTGAGCGATGATGGACTATTACAGTAAGGCTATTATGTTCTCTATTCTAAGGTAGGATGTGCTACTTTTGCGATGTCTCATCCTAAGATAGTTTCGAGCCCGTTTTAATATTATATTAGAGAGGAGACTTCGAAGAGTATATTGCCTCGTTATATTCGATCCCTGTGCATAGGGACTTTGCTAATATGATTCGGGGAATGTAGGTATTATCGCCAAGCTAAGAGATTTAACTCATTACTGACTTAGTGTTGGGGACTTAGTGATAGTGCGAGTGGCGTATTGTATGACTCCTTTAGAGATGTGGGAGTTGGGAACCTAATTTAGTGAATCTTAGGGATAGGATTTTTTAGCGTCCCAGTAATGTGCTTTGAGCCTATGGACCTCGATAACTAATAAATATGGTAGTGTATCAGTGGGTTCCTTAATTAGATTTCACTTGCGAGACATCCCACTCAAAAACTTTAGTAAACATCGAGAGTTGGGAGACGTATTAGGCGCTAGGGCATTGATTTGGTACGTTAGTTATTACGCATGTGTGTCGATAAAAATTTGAGTTGAGAGCTATTATACAATTTAAGGCATATGAATCCAGGTAGTGCTATGTAGAAAGAACTGTGGAATGGTTGCACCATTAGTTAATAAGTGGGAAATCTCGAGAAGAATTGAGTCGCGATTAATAGGGTAATCGATCCTACCTTTACTGAACAGACATACATGTCATGCAGGGTCAATTTTGATATATGCATGATACATATGTGATATTTGTGCAAATATACACATGGTATATGGTGTATGGGCGCCCTGGTTAGTTCGGTATTCAGTATCGTCAAAGATAACGAAATGTGGAAATAAATGTGTTGAGTTATATGCCTATAGGGCGGTTAGTAGCAGAGTTGGAATAGTAATATGGACTGAACTTCGTTAAAGGAAGAAGATATTCCTAATATATATATAAAGGAGATCTATCACACCCGAGATGGGTTAAAGGACTGCGAAGACACAAGTAAGGGATCTCTCTTACCAAGGGAATATCCAACCATTTTGGGAAGTAGACCAAAGTCATACTCAATCATGTTCTGAGGGTGACTTACGCATAAATAGGATGTCAATATTACCAAATAAGAAGGACCCAAGAAGTGCACAGTTTTAAAGCAGACACATGGGTCATGATTTTTGGTATGCTTGAGAAGGGGATAAGATATACTATATAATCTAGGATACAGAATGTGTGGGTCAGTGTGGAGAGAGACATAAAAAAGTTTGTCTCGAGGTGCACCACTTGTTAGATGGAAAAGGTTAGTCCTAGGCGATCAACTAGAGTTTTACAATACTTGGTAATTCCAGTGTCGGAATGGATGGGTAGACTGATGGAGTTCATTTTTAGGTTACCAACATCGCGGAAAGGTCAAGATTTCCTTTGGGTTCTTGGGATTGGTTGATCGATATGGAGAAATTATTACTAATTTGGGTGAGTTACATAGTCGGACAATGTGCCCAAAATTTTATTCTAAATAGAGAATGAGTCGGCATGAGGTACTAACCAATATTGTTGTGGATCAAGATAAGGTCCTTGTGTCCTACCTATGGTAGGGTTATCAGGAGACAATGGGGACGAATTTGCGCTTGAGCAAGGCGTATCACCCGTAGATCGAAGGATAGATTGGAAGTGTGATTAAAATGTTGGAAGATATGCTAGGGATGCATATTCTGGATTTTTAGGGTAATTGGGAGGAGTAACTACCATTGGTGGAGTTGTGCATAACAACTCGTACCAATTTACTATTGGCATGGTGCCTTTTAAGGCTTTGTACAGGAGACCATGTCATCCTCCATGTAGTTAGTTAAAGGTGGGGTATAATAAACTTCTTGGCCCAGACATGATCCAGGGTACATCGGGGGAAGTATTGAGTTAATTAGTAGTTATTTTCGGGTAGTTCAGGAGCGTCATAGGAGTTACGTCATTGCGAACCGAAGATTTTTTTAGGCATAGGTGAATTATTAGGTGTTATTAAGGGTGTCTCCCATGAAGGGAGCGATGCGGTTCGGGAATAAAGGAGGTTGGCGCCTAGGGATATGGGGCCTTTCCTCATTATTGATATTATAGATACAGAGGGGTATAGTCTCATCTTAATAGATCATTTACAGTGGGTAGGCAATGTTTTTTTTGTGTCGTCATCAAGGAGAGACCTTATGAATGATGTAGTTTATCGACATAAAATTATTTGAAGAGACTTATCATTATTTTTGGGGCCATAATGACTAGGGATTCGGTCAAGATGGTATCGTTAGTGCATGTATAGTGGGGGAGCCACAATGTTATCGTGAGTACATTTGGGAACGTGAGGATGCCATGCAGGATAAGTATCTGAAGTTCTTGGTACCGAGTATATCCTAATATCAGGGACAAAATTCCACTGTAACAAGAGGAGATTATGTAACAACTTGTATTTGTAGAGTATTTTAAATTACACGTGTGCACATAATTTAATTAATCTCAGAAATTAGGTAAATTGAATAAATGTTAATTAGAGATTATAAGGACTAATATTTTATTTGTATTTGTATTTACTTATTGGTAAGTAAATGAAATCATGTTAATTTACATTACGTCGTAAGTGAGTAAAAATTGACGGGTTTGATAGTATCTCATTCTGGACGCACGGTTAGGGTTATGCTGGGAATGATATGGAATGTTAATGTTTGATAACTCGGATAGTGATTTTTAAGGCGCCAATGATCCATAATTGGTAGAGATATTCGGTGTTAGGTACTCGGGGATTCTAATTAAGTTTCGAGGACTTTTTAGGCTAAATTGGACCTGTATAAGGGCATTCAGGTCATTTTACACATGAGTCCTAACCTAATTTTGGGATTAATGATGTTTAAGGTTATATCTTGGGAAGCTAGATGGAGTGGGAAGTCATTCCACCATCCAAAATACTTAGGGTTTGAGAGAAGAGAGAAAATATAAAGGAAAATCAAGAGAAAGTGAAGAGGAATGATTCGGGAGGAGAATCGGAGCATTTCAGGAACAAGATCATTATGTAAAGGGGATAACAATAGAAGAATTCAAAATTTCAATGAGTTAAATAGAAAGTGTTTCTCTTTGTTTAATTATTGATGTGCTTTTAATAGTTCATGAATAAATTTGGTGTAAGACCATAAATTTTAGGTAGAAGAAACATGTAAAAATGGGGATTTGACTAATGAAATCATCGAAGAGAAATTTCATTATGATTATATGTTAAATATAATTTGAATGGAATGATAAAGATGCAATCTCGAATGATTTAAACAATAGATGATGAATCTTGATTTAGGGTTTGAAACTAAGCACACTTCTTGATATAAATTAATAATCCCATTAATTTGTTATTTTTTGGGTTGATTCAAATGTATAAATATGTATATTTATGTTTGGTATTAATGTAGTACTCATATTAGGGGATTGGGTGAAGGTTAAAACTCCTAAGGTTGAAGGGAAAGGGGAAAATCCCATTAAAATTTCGCCTTGGAAGCCCAGTAAATTGAATCGGTCCACTGAGGGGAGCTAATTGATTTGAAAATCGAATCAATTCAGTTAATAAGCAAATCGGTTCTCTTTTAAAAGTTAGATGTTTTGTGCAGAATCGACTTACGAAGGCATGATCACCAGTTTCATATTTTTCTAATTTTTTGTGATATAGTTATGAATTTTCTACTAATAAGTTCACGATATCGAAACTTTAAATTAGTGATTTTTAATTTGGCTTTCCTTTGAAAATTTGAATTTGGGGGAAACATACTAGATAAATTTGTTGTATAGGAGTGATTAAAATCTAGCTTCAGTTGGATGGGAATCAAATCTAGGCATGAGTTTACGAGTGAATAACACTCGGGATAAAAGTTATGAAATCGAATTGGAATTTCGAAAAGTATTATGCTACGAGTTTGTGGAAAATATCTTGGTGGCCAGAAAAATGAGATTTTTGAATTAATATAAGTAAGTGAATACTTGATAAATAGAGAGTCGAGGAAGACTCAAGATTTTTGGTCTAGTGCTACGAGTGTTATATGCATGATTAGCCGGTTATGTGTACATGTATACGTACCGAGGGTGATAGTACGTATATATGGATATATCTATGTGTGACTAATATATGTGAACATATCTACTCTGGATATGCTATCGTTAGAGGTTGCGTGCAGTGGAAGGCCCACCCTATCGTGATCAGCATGTGTTGGGTCGATTCCCTGGGTCATAGGACTGTTACATGACCAATGTATGTGAGTTTAGAGTCTAGTGGGGTAATGTGATATGGTTATGACCCATGAATGTATGTCTATAACTGCCTTCAGTTTATGTGTTTATGACCCGGTGGCCTAAGAGTTGTAGGTGACGTGCATGGAGCATGATAGCATCACAAGGACTGCATTCGGGAGGATAACTCGAGGATGCTATGAATATACGTATAAAAAGTGTTATATGTATATGTGTGATAAAATGAATGTGTGAACATTGAAATTATAACTAGTGTACGGTTATGTAAATTGTGCAATTATAAGATTATAATTGTGAATTATAATCATATAATGATATAGCTTATGCGGTAACTAAAGGGGAAACAAAGAAAAGTAAAATGTGTGTAGCACAGTTGGGCTAGAGAATTAGCGTGTGGGGCTAAGTTAAGTGATTATACTAGTTAGGCGGGGTAGCATAACTTGGAAATTAAAATACATGTGTTATATGCGCACTATAGATGAGGGGTGGGGATATTCTCATGTGAGTGAGACACCATATAAAAATGAAAAATTCTGTTGCATTTGCATTATTTCATTTTAAATACTTGCAAAATATTTTCAAATGGTTTTAGGCTCTTACCTATATCAAAAGTCCGGTTTCAAAACCTTTTAATTGCTTAGCCATAGGGACACTAAGTTTAGTTATCCTTCAATTTAGACGATTTTGTAACAACTATGGATGCCTGTCGGAATTGATTAGACGCTTCTATCATTGTTATCTAGATAGGATGTTGACTTCAGGTTCTATGAGAATGTCGCCCAGTTAGGCAGTTCTTTTATTGTTCAGACTTTTCTTTATTTTTCGTATTAGTAGATTATTGTATTTGGTTTTACTGAGAGTTATTCGGTTCATTAATTTAGTTCATATCATTAGTATTTAGTCTATTCTTGTGGTGAATGTTTAATTAAATTGGTTTCATTTTTTTATATGTTTTATTGGTGAATTAAATAGTTGAATGTTCTAATAAGGTAAGTTATTCAGTTTTAAAATTTGACACCAGGCCTAATAGGTTATTAATAATTAATTTTGTTTTTGATAATGATGCTAAGAATGAAGTAGATTGAGATTCCAGTTTTACTTTAGTAGAGTATTAATCACTCATTATTAGAATAGGCGGAGTGTCACACCGAGCTTCTTCCTTAAAGAATTATTTTTGTTCGGATGCAGACCCACATTGTCTCCGACATCTTTGATCTAGGGCCAAAGAGAAGAAACCACACGGGTCTACTCATCGTAAACACTTTTCATATTGTAGAGTGTTTGTCGAAAAGAATAAATGTCTTATCGAGCACGGTCAGAAGCAACCCAGCCAAGAATGATGTCTAGGTCTTCATTCCCTTGAACTATTGGCATATAAGCTAAGTTATTTTCAATTTACAAAAATTGAAAATAAATAACATTTGAAAACTATAGAAAAAACAAACAAAAACAAACAAGTAATCGAACAAGACACAACAACGCCAAATAACAAGTGATTTCATTAAAAAGAAAAAGTTGGGCCAGCGCCTATAAAGAAAACATCTAAAAGACTGGAGATATAAAGAACTAGAAGTCCTAAGCTAATCTAATTAGCTTTGTCTTATTTTCTATTGTCACCTTCTCTTGATTGACCAGGGCCTTATATTGGTTCGTGGCTTGTTTTATTTTTTCAATTCCCTCTTTTCCTATTCGACACCTTCAGCTTCACCCTCCTCTTCAAAATTTGAAGGAGAAATGGAATCATACTTGCCAAAGATCCTCAACTTATAGGGCACCCCAACCTTAACCAAGCTTCATCCCAACTTTTCTTAATAAAGACTTACGGATGATGTCTAGTTATTTCTTGGCATGGTTGAAAATATTATATAAGTTCTGGTAATAAGCTTTGTCCCTGGCCTCTAAGGCGGCAGAAAAATATTGTCCAGACTCTTAGATATCCTTCTCTATCTATTTAATCCTTGAAATTTTCTTGTCAAGATCTAAGTCCTTAGCTCTTATATTAGACTTGTGGGCCTTTGTAGCAGACTTTAAGGACTTTTGAGTCTTATCGGTGCATGCCACAAGTCAACATTGGCTTGTCCTGGTTGACCTCTATGTCTATAATCTCAATGAAGTCCACTAGAAACTACAAGACAAAATCTGAACAAAATAAGTTAGCAAGGGATTTGAATGGATAATCCAAAAAAAAGGGACAAATATGCTTACTAAGGAAAGTGTTTGGGAAGCATGGGAAACCATGTGTTTTGGTTGATAAGATACTAACCATATCTTGGTCGGATCATAAACAGTCCCCCCCCCCCCCCCCCCACCCCCCCGGTAGTGCATGGTCCAGATCGATGCTTTTAGCCATTGACATATTAATAGGGATCTTCCCTCTAGACGAGGCACCAACCTTCTTGGTAAGCAGAGCATCTCTAATACCTGTGTCAATCTTTCCCTTCTTTTCAGGTTAAGCCTACGCCTTGTCGAGGGAATCCCCCAAGGTAATAAGGTAGGTCGGACTCCTGACCTCCTTCTTTTTAGAAAGCGGGGAATTTGGAGAATAGGGGGAAAATGCCTCCTCCATAAAATTTGGAATCCTCTTATTAATGCTCCTTTACTCCATGGAAGCAAAAGGGAGTCTAGCGGGAATGAAGGCGATGTCCAGAAACACAAATGAGCCTGAAGTGCTCAAGTTGAAGACCCCTCGTCATAAAGAGAAATAGGGATTTTGGTTCCTTATCTACTGGTTGGGAAACAAAGAAGGTGGTGTTAGATGTGTAGTTCAACAACAACGAATCCGATCTTGGATGCTCGGTAGCTTCAATTAATGGTTGTCTAATTTTCCAAACTTTGCTCAACTCGTCAAAGTTAATGTGAACTTTCTCAGGCTCTTTCTTCTAGGATATCTCTGCATAAACAAAAGTGCAACGACATTAGTAAAAATTATATAGGTTGAGGATGAACAAAGAAAAATACAATAATAAATTCTAGACATGTCTCATATGCCCTATCAGGGCACCCAAGGCCCCTGTTGGGTTCACCACTCTATGGGATGGGAAAGTGTTCCCACTACTCCATAATGAACTCATGAGATGAGTAATCCTTTTCGGATTCTGGAAAGTTCACTACAAGGACACTCTCAATTTTCCTCGCCTTCAAATAATATATACTCTCATTTGACCTCACCCACATATATCAATAACGGATCTTTAGGATCCCTAAACTAATTCCATACAACTCTTTTATTCCATTGACCCCATTCATTATCCTCCAAGTATTTGGGGATCATTGGGTTGAAAGTATGCAAAAGTACTGACATAATTTAAATAAATAGTTAGTTATAGAGGAAAGTAACTCGAGCCACAATAATAAATTAGGAGAACATCCAGCCACCTCCCTTAATATTATAGTAATCTTTGGGTTCGTCCCCAAACTTTATGGTCACCCACTCAGGAATGAAGAAGAGTCTCGTCAACTCCTCAATGGAACCCTCACCAATCAGGTAAATCATTTTCTCAATGAATAAATAAAAAAGACAGAAGAAATAAAGATGGTGTTTGAAGAAAAATTGCAAAGAAACAAAAGAGAGGAAAGAAATAAATGCAGGGTCCATTTGATAGACATGATTTTCCATGGCAAATGAAAAAAGTTGGTAAGTGAGGACTTTGCCCACTTTTGTGTGCATTTGATAAGCACAATTGTTCATGAAAAATGGACCCGTGATTTGCCATTTTTTGGTTGCAAAATTTGCTCACCTCTAGTCCGAGAAGAATTTTGACACCTTAAATTTGCCAACTTTTTTTTAATAGAAAAGTTTTTTTTTCCTATATTGTTAAAATCAATGGTTTCTTTTTATATAAGATTTTTTAACAACCACTTTTTATTGAAAAGAAACTATTTTATTTAAAAAAAGGTTTATAAAACTAAAATTTTCTTTTTATATAAATAATTGTTTTAACCATTTTAAAAAACCTTTTTGCCTTAAAATTTGTACATTTTGAACAACTCCTTTATAAAAAAAAAAATTGTTTTGTTTTAAAAAATGTTTTATAGAACCAAAATTGTTTTATAAAAAACTAGCTTGTTTGGAAAATAACGGTTCTAAGTTTTTTTAACGCATCAAAATTATACTATTCCAAAAAATAACAAAATAAAAAAAAATATTTTTATAAAATAGAAATCGTTTAATTTAAATTCTATTTTATTTTTAAAAAAAAGTTTTATAACAACCAGTGTACATTTTGATCCATGTTACAGTTACTTTTGAAAAAATATTTTTTTTTGTAAAATAGTTTAACCTTTGTTATAAAATAGTCTAACATTTTGTATAAAACTATTTTTATAAAAATTATATTGAACCTACAAATGGATTTTCATCCTAAGAATTAATGCTATCAAACATAGAGACTTGGAAAATTATAGGACTTGCCATGGAAAAAAAAATCATCGCAAATTTTTCGAGTGCAAATTTTCACACCTAGGGTATTTGTTCACTTGAGTGTGAAATGGACCCTTACAATGACAAATGAAGGTAAATGGCTCTGAGTCATTTTTAAAACAACAATTGTAGTGGAAATGTGCCCCCAAAGTGATAGCAATAAGGTCACTAACTGCCTTGGTTCAACTTCCAAGATGAATAATCATTTACAACACGCCCCATTTGATGACAAACACACACAATACTACCTTTTGGCTAAACTACACAAAATTACCAACGTAACCCTGAGATACCGAGATAAATTACAAGCACGTACTTTGGGTCTAACAGGAAAAATAAAGGCAACTTTCAATTAAAAAAAACAAGTGATAGCATCTTTCAACCATAACTCCTATTGGCTATAAAATCTTACCACCAACTATGATAAAGATATCAGTCAGTAGGTGAGAAAACCTCTCCACCCCAGTCAGGTTCCAAAGCTTTCGAGGAAATAGTGGGGGAAGAAGCTGACATGTGTCTGGAAGACTTGGCAACAATGACAACTAAAAGATAAGGATAGATTGAGGTCCATCAACGAAAATTTTGGAATTAGATTCAACCAATCAAATTAGGAAAAACTATCTATAGTAATGGATTCCTACACAACTCGACCTTTTTCAGTTTTCTATAAATGTAACTCACAACCCTAGGGTAAGGGGCATTTAGTCTTTATTTTAAAGAATCGATCAATATAGAAAGAGGTGCACCTCGTGGACATAGGCGCATTGTCACACTACATACATATTGTGTTATTGTATGATTGTGATTACTTAATTTGTTTAGCATTATTGTGCATAACAATAGTATTTTTCCACCTACAGATACGAAGTGGAAAAATCATGTGCATGCGTATTATTGTGAGTATATATTATGAGCAAACTACCCCTTACAAAGTACAAAACACAAATTATAAATATCAACAATTGTTAAGCGTGAAAGATCTTTACAGGGAATTAGGTAATAATTACATAAATAATCACACAATTAATTTATTAAATTACTAGTGAACATGAGATTATAGAAAGGAAATGAAGGAAATACAGCACAACAAATAAAAGCAAAATCCAATATACTTTCATCCATTATGACTGAGGTATGTGGTTTTTCTAAATTATTGAACGTGTAAGAGGGCATTTCACGAATGTCCTTACAACTTAGGACATGTTCATGCAACCTTTCCCACGCTTCCTCATCTCTCATAACTAGCATAAATTTTGGTTCATTCCAACCACATCCTCCGATGGATACTGCTTTCTAGTACAGGACAAACTTACGCTTCAGTACATCCCAACGATGTGATAGTTTGTAAGATGTCTAAAATGGGGAATAAACCCCATGTTGTTCCTCTAGTTTCCTCATATTATATGTATACCATTTGCACTTTCCATCCCTGTGTCCTAGTCGTAATATCGGTTCATCAATTGAATGAGAAAATAATAGATTCTTAAGTTTACCATGGTAGGTGATACATTAATATTATCAATAGATGAATTTAAAGAAAGACGAAGAAATGTGTTGATAACCATGCTTAAGAAAACCTAAATTTAAAAGAAATAATTTAATGACTCTAGCGCAAAGGTTGATTGGGCTTATCAAAAATCACTCATGCTTATGTTGACCAATTAATGTAATTTCACTAACCAGCTTGGAAAATTAATCACATATGCACATGGCACGCTACCACAGATTAGATGTGCCCTCGGCTTATCTTAGTCCCTAAAGAGTATCTTGTGTTCTCTTCTCAATAATCACTCAAATTTGTGTTGTCAAGTCAAACCAATAACTCGTCTGAATAAATTAAAACAACTTCTAACTGAAATTTTCTATCATATAGTAAATAGGATACACATTACAAAATGTTAATATTTCACCCATGGGGTGCACTGTCTCTGTTGCATTAGTGATGTGCATATGGCATGCTGCTTCTAATACATGTACACTTGGCTTATCTTAGGCCCTAAAGAGTAGCCTATGTTGTCTTTAACAAATGACTCAAATCATGTTGTCCAGTCAAAATAATTGCACCCATTTATCTAAGTAAATTGAAACAACCTCGAGTTTAATTTTCTTCCTTATAGTAAATTGGATTACACACCATTAAATGTCAATATTTAATCCATGGGGTATCACTGTTCCCATTTCAGAGAACCCCTATTTGTTGTGCTGCATCAGATGATAGGCACATTGCATGATGCCACAAATAAGATATTTCTTCAGCTTATCGTAGTCCCTAGATAATAGTTTGTATTGTCTTCTCAATAACTTGTCTAGTCAAACTATTTGCCCCTAATTATCGAAATAAACTAAAATAACCTCTAGGTAACATTTTCGTCCTTATAGTAAATTGGATTACACATCACCCAATGTTACTTTTTCACATATGGGGTGTCACTGTTCCCTTTTCAGAGAACCCTTATTGGCAGTATTGCATAAGTGATATGCACATGGCGTGCTAACATAGATTAGGCGTGTCATGAGATTATTTTAGGCCCTTGAGAGTAACTTTTTTTGTCCTCTAAAAAATCACTCAAATTTGTGTTGTCCAGTCAAAACAATTTCACCCCCTTGTCTAAATAAATCAAAACAACCTCCAACTGACATTTTATTTCTTATTGTAAGAGCATCCACAATGGGGACAGTAGATTTCAAGAAAAGTTGTAAATTTACAAATTTGTAGGACTGCAATGGTGGGTTGAAAGAGACGAATTCCGTAGAAGGATTTGCAAGGGTTCTCTAAAGTTGCGGAACGGGTACAAAATTTGTAAAGGGTTCCTACAAACTTCAATTGTCCGTAAGAATTTGTACGAACAAATGAAATTCGTAAGAACTATAAATAATCATTTTTTATCATATATTTGGGTTCCTACGAACAACATTAGTTCGTACTATTTCTTACGAACAAATGTAGTTCGTAAGAAGTTAGACTTTAATTTCCTACGAACATCTATTGTTCGTTGGAAGTCTTAATACAAATTTTGTCCTTCCTCCATTGTGAAGGTTCACTTTTCATGAAAGGTAAATATCGTTTTCAGTTTCCAATATAGCTTTCGTTACCCTCTCTCCACTACATATGCTCTAAATAGGTTTACTCATCACAAAATGTTATTATATCACCCATGGGATGTCACTGTTCCCTTTTAAGAGAAATTTGTTGTGTGTGGTGCATTAGTGACATGCACATGGAATGTTGCCACTGATTAGATAGGTCCAGAAATTGTCATGGCTTGTAGTGTTTTTGATGGACCTAGAGAGTAGATTGTGTGGTCTTGTCAAAAAACTAAAAACTGTGTTGTCCGTTCATTACAATTTTACGCACTTGTTCAAAATAATTAAATCACCCACAAATTAACATTTACTGTCTTACATTTAATGGGACTACATTATTCCATTTCAGAGAAGCCATGTGGTGTGTGAGACATGAAACAACATGTTTTATTTTCTCTTAAATAAGCCATTATAATTTGTAGTCACGAAAAATTATGCATGAATTATTACTCATTTGAAATTGGTATTAAATATCTAATTGTAGTCATGTTGTGTCGAGGGCCCTAATTGCATGAGGTGCCACGCCTGGGGGAACTTTTATTTGTTGACGGTGGATGCATGAGGGTGCTTGTCTGTCGGTCCTCCCCGTCCCCAAGGTCGAGTTATTGGTTCGACGTAAGTCAACGGACTTGACCCGAAAAGATGTTGATGTCATGTCAAGTTTGAATCTTACACACCTAGTTTTAGACCTAGACATAAAGTCTATTTTGTGCAATAAAGGGTTTGGTTGGTTTTTTCAGAGTCTCTAGTTTGTTTCGAAAGATTCTTATTATGTGAGTTTGGGAATCAAGTTACGAGTGCGGAAGGTATTAGGTAACCCACTTGTTCTTTATTCTTCCTTAATTATATTCTTATTATCTCTCTTAACACTACTTGGTTACTTTTGATTTATTTTTAGAACTGTTTTAGAGACATTAGGTTGAGAATCCCTTAAACGTTGATAGATGTGTAGGTATGAAAATGGTATTAGTGAGAGGCGTAAGGACATCAAATCAACACGTGAAAGTATATAAGGGTTCTTCTGTATAACTTTGTGCTTGTATAACGGGTGGGCATTGATACGTGTGTGAGTGTTTAAGAGAGATCGGCTTTGACATGTTTGATATCTCTTTCGAGGTTTGAGGAGAGATAAAAAGGTAATGTGGGAGACGGGTGCATCATTGTCCTGTAAAAATATCAAGGGATGTGTTATTGAGGCTCGTGCTTATGAGAAGGACTTAGTATTGTACCTACGTAGCCAAGGAGACTTAGGATCAAAGTCTAATTAATTCAGTTTTGTATATGCATTTGAGCATTTGTATAGGTTTGCGCTGGAAGATGTGGCCTGAGATAGTTTTATACCTCATTTATTTTATATGAAGGAAATGCGAATGAGGTAAATCATAATCATACAAGGTATGAGCCTTACATAAATAGTGGATAGCATAATTATGAGAGTGTGAACAATTATTAATATACTCCTTCTTCTTCCAATAGCTCAATGGAAAATACTATTTTCAAGTGGGGGGACGGATAATCCATTGTTCGTATCTCGATTATATATAGTATGTATACTTTTGATCATTTAAATAGGGATGCGTAAGAGATCGTGGCTTGGAGATAGTTTAATTTCTCATGTGTAGTATGCATGAAAGAGGGTGTAATGGAAATATGGGTGCATCTCTATAGGGACAATATATCATGAGACATATTACCGAGGATCGAGCTCACGACAAGGACTCGGTATTGTGCCTACATATTCGTATAACCATGAGATCAAAGCCTACGTATTTCATGTGTTCAAATAATCCAACGTGTCATGTGTGAAGTGTAGGAATTGAATTAGGAGGTCTAGAAGCTATATGTGGGCCAAAGTTTAGCTTTAGTGGAGGTTCAGAATGGTAGTCATCCCTAAAAATTACTGATAAAGATATTCTTGTCCGTCGGGCGATCACTAACTTAAAGGTGTTATTAAACCTTCGGCCTAGTTTGGAGGTGTTTTGCTAAGGATGTCTTGTTCTATACATCTTTCACTAGAGAGGTAGAGGTATAAGTCGAGGGAGTTTGTACTAGGGAAGGATGCATACCTAAAAATAATACGCCGATAGATATATTATGAGGCTTGGGCTTCACGAGTTTAGTTTGGTATAGCACCTACGTACTCAATGAGACTTGGGATAAAAGCCAACGTAGTGCAACAAACATGGCATATTTACGGGTGTAGGTGATGTGATAATGGGTATACAATATATAATAATTATGTTATTAATGGAGCCTAGTCTTCAATATAGAATTTATGTTGTATTGGATTAATATATTTATATGTTGAAATTATGTCTAATCACAGGTCCAAATTTGACAAGTAATTGATATGAACATACATATTCGAGGTGCCACTGCGGGGATAGGAATTGTTCGTTAGTAAAAAAGTGAGAGTAGTCAGAATTTGACTTAGCTTGTGCAATGTTTCAGACTGATTTGGCTCATGAACACTTTCCTCGGAATGATTTTAAAAAGTATGTTTTCCTATTTTGTAATGGTCATTGTGGCATTTTAGTAGAATTTATTTAACACATGAACATGTCAAGTCAATTAACAAAAGTGTTGGGTTAAAACCCAGGCATTAAAATATAAGCACTCTAGAGTGCATACCGGACACCTAAATGGGGGCAAGGCTATAAGAGACAAAAAAATATGGATAATATATCACAGTATATATGGGGTATTTGACCCAAAATGTGGGCAAAGGTTCTTTACACAATATATATAGTTGGGGGGTGACCCTAAGTTCGGGGAAAATTTCCTTAATCTTGTAGCATGAACTAAGCCTTTCCAGTGTGGTTGTCTTGACTTGAGGTGCCCAAGGTGGGGAGATCTCCATTTAGTCAGGCATAGCTTCATTTAAAATTCAAATGTTTGTGGAATGGGCATAGATTTTTGCCTTTTTTTTTCTTTCGAAGGAGACTTTTCAGAAGTACGAACCTCTTTAAAAACTAAAGTGAATTTTCATATGTATTAACTTTCCCAAGGGAAAGAAATTTCTCTGAAGTATGAACTTCTTCAGGATTTTTCAGAATGAGCTCGAGTATCTCGAACACTCGCGGGATAAGAAACTGAAAAATTGGATTGAGGTCAGGTTTTGGTGCCCCTTTCAAGGTTTGTGGGAACATACTTTTATAGGGGTCTGGGCCAAGACTTTGATCGAACGACGAAAGGTCCTATGCCTTTGTTTTTTGATAGAGTGACACGTGGATTCATTCGATTTGGTAATGATTACCAGGGAAGGGGATGATCGAACGGCAAAAGGTATGTTTGATCGAACGATTAAAGGTCCCTGGGGCCTTTAGCCGATCGATAGAAGGTCTCAGGGAGAGGTTTTATGACTTTTTACAGTTTGTTGTTATTTGCAAATTGACCCTAGAAATTTTTATTTTATGGATACTTGGTGTGACACCCCGCCTATTAAAATAATGGGTGGCTAGCCCCCTACTAAAATAAAACAAGAGTCTCATATGGCTCATTCTTAGCATCACTGTGGAAATTCAATTAATTACTAACCACCTATTAGTTTAACAAGTTGTGTCAAATTTTAATCTTGAAATTACCATACCAAATAAAACCATTCAACACGAACCCATGTAGTAAACGATATAATCAATCACACCAGTAAATAATCTAAATGAGAAAATAAATAAAACCAAGTATCGAATAAACCATTGGTTACTAAAAATCCAATACAATCATTTGAGATGAAATAAATAGAACTGAAATAAATAGAATTGAAATAAATAAATATGATAGAAAGGGTTACATGCCCAACAATATCTGAAAAAGGGAACCTAATCTAGATAGTGATAAATGAAGCAGCTACTCCAAAATCTCCAAGCCTCCACATCACCTACGTGTCCCTGGAAAGGATAATCATCGTTGACGTTCCTGTGGCAAGACATATAAAAGTTTTTTATAATTAATTTGATACGAATTAATAACATTTGCAAATTAAAATTCATTAATAAATATGCAGTACAACCTTCCGTATTTAAGTCGATCTCACACTCATATGAGATACTCCTCACCTCTTAACTATAGTGCGCGCCAAATGTATGATCTTAATCATCCTAGTTATTCTATCATGCCTAACTAGTCTCATCACTAATTTTAATGTAACGTACTACCCTGCCTCGAGTATTGTTTATCTTTGATTTATTAATCATTTTCTTCTCTACTTACTTAATTAATCATTATACAATTTTTATTCACTCTCATAACCTTACTCTAGTTATTCATAATATTAGCAATTCATGTCTTATGCCTGTATATAAGTTTCTACTTCTTTATATACCTCTTCATAATACCCTAAGTAGTCTCGAGTTGTCCTCCTAAATGCACACAAATTTATTGTTCGTAGAATTCTCTAATTGCTCGTATATATATTAACACACACACACACACACATATATATATATATACAAATCACATCAAGTATATATATATATATATATATATATATATATCGCTATATAGATATAACTACAATCCCTCTGAGCCTTACCCCGCTGGATTAAAACAATCCCTCCGAGCATTACCCCGCTAGATGTAAATCTCTAGCATGCTATCAAGCTCCAGCAATGTTCACCAAACTCTAAGAACCGGTTCGGAATCTCACCATTGAACCCAAAAACATAAGGAAAATTGGAGGCGGTCATGGCCTTAAGTTTGTGGTCATAAACATACCACATTATTCCACGGGACTCCAACCCTACACGTCGTGGTCATTCCCATGCCTATGACCTTAGGGAATGGTAATAACTCTACACTGATTCACAAAAGTGACCTCCCACGGTGCTCAACCACCACCAATAGTATATCCTCTAGGATGGGTATGTTTCTTACAATATCATACACACAAATATATACAATACATTTATTGTCTTTAAATCTGTATATATATTTAATCAATAACCCGACTAACCGTGACTGTCACTCATAGGAATATCCCGAGTATCAACCCCCACTCTCCAAATTAAATAATCCATCACTTTATATTCTGAACACCTAACCATTCTTAACCAGCCCGTATTCCCTTTTTACCTAATTTCCATCCCAAATTTCTTATTAAATTTCCCCAAATACTATTCGCCCCAAATACTCTATACTTAACCACGAATACAACCCAATCACCTCGAGGTATCTTATAATATTCTAAATTCATTTTCAAAAGTCCAACTCTTTTATGGACATTCCAAACCAACCCAGATTTTCCCAATTATCAAAACGCATTAAAACAAACAAATTGGGCAACACTGGGAAGATAAACCAGTTCGGTCTGGGGAGCGAATTGGTTCACATCAAGACCAAAATGACATAGTTTCGTATTAGGAAAAATATATCCATTGTTTCTCCTATAATTTAGTCCCAATACCCCTATCAATCATCTTCCTACACTACCTAACCAATATAATTCATAAAGGAACATCTTATATATATTTTTCACCCCAAAAAATCATCTCAACCAAGGTATTGACTCATTAATCATTCAATTACTCCATACTTTTAATTTTCAATGATTAACCTCAAGATAGAGTATTTTCAATGCAAGAACGTATCCAACTATGATTAATCCTATAAATATTTATCAAGCTCCTAATTTTTTCATGTGGAATTCATTAAACAATCTCATATACAAATTCACATTACTTTTTATGGAATCGTGTGGAAGGTGAGGATTTCCCCTTCTGCGATTTCCCTGAACATTGGTAAAACCCTATTGAAAAGAATCAGAAACTTGGATTGGAAATTTTCTTTGAAGACAATATCACCTAGACTGAAGAGCCAAAACATGAGGTGAAATCCCTCACCATAAAATATTCGGATTCAAGCTCCTCAAGAACTGAAAGTTTCGAGATAAGTAGAAACGATGAGTCGTTTAGTTTCTACACACTAGAGTCAGCTCTATGCATGATCCCCAGCAAAGGTGAGTCATCTGAACTGTCTGTAAAGATCACCCTTCATAAAAAAACACCCCTCCTACTATTCAACCTCTTAATAATGAACCGAAAGTTGTCCTTTTTCAGTTACTGATATCAATGTAAACAACGACTATTTTGATGAGGTTCCCAATGTTGTATTTTTTAAAAATGTTTCTAATGGAATGAATGAAGATTTTGAGTATCTTATTGTGCCTTATATTAATTGCATCGATTCTAATTAAACAATTGGTGAAGATGATTTAATAAATGAACAATTCTTAACTGATCATAATAAAAAAATATTAAACAACGTAATCGCATTCAAACTAAAGATGATGAGATTAGTGTTATTAATCTCGGTTCTAGTAGCAATCCATGCGATATTCTGATAGGTTCCACCGTCAATGAATATGATAGTTCACAATTTAAATAACTAGGAGATCGTGGACATCTTTGAATGTTCATACGAAAACATGTCTCGCATCGATCTAGAGATTGTGCAACATGTAATTCCTACTTATCCAGAAATAAGACCTATTAAGAAGAAATTGAGAAAGCTTCAGGCTAAGTGGTCCCTCAAAGTCAAAGATAAAGTTCTAAAATAGTTGAATGTAGGCTTTATTCATGTGGTCGAATATCCTACATGCCTCACGAACATTATCCATGTGCCAAAATCAGGAGGAAAAGTCTGCATATGAGTCGACTATCAAGATATGAACAAAGCATATACGAATAACGATTATTCTCTACCCAACATCGACATGATTATTGATAACCCAACCAGTCATTCCCTCAAGTCATTTCTCGATAGTTTTTTCGAGTACAAACGCATCATGATTCATCCTAATAAAAAATAGAAGACTGCTTTAATCACCCATAGGGAACCTTTTTTTACACCGTCATGCCTTTCAGTCTCAAAAATATTGGAGCTACCTACTACAGGGCATCTTTAACCATTTTGCACAATCTTATCCATAAAGAGCTTGAAGTCTATATTGATGATATGATCATCAGGTCTAAAAATCAATAAGGTCACGTCCTTGCATTAAGGAAATTGTTTGAGTGCCTACAACAATATCAGATGCATTCCAATACGTAAAAATATGTCTTCGAAATTACAAAAGGCAAACTCCTTAATTTTATGGACAATGAGAGAGGGATTGAAGAAGATCCTTCCAAACTTAGAGCAATTCTCAAAATCATGATACCTTCAATGGAGAATTACATTTGCATCCTCCTGGGATAACTTGAGTACATAAGTCGATTCATTAGCCATCCGACCCCCATAAGCAAACATATATTAAAACTTCTCCAGATACATTCGACCAAAGTCTAGAACCAGACATGTCAAGAAGCCTTTGATGAGAATAATTGTTACCCTATCTAACCTTTGGTGCTCATTCCATCGTAGTAGGATATTCTCCTCCTATTCCTCACTGTCATTGATACCGCGATAAGAGGTATGTCAACCCAATGCCTCAAAAAGTAGCACAAAGAAAGAGCCATTTACTGCGCTAATCAAAAGCTAGTAGGGCGTGAAGTGAAATACACTACATTGGAGAAGGCATGTGTCTCCTTAGTTTATGTCACTCAAAAGATTTAACATTACATGATTGTGTTTCCCATCAAGTTAGTGTGACGAATAGATCCCATGAAATACATGTTAGGAAAGCCATTGGGTTGACATATTGAGTCGCATGACTTGTTGGTTGATGTTACTATACGAATTTGACGTTGCACATGTCACTCAAAAAGAAATTAAAGGAAGAACCATATCTGACTACCTTGTTGACCATCCATACGAGAAATCAGTGTATGCATTTTGTAGTTCTTGAATGAATATGTTCTTTATAGTTCTCATAAAGAGTTCTTATTGTAGATGTTCTTCAACAATGTTTCTAATAAGAAGGGATATGGCATTGCGGTACTCCTAATCACTCCTGACAATTCTCACACTCTTATCACCATCATGTTGGACTTACCCTACACCAACAACATGATAAAGTATGAAGCATGCCCAAGGAAATAACAAAGGCTCCTTTTCTATTTTAAAAGAAGTCTGCACCCACTCATTTCTACCACATCGAGCTCATAATAAAAGAAGACCAAACATAGTTAGACTGTGGTATTACCATATTTGGAGCCTCCTCAACTATGGTAAATATACCCAAGAGGCTAATAAGAAACACTACATGAATCTTTATAGGCTTGCTGCTCAGTATATCATTTGAGATAAAGCACTTTTTAAGAGAAATTTTAATAGAACCCATTTAGTCTACGTAATAGGGGCTCATATCAAATATATGATGTAGAAAATCCATAGGGGGGATTGCAGACCCCACATGAATAGTCATATGCTTGCTAAAAATATCATTCGTTATGGATTGGACCACCTTGGTACAAGATAATGCTGCTTATGTCAGAAGGCTCTTTAAATGTCAATAATTTGCTAATCTTCAGCACTTGCCTCCCCAAGAGCTGTACAAAATGACTTCACCTTGGCCCTTCTCAACTTGGGGCCTTAACATCATTGGAAAATTCACTCCTAAATAATCAAACGAGAAAAAATTCATCCTAGTCAGCATTGATTATTTCACCAAATGATAAGGCCGAATCATATGCAGTGTTAGATGTGAAGAAAGCGGACAAGTTCATCAGAAAGAACATAATTTTCCATAACGAAGTACCACATGAGTTGGTATCAGATAATGGGATCTATTTTGAAGCTAAAGTCACAAAAGCCACCAAAGATTATGGGATTTAAAGGCAGAAGTGCTCCCCCTATCGACCATAAACCAATAGGGTTTCAAATGTAGAAATAAAATCCTCAAATCCATAATGAGTAGAATAACTAAAAGCTATAGAGATTGGGCAGACTAGATCCCATATACCCTCTGGGGATATTACACCTCTACCAAAACACCCCACTAAATCTACCCCTACTCCTTGGTATATAGTATAGAAGTATTCATATATGTCGAACTCAAAATACCCTCTATATGGGTCATGCTCAAAAGTCAAGCCGACGAAATTGATTAGTAACAAAGTCCTTACGACGAACTTTCACTCTTGGATGAAAGAAGATTAAAGAATCTAGACCATATATAAGGGTACCACCGTCGCATTGTGAAATCATTTACTAAGAAATTCAAAGTCCACGATGTATGAGGAAGAGATCTCGCTATCAAATAAATTATATAATCCATCTAGGACTCGAGAGGAAAATTAAAATCTAATTAGAGAAGGCTATACCTTTTGAAAAAGTTCTATCAGGTGGCGTCTCTATGCTCACAGACCTCGACATAGAAGACACTTCACGTCCAGTCAACTTGGATCATCTTAAGAAATTTTACCCTTAATCTGATTCTCATCGCGCTACGACTCTTATCACCTCCCTTCTATTCTAAAAGAAATGCCTTTCTCATAGGTTTTCAAAACTATATAGGACCTGATCATCTTAAAATCTCATTTTCAAAAAAGAAAACTTACAAAACATTCTTTAAACCTTGCTGAAGTATGTAGGCAGGCCATAAAGTGACTTTCATCATGGTCCTTTCTTTTTCAAAAAATGCTTTTATATTCTCTCGCTGAGAAAATTAGTCTCTCTCATAGTTTAAATGAACAAAAGGATTATGTATGCCTTAGTTATCAGTACAAATAGTTTAGACAAAAAGAAGGCAAAAAAGGTACAACGAAATATGTCAAAGAGTAACTTTATTCTTTTATTCAAAAGATATCAATTACATAAATTATTAGTGATAAGGAAGTCCTAAAATACCTTCATAACCATACCATCCCTACGGCCAAGCCTATCGAAACACAAATACACTTACTACCAAACTTGTCCCATACCTTCACAAAACCTACCTCAACTACTAGATGGGGCCACCTCATCATCATAATCGTCATCACCAGTCCTTAGAGGACCCCAAGAATTCTAATCCTGTCAATATTTCCATATACGCTACATGCGATGGTATGACTTCATCAGCTTGGATGAAATCACAATGCCCTCCTACTAAGCAATAAATATTGCAAGTCACTTCTGTCGAGTTTCCTAATCATAAATCTTTGGGACCATATTCCACCATAACCACATCAAATAATCCTAAGATATAAGCCTAGGTTCCCTAACAGATTGGGAGGAGTGGTTAGCTTACTTGCGGTGCTTCCATAAAGACACGAAAGTCATCCTCAAAGACTTAGTTAAATTCTCGATAAAAAAGAAATTGGTTATGCCCAGAAGAAAAAAAATTCCTCCCATCCCACTTGATGTAGAAGTTTCTAAGGAAAGTAGAAGGAAGTTTGATATAGTCCTACAAGTCAAATATACTATAGTCTCCCAATTACAGGACAGGCTGCAATTCCCCCCACTACGACACTGACCATGAAGGTATTATAACCTTCTGCTCTACGATCGACTCAACCCAGTTCTCCATAAAAGGACTGAAGTTGTGAAAGGACTGCATAAAGAAGTTTAGGAAACTAGTCAGAGGATACATAGGAGGAATAATCATGAGAAGTCTCTCTGAAAAATACATCAATAACATCACAGGATTGCCTTGTAAAAATTTATCCCGGCCTTCTTTTCAATTATCCAAGACATTCAATGTCTTTGTGAATATGGTAAGGCCGAGTTGTTGTGACAAGACATCCACATCATGATCGTGTCCACTTGAGATTTCAAGGTCATATCACCAGTCACCAAGAGCATTCTGTTAGTTAACCCTAAGTCTATGTTTCTATCAAATTCATATTCAATCTAGTCTCTCTCGCACACAAAATTCAAAACTACCGAAAGGTTGATATTTCCCCCACGCACCAGCGATCGGGAAGCTGAAGGAGAGATATGCAACAATTCAGCAAGTGACACCCAAGAAGAACAGGACAAGTCAGGCATAATTGTAACAATACAAGTGTCAACGCCTAATATAAAATAAAAGTTCTTTATATGTGGGACACACCTCGTCCAGGTAAAAGCTGAACATATGATCTTCAGGGTACAAGAATCGCAAAGGCGCTTCCAGAAGATTCTAGTCAATGGGACGATTATGCCACAAAGTAACTGGGCACAAGTTGAATACCTCATAGTTGACATTGTACAAACACATGGCTTCCAACCCCTAAAGATATGCAGTAAAAGACTTAGTAAGGAGAAAATTCCACATCAAAAGAGCAATAAACTTTGTAAAATAAAGAGAAATGAAGAAGTTGAAGTGTGATTTAAAATTCCAACCCAAAGGCCCCTTTTATACTTGAAATCCTCAGTAAAAGACAAAGGTATCAGTTTCTTACTGCAATAATTGACTTTTAGTACACAAAAGTGCAAGAGAATGGAAATCATGGTTGAAAACCAACTTTGGCCTGACAAGTATGCTAATAGGAAGGCCAAGAGGTATGTTTATTGTCACATCCTATATTTTGGGTTTTTACCTACCTTTCCTCCTTTTTATTTTTTCAAATAAGACCTTTTATTGAAACAACCAGTATACAATTATTTTCCTGGGTATTTCTTCTTAGAAAAAAACTTTCAAAATATACATATTTTAATTTTTAGAAATCTTTTTTTACTTTTCATAAGTAAAACCCCTAGTGGAAATTTAAAGTCTATGTAAACTAAGTCACTTAATTCAAAGATAAATAAATAAAATGAAAAATGCATCATGTATATATATTTGCCTCCGTTTTTACATTTTTCCTGGAAAAGAAAAGAAAAAAGAAAAAAAAGACCAAAAATTGTCGAGACATCGCTTGGACTTTCTATAGGCCTGCAAGCTAAACCACTGCCTCAAAGATCCTAGCAAACACGCTTCCCATGACGAAGAAAAGTGGACCCTCCACTCTTAGAGACAACACTCTCCTCACGCCCCTTAGAATTTATCGACAACACCATACAAGATCTAGCTTCATTCCTCATTTGATCGAATACAGAAGCCATCCAATCTCAGGCATCTTGTAGCTAAGATGACGACACACGAACAGTCTGCAAAAGAGAAAATCGATCAAAGGTGATCAAATCAGTAACACATAAAAGAAATCATAATAAAAGTGCAAAATTGAAAGGTACATGCATAACTCCCTCCAAAGTACCTCCTCAGAGAAAGGAGGAAAAGTATTTATCATTTCCTGAGATCAACGAGGCACTGAGACATTGTTACCCCTATAATGTCCTGCCGATGGTGGAGGAACACCCTCCATATCATAAATAGACGACGACATTAACTAACTAGTCATAAAGTCTAGATAATAGTACCCTGATGTGATATTCGTGTAGAGTATATAGGGATCATATGCCATCATTGTTTCCCTCACCTCATCTGACATATCCTTCACCTTCCGTATGCACTAAGAAGGCATACGCAGTGGAACTTCTACCTTACCCTCCATCACTTACCTCACCATTTTTTCTTAGGAACTAGATGTACCCAAACTCGTGCTCCATCAATCTTCGCATCTGGGCATGAACACCCATAACCCCTACAACCCCAAGGCTAGATGCCAAGGAAAAAATGTCATGTGTACCCAAATAAAATTCATTCGTCAAAAATTTTAAAAAGACAAAAAATAAACAAAATCCAAGAAAGACAAAATAAGAACCTAACCTAATCACTCGTTAGGGTGTTCAACACCACCCTCACATACTTCAAGCCTAAGAACTCCTTTGACTTCCTATTTGACCTCCTCTATTTGACATCCACAGGAACTCCCTTGCATCACTCACCTTCAGAGAAACCAATCCAACATTGTGCCCAATCACCTCAATAAATCATATCTGCACATGGAAACACAAAATTTAATCAAATATCAGAGAACAAGAAAAAAAAACCAGAAAAATAAGAGCGGTACCTAAAAGTTACCTGCAGAAGGTATGCAGACTCTATAAAATTCATTGGCGACAACTACTGAAATCATCCAGAGAAGCATAGAGGGACACCAGCATGAATCTTCCCCGGTCATACAAGATAATCTTAGAGATAACCCATGAAAAGGAAAAAAGTCATAAAGGGACGACATCATCACTCATCAAAACCATAAACCCCATAGAAAAAGAAAAATAAACAAACGGATTGCCTGCCTCACCCGCCTCCCATTGGTAACATCAATCCATTTGTACGTCAAGGTGTCCTTTAACACCGATAACCTGATCAATTCCCTAGAAACAATCTACATGATATCCCCCAAGGCAGCCTGAATCACAACCTCAGAAATGTGTAGTGTCCATCCATTATGATTTGCTGACACTTGCGCTCTAACCCCGTAAACTAATGTGCATCCGTCAGAGTGATCATTATCTATCCCACGCCCAAATAGAATGTGTAAGTAGTGTGCCACAACCTCTCACCCAAATCTTACACCACCAATGAACACCACGACATCTCATCCAAGGCCCCCAACCGGAGGACTAAACCTGATAAACTTTACAATTAACTTCATTGCCCCGGGGAGCTACTCCCACACTTAACTAGTCCCCATGGAACCACGATAGAGGATACCTGACGAAGAAACATCGACCTGGACACAAGAAAAAATCCTTAAATCCTCTGTAAAAAATTAAATAAACAATAAAATCAAAATAAGTGCAAACACTTACATAACCGTTTGGATTCTTCGCCCTTGAAGAACGATGACCCTCTCATCAGTCACGGTCCTAAAGCTATCATATGGATTCTCACTCCAAAGCACTAGCACCTCAGCATCATGCCATTCTAAGTAGGCCCAATCCACTGTGCCTAACGTATTAACCTTTCACCTTCCCCAAGAACCCCAGGAGCCCCTGCCTAGGCCTATCGGCACACCCCTAATTATTATCATAAAATTTCAAAAAAATCCAAAAATTGCCCTAAAACTTTGCAAAAAAAATTCTCTAAAAAGTCAAAAACCTCCAAATTCATCAAAAACACTCTTTTGCATAAAATTCATCCATTTTAAAAAAAATACAAATTTCTTCAAAGATTTTAGAAAAATCCAAAAATTCTTAATTACATCACACACCCATCCTAGTGTACTCTCCAGTAGAAACAAAATAAAAAGGTGCACTGCCTATCATAACCATTTACCATCACCTGCATTTATTAACCTTTCCATCCCATTAGGTCGGTAGAATTGACCTCGTCCCTCTAAATTGGTAGCTCCAACTCTTTAGGTCTGTATAATTGACCTCGACCCTCAAAAGCAGTCTCCTTCATTCTTTAGGTCTACAGAATTGGCATTCACCCTCTGAATCGGTCACTTCCACTCTTTACATCCGCTTAATTGACCTAGGCCCGAAGAATTGGCCTCTACCCTCTAAATCAGGTCTTTTTTACGTCCTCAGAATTGACATAGACCCATAGAATTAACCTCGGCCCTCAAAATCCGGTTGCTTTCACTCTTTAGGCCCACAGAATTGACTTATGCCTGCAGAATTATTCTTGACCCTCGGAATGAGGTCACTTTCAATATTTAGGCCCACAAAATTTAACTAGGCCCCCAGTATTGGTCTTGACCCTCTAAATCAGGTTGCTTTCATTTTTTACGTCTACATAATTGACCTAGGCCCGTAAAATTATCCTCGACCCACTAAATCAGGTCTCTTTCACTCTTTAGGTTTACAGAATTATCCTAGGCCCACAAAATTTACCTCGACCCTCTGAATCATAGCGCTTTCACTCTTAAGGTCCTCATAATTGACTTTGACCTACCGAATTTGTCACGTATAACTCTTTAGTCCCGAGATGCCTCGACCCACTGAATTGGTTAGTTATGCTCCTTAGGTCCTCAAAATCAGACCATTAACCTCAACACTCATAACTTTACATAAAAGTGTCTATATTTCGATGACCTTCATTTATTCTAAGCTCGCCCATCGAGAGACTCCATTGAAACCCCATTCTAGTACATTTTAAACACCACCTTAGGTCCCTAACATGATCCCTTTCACCCTCGGACCCCAGGTCCTAGTACAAACCATGACCTAGAGGCAATCAATTTTTTTTAGATCCGTTTCAATTTAGTCAACTATTAAAATTGAGAGTAGCTCAATGAACTTTCATAGGGATCTGAATACACTTTCCAATGGTCCATACCATGCACTAATTGGCCTTATGGTTCACGTGTAATTTCCTTTTCACTCCAAACCTTGACCCTGAGGCCATGGGTTCTTTCGAGCTCTATTTGACTTTATTCAATCATGAAATCGAGATTATCTTAATTCACTTTCATAAGACTCTGAATACCCTTTCCAACGATTAATACCGTTCATGAATTGGCCTTACGGTTCATGCGTATTTGTCTTTTCACTCCTAACGCTAACCTAGAGGCCACCGGAATCTCCTGAGCTTCGTTAACCTTATTTAAATCTTGTACCTAGGGGTTCTTTAATACTCTTTCATGGAGATCTGGATACCCATTCCAACGGTCCCATTGGTTCACAATTTGGGCTTATGATTTTCATTTTATGCTCATTTTTTTTTTTTAAAAAAAGTCTATTTTAGATTACCTATCGGCACCCTTGACCCTTCTCCTATCAGCATGGTGGTACTTTACTTAACTCGCAAGTTGGGGGGTATGCTACTAGGTAGGACTAGGCCTATGACAATCGTCAAACCCCTTAACCTTAAAACTTTTCTATTTGGGGAGGCCATGACCTCATTCTCAAGGACCCCCTTCTCGAAATCTAGAGAGCTCCTGCCTCGAAATCAGTGCGCCGCCTTACAAAAACATCATTTTCCAAAGATTCTCTCCACATTTCATTACATAACTTTCACCCCACCTTTGCCATCCATTGAACTATAACTTCACCTCTATTTCATCCGCATAAAAAACGAGCCTACATCACTTGAAAAATCAGTAGCAAAGATTCATAGAAGGTCTGATTCTATTCTTTTCAGGCTCTTTTAACTAGTGTCATTTATCGTATTTTATCACTCTTAGCATATATTTTGCCATAGTTTTACTTTCCCACCCTTATTAATCCTTTTTATTACTTATATATACAAAAATATAGTTTCATAAATCCCAAAAAAAAGAGGATTTAATCCCTAAACCCCAAATTTGGATTTTCCTCCCATTTTTCCTACACTTTATCCACTTGTGCAAATTTTCCAAACAAAAAATAAGAAAATTCTAGTTTTGGGTTCATGGGTTAAATTCCACCCTTATATGTTACCGAACTAAGTGGACTTTGATTCCAATTTTGGCTACATATGGATCTCGAGTTCACCTCAGGATTCGAGTCTTCTTTTCCATATTTCACTATTTTCATATATCTTTACATATATTTATAGTAGTTTATCTATTTTTGCTCGTTTAGCGATCCCATTGACATGTGTGCTCATTCATTCATAATGAGTTCGATTTGGCGCATGGCTCACAGTTATCTACTATTATATATTATATTTTACTTCTTTAGCGATCCCATTAACATGATCATTTGTCCATAATGAGTTCAATCGGGCGCATCGCTCATATTTTTTAGCCATATTTTGATGTTATTCATGCACACTCCTTCGATTGATTCTTTCTCATCCTCCCCATGATGTAGGAACGATGATATCATTCCTTATGTACATATATTTACATATATACATTTTTCATACTACCTACTTTAGACCCCATTTAGGAGAGAAGTGAGAATATTTTTACAGCCCATGAGAGAGCGAAGGGCAAAATGGGTTCCTAACACCTTCTCATTCCGTAACTTAATCACCAAACCTATTATCTACTTGATTTCGTATCCATCAATTTTTATTGTGATGTCGTTTCTTCGGGGATGGCTATATCTTGTGCCTTTTTTGAGCTAAATAGGCTCGCAAATATATTCTTCATATTCTTACACCTCGAGGATGGCCGATTAATGTTCGTGGGAGCCCGCAAATACCGCGCAAGTGGTGGAAAGGGAAGTTCTCTTCATTTACCCCATTCTCCACGAATTAGGGACTTTTCCTTCGGGGTGGACCCAGATTGGATGTTCACCTATTTTTAAATCCCAAGATCTCCATACACCCTAATTATATCTCCTTAACCATGTAGATTATAGGCATCTCCGATATATTGTCGCGAGTTAATACCGAACCCAAAACTGACGTGGTGTTGGAAGGCCTGTTTTAACTCCCAGCTAAAACGAGATGGATCTCGTAAAAAAGAGACCAATTCACTGTATATCCACTGCCATCAACCAAGTCGCGTCGATTTGAAGTGAGAAAATTATTTTTGGAACGACATTTTAAGATGTCCTCAAAATTATTGTTTTATTCAACATTGCCTATGTCTATTTTGTTGTGTTTATTATTTTTATTTGATTCGTTAACTAATTTTTTTAGTGTAATTGTTATGGATATCTCAAATACTCACATATGGATATAACTCGGGCTAATAGACACTTCCTTTTGACTAGACAATAACAGCACAAGTCGGAGACGAGAGAGAGTTATCCTGGCATATCGATGTAGCGAGACTACACAAAAGCGAGATGATCTGTGCATTTTGGGCATGTTGGTCCCCTTACTTATGGATGCAGGCTTCTATGACCTACATCAACTATGGTACATCACCCTGGACAGGGCTTTCATCACCGCATTATTTGAGAATTGGAGGCTACATTCTCCTTTTTTTTAATCTACCAGTTGGGGAGTGCAACATCACATTGAAGGACGTTGAGGTCCTGTTTGGATTACATGTTGATGGTTTTCTCATTACTGGTGCTAAGGGTAAGAGAATATGCGCGATGTATGTTAGGAATACTTTAGAGTTAGGACAAACCATTCTTAGTTCAGTGTTGGTGTCTAGTTGAGGGTAAACTGGTTGGTTGATAGATGTGGGGATTTACCTAAGACTCTAGATACAGACACATTGACTATATAAAATACGTGTGTATATTTTGTTCATAATTTGAGGCATGTTGCTACTGGATAAATTCGGTAGACACGTGAAACTCAGTTACCTACGATTCCTCCATGATTTGAAAAGGGCCAAAGAGTTTTAGTCGGGGAGGCCAAACTCTAGTGACATTGTACCGCGAGTTGTGCAAGGCAACACCCGACATTATAGAGATAAATGGGCCACTGGTGCAACTCTGGGTTTAATTTACATGACAGTTACTTTGTTTATAATTGTATCGCATCATTGCATTAACCTAAATTATATTTTGTTGATATTTATTAACAATTATGGGGATACGTGCATCCTGAGCAAGACCGGTGCATGTTAAGGCCGCTCCGATAAATTATTATATACTACTTCACAGTTTAAATTGGCAGAAATCTCAATTATGTTCCATTGTTGCATTGGCACCGGTGTGATAGTGATACATATTTGGTTTGCAGATGGTGCACCCCTCTATCTAGGCCGAAAGCCCCACCCTCCTCAGCCTCAGTTACTTCTGAGACCAGTTGGACTTGATGCGACCAACTCAGGTACATAATACATAATTATTGATAACTTTTTTAATCGGTATTTTTACACACTCCTATTTAATTAACAAAATATGGTATACAGATTTCGTAATTGCAGATGATATGGCATCCATATATTTAGGAAGTCTTTGCACACTGATCGGATTGTTATAGGGTCGGTTATGATACGTGGAGGGTACGTGGAGGGCCAATGTACCCCAAATAGACTTTGATGTTGTAGAGTGGCATCCATCAGATCGTTGCCTATGATACTTTGTGATACAACAACATGTTCCAACCACCTGCGACACCATCGAGGTGTTTTATAAGTTTGACATGAGAGAACGGTAGGGTGCCGATTTTATTTATGTTATGCTAGATACATTGAGATGTTGGCGCAATTGAGGCAGACGATCGTCGTCGGTGAGTCTTATGAGGGTGACGTGTTGGTAGATGACCCCTATATGGTATGGTATCAGTGCATTATCGGCGTTTCATTAGCCGAATTAGGAAAGACCCCCACCACAAGTTCCCCTCCAGTTTGGTCAGATTATCGAGCTTCTGGTACATATACTACATCGATATCAATTCTATAATACCTAATACTTAACATTAAAATTATGGTCTTAAAATCGAACAAATGAAGAATATTTGTATGTTGTTGCAAATGCAAAGTTTGGATGATATACATGTACGAGATAATGCCATATTTTCAGAGCCCGCCAACACATGAATTTACCTATTAGCATGGCCGGTTCTGTCCATGTGCCAAATGGGCAATGACACATGGCCCATTTTAGAGGATACATTTATATATGTATATTATAAGGATCCAAAAATATTTCTGTATATTAAAAATGTCAATTTTTAAAATAAATTTGATTTTTTAGGAGACCATTTTTTTAACAATCTGTATAAGGAATGATTCAATAAGCCAAAAATGTCACCCAACTAAAATAGGCTCTTAAAAATAAGTTTAATATTTTAGAGACCTATTTTAGGTATTTAATATTTTTGTATAATATTTTTTTAGAAGAGCACTAAATTGATTTTCGTACAGGGCACTCTCAATCTTAAAATCGGCCATGCCTATTAGAGATCAAGGGGGTGCGCAGTACAGGACTACCTGCAATAAGAGAAGTTGGAAAAATTAGAGAGAATCAAGCCTCTTGGCTCATTGGTATAAGGCTGCCACCGAGAAAATTTTGGGGGTGGATTGGATTTGGTCCCTAGTTTCATCCCGGCACTCTCAAAATAATGTTTGGCCAATAAAAGCCACGAACCATGAATAAAAATTAATCAAGAAAAAAAAATCGCAAAAATATATACATGATCAGACACCAGTTCCTGCTGGTAAAGGTGGCCGAGGCAAACATGGACTGCAGCAACACGAGGCCACCGTGTTGATTTGTATATGGATGTAGACATACACCCCCACATACCTAGACAAATGACATGTCGAAAACTTCACGTTGACTTAAGACGAACGTCGATATTACAGATTCCTAGTGCTCGAATGTCACTTATGACTTGTGCCACTCTATCTTTCCAATATACTATCCAGATTCATTAGTAAACCTACTACCATCCGACCGAGTCACGTAAGTCTTAAGATTTTGTAGACTCATTGTTTGTTACTCCACTATATCAGAATCAGACATCTAATGGGTCACAGGTCCCTATCATTCCATGATTCCCACCACCGCCCGCTAGGATGGATAAACTGATTGACTACACGTTGGACATATGGCCTCCTTTATCGAAAAATAGCATGTTTAAGCTCACAATAAAACCTAACATCTCTAAATTTATATGATTAAAATTCTTATTTCCTTAAAAGTTTACTTTTTAAATTTCGAAGTATAGTCTTTAAGTATAAGACATCAATTAATTTAATAAAAATATAATCCATAAAAAAGTACTCACACTTAGAAAAATATTTTTACAACAAAGGCGAAGGTTTAAATAAACTCTCGTGCCATTTTAAATGAATATCGAATTTTTAAAGAAATTAAAATAAGTCGAAAAATAAAGACAAATTTAAACTACACATATTATTAATCAAACATAATAAACTTCACCTAGTCCTGGTAACGAAATTAAGCTAACATTATTGAAGACAAAATAAAAGCATAAGAATGAACACTAATTTTCATTAATAAATCAACTTACAAAATAATAGTACCTTACAATTGATCTTGACAAAATTTCTCTAACAAAAGAACAATTCCTGACCCTCAAAAATATAAACTCTCAAACTACCAATAATTGTCTCTAAAGGCTCTCTAAATTTTTATGTGCAAAATAATGAGTGCAAGGTTCTTAATTATAGCGCAAGGGGTGAGGTGTTTGAGTTAGGCTAAAACACTTAATTATTGGTTTAACATGAATTTATAAAAATCCAAAACCACATTAAATAAATATTCACACAAAATTAGCATTTTGAAAATAATAGGGACTCTTCCTCATTGGAGGATTTCGAATTTAAGGAAATCTGATTTGATTTGATAGGTTCAAAGGATTTTAAATGTTAAATGGTACTAGGAATCTTTGGCCAATAAATTTTCTTCCTTGTTTAAATCATTTAACAAAAGCTAAATTTTCGTAAAGGCTCGCCATGCATGGATGTCCCGAGCAAAGGCCTTGTTTGGTTGCGTTAAGGCCTTGTTTGGATTGGCTTTTAAGCTGACAATTTTTACCAAAAAGATATGTGGTTAGGGGGATTCAAAACCTTGACCTTATGCTTGATTTTAAGTTTGCAGTAACCATCAGGTTGTAAAGATGTAAGAGCAAATTTTATAATTGCTCATGTTTTATTTTTATTTTTATTTTTGGCCTATCCCGTTACATAAACACTGCCTTTAGATGAATTCTCATGACTTGAAGACAAAATTGAAGACATATGAAAGTTAGAAGAATCGTTCATCTCAACATCCTTGGAAGAAGTTATAGTTTCGATTGGTAGAATGGTTTATTTATTATTTCTGGGGTTTAAGAATTTTTAAGAGTTTTTTTTCTAAAATGGTGTTTAAATTTTTTATAGATTTTCTTTTTTGCAAATTACATCACCTTGATCAAACGAGTTTGGTAGTCATTCGAACAAGATTGTTCATCGTTCAAATGAGATACGCTTTACTCGAAACAAAGTATTTTTGGTCGTCCTCTAGAATATCATTCGACACATTCGTTCGATATTTGTATAGGTTCGTTCGAACGAACGGGTGAGAATTTATTTTTTAATTAAATATACTTCAAATCTTTCATACTTATCCAATTTTAACCAACCTTCTTATAAATTGGTTGAACGAGATTAAACTTCTTAAGAAATCTTTTCAGAATAAAAAACGCCTCTTTTAAGTTCTCTTTTGTGATAAAACACCTCCATAAACATTCCAAACCCCTTAAAATAATTTAGATCACTTTACCAACTCACGAAAAAGGTTTCTATCTTATAAACCTTTATAGAGAGAAATCTCTACTACTAAATTATAAAATCGAGTTTTCACTGCTGAAGAAGAGAAGGTTGATCGGTGCATGCCGAGGGTAGACCGCTACCTGTGGACGGCTCTATATCGAGTCGTATTCTATTGAAGGTTTTGAAGGCTTTGGCATCTAACTTAGATTGTCTAAGTTTTGTAAGTCGGATGTTGTTCAAAACATTTAATAGTATTGAATATATAGTTCTTCCCTTTTTTAGGTATTTTTCCTCATCACTTATGGTGATTGCGTGATTAATTTGCAAATTGGAAATTGTTGGAAACATCTTGTATGCACACCTAATTTAATTGAACATAAAGCTTGATAAAACATGGATTTGTGTGAGTGGCAATTTATTATACAAATCAGTCCATTGAATCACTTGCATTATAAAATTAGTATCAGAGCCTGTTGTACTAATTTACTGTAAAGTACTTTTTACAAAGAAAAATTGATATCAATTTTTCAAAAAATTGTTGATCTTTAAAAATTTTGATAGAATGGATAATCTGTATAATTGAATGCCTATTTTTTATGTTTCAAACTATGTGTATTGAAAAGCTAGGATGAGGTCAACTTTGAAATTTATTGATGAATATGTCTGGTTAGTTTGTGAAAGAGGGTGGACACCGCCCAGTTTAATTGTTGACAAATGATGACTTTAAGTGGAGCAATTATAACTTTCGCGGTCTGAGTGCCATCTAGGGAGCCGTCACCCCTAAAAAGTTACGTCACATTATGACGTGCACCATGTCTAAAGAAGCATGGATAACCTTCCATCTCACTAACGGTGGAACTAATGTTATTAAAGCTTCTAAGATGCAAAATCTCACCACACAATATGAAACTCTCACTATGCTTGAGTCTGAATCTTTTGATGAGTTTTATGCACGTCTGTCTAATATAGTAAACTTGAGTTGCAATTTAGATGAGAAAATCCCTTAGATGCATGTAGTTAAGAAAAATTTAAGATCTCTTCTGGCCCACTTTATTCCTAGAATTTCCATGATAAATTCATTAGGGATATTAGATATTCTTTGGTTAAAAGAACTCGTAGAAGATCTTCAAACATATGAGATAGATATGTTTTTCAAAATTGTTAAACCTAAGGAAAAGGGAATTGCCTAAAAGTTCAATCTAAAAAGAAAGAGGAAGTGTCGTCTGATTCTGAGTACGATTTTGACTTAGATGATTTAGTCCTTTTTGCAAAAAAATCAAAAAAATTCTCAAACTTTAAAAGAAAAATACTTCCAAAGAAAAGAAAAGTTTCGAGAAAGATAAAAAAATAAATCAGGAAAGAAAAGTTTTGAAAAATAAAAGAAATATTTCCCAAAGAAAGACGAGGAGAGAAGTTATATGAGAGAAAGGGTCACAAAGCTCACGAGTGTCCGACGAGGTTAAAGAGACAAGGCAAAGGCAAACCCACCTTAAATGCCATGCTTAGCGACAGTGATGTCGATATGGTGATTTTTGAGGATAAGTCGCCGTATGGACTTAGCTTCACTACTTTCATGGCTAGTCATGTTAATACATCGAGTGCACCTCACATTAATGAGTAAGCTACTAAACCTTAACACCTTGACAGTGAGTCTAGTCATTTCGGCGAGAGTGATGGAGAGGATGTTTTAAGTGAGATGGAGAATAACCTTTAATGCGCCTACGCCGATCTTTATGATGAGTCCTTTAAAATGAAGAAATAAAACAAAGGTTTAGCAATTAGAGTTTTAGAGGAGGATTTGAGAGAGGCGAGAGAGAGAGAGTCCTCAGTGAGACAAGCTTTGGGAGAGAGGGTCGTTTTAGTTGAGAAGGAAAATGGTTACATGACCAATAAGGTGGCTAGCCTTACGAGAAATCTTCAAGTATCCGTAGAGCCTCATGAGAAACTTGAACCCCTTGTATCCTAACTCAAGAAAGATCTTGAATGTGACCAAGAGGTCGAGGTCACTATAGAGGATACATCAAAGAAAGTAGGAAAGATGCTCCTGGGTCCCGTTTTAGGTTTGGGTGAGAGGCGAGGAAAAGGTTATGACGGTGCATCCACTTCCCACGATGCACCGAAATTGGTTCCTAAAATTGTGGTGAATACTTATGGGCCTTAACCTAAACCACAAAAGAGAGTTAAACCTAAGAAAGCAAACCAAGGTAGACCTAAATCAGTCTATGTTGTCACTTTTTGCAAAAGAATAGGTCACCTTAGAGAGTTTTTCTATAAGTTAGGTAGAACTAAACATACACATACTCCCTGTACCGCTTCAGCGACTTTGCTAGTCTTAGAGAGAAAGTTGAGTTTCTAGCCTCTACTTCGCAAAGCTTAATGGAAGTATTTCAACGGATGTCTTTGCTATTTGAGAACGCTTATAGCACTCCGAATAGAGACAATAACGATAAAGCCAAAAAAAATGTTACCTCCACTTGGTTACCTAAGCAAGATGTCAAAGCCCTTGTTGTTCATGTTGCTCGCAAGATTCAAAATACTTCCCAATGGTATTTTGATAGTGGGTGATCTAGGCACACAACTGGTGACATATCATTTTTTACCTACCTTGAGGATCGCAAGGAAGGTAAATTCACTTTTGGAGATGGGAGTTGGTCTAATATTTTAGGGTGAGGATGGGTTGATATACCCCGATTCCCTAAACCACACAATGTGTTGTATATAAAAGGGTTGAAAGAGAACCTAATTACCATAAACCTATTGTGAGATGCAAACTTTGCGATAAATTTTAACCGGTCCAAATGTAATGTATATGATCAAATCGGTGAGTGTTTACTATAAGGTGTGAGGACCAAAGATAATTTCTATGTGATCATTCCCAAATCCTCTTTTGTGTGCAACAGTGCAATGGTCTCCACTATGGACCTTTGGCATCAATGACTAGGTCATGTAATCTTTAGGGATCTTGAGAGATTAATGATAAAGGACCTAGTTCGTGGCTTACCATCACTTGGGAAACCAATTTCCTCAATTTTTTAACCTTGCCAATAAGGGAAGAAAAATTGAAATCCCTATCGTAAGATGAATACCATTACCACCTTCCGTGTTTAAGAGTTGATTTATATAGATCTTATGGATCCTACTCGCTCGGACAAATTATGTGGTAAGAGATACATTCTTGTGATGGTTGATGACCTTTTTAGATATTCTATTATAGGATTCCTTAGAGAAAAGACCAATGCAATTGAGTTCCTTACAACCAAGTGTCGTGTCCTACAAAACCAACATGGAGACACTATTAACCGGATGCACAGTGACACCAATATTAAATTGAAATAAGCTAAAGTGGATAGCTATTGTGATGGAGTGGGCATCAAATATTTGTTTTTGGCCGTTCATGCTCCTCAATAAAATAAGATTTATGAGAGGAAGAACCAGATGATATAAGAAATGGCTAGATCCATGCTTATTGAAAGAAACGTGCCTAGACACTTTTTAGTAGAGGCGGTGAGCATCGCATGCCATATGGTGAATAAGGTATATCTTCGTTCGCACAAGCTTCACACACCTTATGAGTTGTGGACAAGGAAGAAGTCCAACCTATCATATTTTCATGTCTTTGGGAGTACTTGCTACATCTTAAGAGATAGATAGCACTTAGGAAAGTTTGACTCTTGGAGCGTTGAGGGGATATTTTTAGGTTATTCATCCACGAGCAGGGCTTATAGGGTTATTAACCTTGCAAGCTCTAAGGTTATAGAGTCTATAAATATCACGATTAGAGATAATGGGTCACATATATTTACTGTTTCTAGCCTCTAGTGTAAGGATGATGCAGCCCCTAGTAATGATCCCATGGTGGACCCCACTCCTAATTCAAAGGATCCACATTCCTGGGTTCGAAAGATTCATGACCATTCTTCTATACTTGGTGATCCCACACTAGGTATTAAGACTCGTTCTTGACTCGAGAATGTGGTTATCGATCTGAGCTAAACTTCCTTAGTCGAGGCCAAGAATGTGAAAGAAACACTTAAGGACGAACATTAGATATCCGCTATAAATATGAGTTTCTTTAGTTTCACAAGAACGATGTCTGAGAGTTAGTCCCCCGACCTACCGAGACTAATGTGATAGGTACCAAATGGATTTGCAAGAACAAAATGGATGAGAATGGTACCATAGTTCACAATAAGGCTAGGTTGGTCGCTCAAGGCAACACACAGATCGAGGATGCTTTGATAATACATTTGCTCCTATTTCTAGGCCCGAATTCTTCTGCTTACTACTTACCATAGCATTTCATACGCGCTTCAAGTTATATCAGATTGATGTTAAAAGTGCCTTTCTAAATGGTATTCTATAGAAGTAGGTTTACGTTGAACAACCTAAAGGATTCGATGACCCTAGCACTCGGGACACGTCTATTATCTTAAGAAGGCCTTGTATGATTTTAAGCAAGCACCTCGTGCTTAGTATGAGAGGCTCGCTTCCTATCTCTTATCTAGTGTCTTCAAGAGAGGAGGAGTGGATAATACATTATTTGTGAGGAGAGAAAGTGGTGTTATTTTGGTTGTCCGAGTCTATGTGGATGATATAGTATTTGGATTCACATGCTTCTGTCCTGCTCACACCTTTAAGGAGGAGATGAAGAGTGAGTTTAATATGATTATGGTAGGTAAGCTTATGTTCTTATTAGGTCTCTACGTTCATCAGCTTTAGAATGGGATATGCATATCTCAATCCAAATATAAAATGGACCTAGTGAAGAAATTTGGTCTAGACTTCGCTAAGCACTCACGCACCCCTATGAGTACATCAACAAAGCTTAGCAAATACACTTTAGGCAAGAACAAAGAGCAAACCCTTTATCGGAGTATGATAGGTAGTCTCCTCTACTTGACCTCTAGTCGTCCATATATTGCCTTTAGTGTTTGAGCTTGTGCGCAATACCAGGAATCCTCAAAAGAGTCTCATTTACTCGCACTTAAATGTATCATCAAATATGTAAGTGACACTCTTTCCTATGGTATTTGGTATTACTTTGATAACGATGACCACTTTTCTTCCTATTAGGATGCCGACTATGTGTGTGTTTTTAGTTTGGAACTGCTCTTGTCTCTTGGTTGAGCAAGAAGGAAAACTCCATATCTTTATCCACGATGAAGGTTAAGTATATTACCACCGGGAGTTTTTGAACAGAACTCTTATAGATGAAGAAAATGTTGGAAGATTATGAGATTTCACAAGGCATGATGACTATTTCTTGTTATAATACTAGTGTGATCTATATACCTTATAATACGGTCCAAAATTCATACACAAAGTACATTAGGATATGCAAGCCTTTTATACGTGGCCTAGTTGAGGAGAAGGTAGTTCCCTTGAGCTTTGTGAGCATCAAACATCAATTAGTAGATATTTTCATGAATCCTTTAGATGCACTTAGATTTGAGGATCTTAGGAAATCTTTAGGTATTTGCACTGTTGATTGAGTTCCAATATTTTATCTAATGTAGGATGTTTATCGTGTTCTCGTCTTATATTCCTATTGCCATATTGTATTATCATTGAATATTTATATGTTTCCTTCTAATATATTTTTTTAAAAATAAAAAAAGAGTTTGGTTTTTCTGGAAAAAGTTTGAAAAATACAAAAAGATTTTTGATTTTTTAGAAAAAAAAAAGAAAATGTGAAAAGATTTTATCTTTGATAAAAAAAATGACAAAAAGAGTCTTGTGTTTCCTTTATCAGCATATATGGATGAACATTTAAGATTTTTGGATCACCCCTACATTCCATCCATTCATATGGCTTTTTGTTAGTGTTTTGAGACATGACTTTATCTTGATAGTGAGCTCAATAGTGTGTGGATATCATTACGTTGATATTTGATCACTAGTCTCTACATGTTAGACTCCTTATCTCCTTTAATACACACTTGCACGAGCTTTATAAACATTGTGCATACTTGTCATTTGTCGAATACGATGTTCTCATCTCAATTCTGTTTAACAACGAACCAAATGTAAAAAGAGATAAGTTGTTCATATAAGAACCATTTCCTGGATTTCATTTATATTCTGAAAAATATTGTTATATGTTTAGCAGTCAAAAGGGGCTACAAAATATCAATATGTTCTTTGCGTTAAAACTCGTCATTTGTATACAAGAGCTTAAAAAGATTATAGGCACATAAAAGCAGAAGTGTTAGGCTAATATGTTTTAGATTCATTGATGCTTCATTACATATGAGCACTATGATTTCTTCAAAATAATTGAGAGTAAATTCTTATATATGAGAGATTTTGAGGGAGTTGAAGTCAAAGATCAATGGGTTTGCACAACGGACTTTCTTTAAAAAAATGAAATAGTTTGGCATTATTGGTGTGAGAATAATCTATGTTCATGACATATTAAGTAATTTGAGTCGATTTCATATGAGTTCACAATTTTTACACCTAAGGTAGACTCCGAGCTCTTCCGTTAGGAGTGTCTCATGACTTCATGCACACTTGTTACGAATGTTTATGTTGATTTACCTGTAATACCCCGTATTTTCTGCGTTATTTATTTTTGGGGATTAATTGAATTAAATGTTTATTAATTGGAAATTAATCCGGATAATAATATTAACGAGATGTGAGTTAGTATTTTATTATAATGTGCATACTTGGCATTATATGAATATTGGTAATATTGATATTGTTGTGAGATATAAATACGGCAATTTGGGAATTTTACTTGACGCGTGTGACCGCCACGTCATGATATTGTGCTACATAATTAAAAAGTGAATTTTAGTTCCATTAACCGTATGGTCATTTTGAGTGCGCCAACGCGTCCGGAAGGGTCGAGATATTCAGAAAACACTAGCCGGAAGTTTAGTTTGGGTCCCGGGATATTTGTGGGCCATACCGACATCTTAAGGGGTAATTTGGTAATTTGTATTTTTGGGAATTAAAAAGTGACGAAAATGGAATTAATAAGCTGACTATTTCCTTAACCCACTTAACCCACTAACCCCACTATATGTCATTATGGGCTACGGGAGAAGTTGATATAGCAATTCAACTCCCACAAACCATTTCACACCTCCATTCTCCATTATCTTCAACATTGGGAAAAGCTTGAGAGAGAGAGAGAGAAGGGAACCTTGAGAAGAACTTGAGAGAAAGAGAGAAGGGAAAAATTCTGCAGAAAAGAGAGAGAAGGAACAACTTTGTCACAAAGATTCTACACCAAATTCTGAGATAATTAAGGCAAGTGATTTAAACCCTTTTAATTCAAGATATGTTTCCATGTTTAGGAATTTTCGAAATTGATTTTTGGAGTTAAATTAGACCCATGAATTGAAAGATAAAAGCCATGATTTATGTAGGATTTGCATGTAGTATATTCTGGACGAAATTATATGTTGAAAACAGAACCTTGATGATCAAAAGGTAGAATTAGAAGAAACTTAATGATGTTCTTGAATGGAAGAAATCTGGGAAATTTTTGATGTAGTTTTAATCCAAAGTAAGCCTTTAAATGATGAATTATGGGATTTAGAATGTTATTACTGATATAGGATGTTAGTATAACGTTATAGTGACCTTATCTTGAAGTTTCATGCTTAAAAATGGTGAATTGGGACGAAACTGTAAATGCAAAACGAAGCAGCCCGTAACAGACCTGTGTAATCGATCGATCGACATTCATAAGTCGATCGATCGACCACAATCGATCGATCGAAGGTCAAGGTCGATCGATCGACCTTCCCAGAATGAATAAAGTTTTCCTTAATTGAATTTTAATGATGATAACCCTTGGATAATATTATTGGAGACATTGTGATTACCCTAAATTTTAAGGAAGACCAATAGGCATGATTTTGAGATTGGACATTAATTGGAATTTAATTTGAGGAATCATTCTAAATTAATGAAATTCGTTATGTGAGATAATATTTGGGTTAATAGTAAAAATTTGAATAATTTGATGAAATAAGGTTTGGGGCATAAGTAAGGACCTTAGGTATAGCGATGTTATATGAGGGAATTATGGGAACTTAATAGTCTATTCGAGACAGGTTTTAAGTTTAAGATATTACGACGTGAGACGTGTCGACTATTTAATTTATATATTGTCGGGACACTTGAAATATATGAATTGGGAATAATGGTATAATGATGTAGAGAATACCCTTATTAATATTGAAATATCTAAGATGTGTGAATGCTTAGTAGATAACTTTATGTGTATGACATACCTACCATACTTGCTATCACGGGAGGTTACGTTCGCTTAGGACCTTCTTATCCTTGTGTTGCCCGGATTTAGAATGGTGCCTAGAGGATATAGTTCAAGAGAATGACTTATTTGTGAGTTAATAAGCCAGCTGACTATGGAGCGTAGGTATGTACGTGACCATGGATATGATTGAATTATGTTCGCCTCCATTTATGTGTGTGGTGTTGATTCCAACAATTCCTGAGAGATTCGGAATTTGTAATCCTTATGTACGTGATGTACCGGGATGGATAGCAGAGTATGTGTGCACCGCAGCTTAGCCTTTGGGTGCTTGTATTGTATATTTATGATGTGAAAATATACGGTTAATCGAGAAGGAATTTACTATAATAAATTGTGAGTATAATTATGATAATGTTTTGAAAGATAAAAAGAGATCTTTTTGGTATTGTTAATAATTGTGAATCCGGGAATTAAAGTAGAATTCTCTATTTAATTTTTAAAGTTGGAAATTTAACGAAAACCGAGTAGAAGTGTTAGAAACTCTTTAGATAGTTATGAGATAACACACGAATGGGTACAGGAACGTTAGGAGTGCACAGTTAGACGAGAGGTGAGTATATCATGTGAGAGCACGTCCTAACATGTACTTTGCATATACTGTTTTAAATGTTTTTAAAGCACTTGCAGGTTTTTAAAATATCTCCACATTCGGGCTCTGACCCGTTTGCTTTCAAATCTATCTTTTTGTAAAACCATTTTAGGTGCCCAGCCACAAGGTCACCATGCATAGGATTTCCATTCTGATGACGAGCTGTAGCTGCTTGTGGAAGCTACAGGGACTTGCTTTTAGACGCTTATATTATTTGGACTCCTTATTCATTATTCCTTAGTTGTAGGGCATGTCGCCCAAGTTCTATTAGATACTTTTCCATTTCAGTTTTCAGACGTTGGCATGTATTCATTTCAGTATTCAGTATTTCATTACTTACTTCAGTTGTGAGATTGTATTATGAGGAGTCTTCCTCCAGTTTTATTTATATCATGTTACGGTTATTCTATTACTTCATTATGGTGAATGGTGTTATTATTTCTTCATTATACTTGCATGTTAATCAGACTTTAAATTAAAATTTGGCACTTGCTTTTTAAATACTAGGTGGTTAGTAATAATAAAATATTTTCGACAGTGATGCTGTTAACTGAGCCAACTTGGCATTTTGAATTAATTTTATAAAGGAGTAGCTACCCGGTGTTTAATTAGTCGGGGTGTCACAGGTGGTATCAGAGCATCAGGTTCTAGTGTCCTTTAGGATCTGAACGGCTTATTATGTTTTCCGCTGAGCTTTCTTTGATATAGAGCCCTATATTTTAGGACTGTTGTATTCTTTGTTTATGCTACGCTCTTCAGCTATTTTAAAGTTTATAACTGCGAACTTATAGACTTTATTCTTATTTCAGAATGCCTCCACGACGTGCACCACGAGTTCCCAGGAATGCAGCGCCAGAACCACAGCCCGCACCGGTTCAGGGCATGATGAACGCCGCTGAGGTTGCAGCTATTGTAGCCCAAGCGGTAAATGCCGCCATTGCCGTTGTTCAGCAGGCACCGCCTCAGGCGCCGGTTGCCGCGCCAGTTCAGGCAACTTCATTTCCGTCTGCTTGGGAGCGTGTACGTGACGCTTTTCAGAAAGCGCATCCGCCAGAGTTTGCAGGCAGCTCAGATGTAGTAGTCTCGAGCCAATGGAGGAAAGATATGCAGCGGCACTTAAGGATGTATGAGTGCACGGATGTTCAGAAGCAGGTGCTAGCTACTTTTAAGCTAGTTGGATCTGCGTTGCAGTGGTGGGAGTCTATTACCACCGCAGAGGAGAGGGATACTCTCACTATACATGAGTTCTGGGTGCGGTTTGACCGCAAGTACTTTCCGTCAGCGGTTCATACGGAAATGAGGAGGAGATTGATGAGTCTGAGGCAGGAGGGCAAGACCGTGTCCGAGTATGAGGCCGAGTTTACTAATCTGTTGAATATCGTTCCTGATGAGATACCGACAGAGAAGAAGAAGATTGAGAAATTTACCGACGGGTTATCATGGAGGATCCGTCAGCATTTGTTAGGGAACCTTTCGTTGGCCACGTATTCTGATGTGGTTAACGCTGCATTGTTACATTGCCAGGACCACCGTTTTCATATGGCCGAGGGCAAGAGGTCGGGAGAGTCTAGCCATCAGGGCAGGACTGGAGGACATGGTGCCGGTGGGGCACAATCTTTTCACGGGCAGAGACAGGTAGAACAGGGTTCTCAGCAGGGAGATCAAAAGAGGTTCCGTTCAGGAGGTTTCAGGAACGGTCAGGGAGGATTCCGAAATGGCCAGCAGGGTCATAACGGTCATCAGGGCCAGCAGGGTCAAAATGGCCAACATCAGCAGTTTCAGCAGGGCCAGCAGGGCCAAGGGAGGAATGGTAACGGCCACCAGGGCCGGGGACAGCAAGGGCAGAGGGGAGGGAACTTCCCAGGGAAATGTTTCATTTGTGGTAAGATTGGCCACAAACGTCAGGAGTGTCCTGATAAGGGCCGGGCCCCACAGCAGCAGCAGCAGGGTGCTCGACAGGAGCCACAGAGGCCACTCTTTCCACCAGCCCTTCCAGCTCCAGCTCAGATTATTCCAGCAGTTCCTGTGCAGCAGGGGCAGCTACAGTATGGGCGTGTCTACAACATCCACCAGGCTGCAGTTCCACAGGCACCGCCCGCGATTGAGGGTATGTTTCCTATCCATGGCACTATGGGTCGGGTATTATTTGATACGGGTGCTACACATTGTTTTATAGCTACACACTTCGCAAAGGCGTTAGGATTGTTAGCCACAGCGGAGAGCACAGTTACGTGTGTCGACTCACCGTTGGGGAATGGGTCACTTATATTCTTTATATGTCGGGGAGTGGGGGTAGAGATTGGTGGTCTGGTATTACCTGCGGACATGTTGGTACTAGATATGCATGTTCACGATGTTATTATCGGTATGGACTGGCTCGCTGGTCATAGGGCCATGATTGATTGCTTTGGTGGGAGCATTGTTTTTGCCATTCCGGGGCAAGAGATGTTTGTTGTAGCGATGCCTCGCCCAGAGGGAGGCTCGACCGCGCATTTATATTACATTGAGGAGGATACCTCTAAGGAGGTTGTGATTCCTTTAGAGTCGATTCCAGTCGTCAGGGAGTATTCTGATGTGTTTCAGGAGATACCAGGCCTACCCCCCAGTCGTGAGATAGATTTCGTTATAGACTTGTTACCAGATACGAGACCTATAGCACGTGCACCGTACCGTATGGCTCCAGCTGAGATGAGGGAGTTACGGGATCAGATTGAGCAGTTGTTGGGTCAGGGGTTTATTCGGAGGAGTACTTCACCGTGGGGTGCCCCTGTGTTGTTCGTGAAGAAGAGGGATGGTTCACTGAGGTTATGTGTGGACTATCGGGAGTTAAACAAGGTCACGATACGGAACAAGTATCCGTTGCCTCGAATCGATGACCTATTTGACCAGTTGAGAGGAGCTTCTTACTTCTCAAAGATTGATTTACGATCTGGTTACCATCAGTTGCGTATCAGGGAGGAGGACGTCTCGAAGACTGCGTTCTTATCGAGATATGGTTCCTACGAGTTTCGGGTTATGCCATTTGGTTTGACCAACGCTCCAGCAGCATTTATGGACTTGATGAATAGGGTGTTCAGGGATTACCTAGACCAGTTTGTCATTGTCTTCATCGATGATATTTTGGTTTACTCCCAGACAGAGGAGGAGCATGCCGAGCACTTGAGACTAGTTTTGCAGACACTGCGCCATAATGAGTTGTATGCAAAATATGAGAAGTGCGGGTTTTGGCTGAAGGAGGTTCAGTTTTTGGGGCATATTATTTCCGACCGGGGAATATCGGTTGATCCGGGGAAGGTATCCGCGGTGAGGGAGTGGGGACAGCCCACGACACCGATAGAGATCCGTAGTTTCTTGGGCTTAGCAGGTTACTACAGGAGGTTTATTCGGGGTTTCTCCACGATAGCAGGTCCCATGACACACCTAACCCGTAAAGGTGTGCCATTCATTTGGAGTGATGCCTGTCAGTTGGCATTTGATGAGCTGAAGGACAAGTTAACCTCAGCACCTGTGTTAGCATTGCCGAGACCGGGAGTTGAGTACCTTGTTTACACCGATGCGTCCTTACAAGGACTTGGAGGTGTACTGCAGCAGGAGAGTCAGGCCATAGCTTATGCTTCCCGTAAGCTTAAGCCTCACGAGAAGAATTACCCTACCCATGACTTGGAGTTAGCGGCAGTGGTATTTGCCCTTCGTATTTGGAGACATTACCTGTTGGGGGAGAAATTTCGATTGTTCACGGACCACAAGTCCCTTTAGTACCTATTCACGCAGAAGGAGTTGAATATGCGGCAATGGAGGTGGCTTGAATTCGTGAAGGATTATCAGTTCGATATCCAGTATCACCCGGGGAAGGCTAACGTGGTGGCAGACGCGTTGAGTCGTAGACCGGTAGATGAGGTGGCAGATGTGTGGAAGGCCAAGTGGAAAGAATTGGGACACCAGGATGCAGTGGCCCGATCATTCATGTCTGTGATGACTGTTACACCGCAGATTGTCACGAAGGTGGTGAAGGCACAGGCAAATGACTCGTTCTGTCAGGAGCAGATAGTTCGATTATTAGCAGGGGGAGCTGAATCCTATACCGTTAGCTCAGACGGGGGATTACGCTTCAATGGGAGATTGGTGGTTCCAGAAGGGGAGGAATTGCGGCATGAGGTGATGGCAGAGTCGCACGGCTCACGGTTCGCGGTACATCCCGGAGGGGACAAAATGTACCAAGACATGAGACGTCAGTATTGGTGGAGCGGGATGAAGAGAGATATTACCGAGTTTGTCTCAAAATGCGCCACTTGTCAGCTCGTAAAAGTGGATCATCAGAGACCGGCAGGACTGTTACAGCCATTAGAGGTCCCGATGTGGATGTGGGAGAGCATCTCTATGGACTTTATCACGGGGTTGCCTACATCGCAGAGAGGGCACGACTCCATTTGGGTGATTGTGGACAGGTTGTCGAAGGTCGCTCATTTTCTACCCATCAGGACAGATTTCACTGCGGGACAGTATGCCCAGCTCTTTATTTCAGAGATAGTGAGACTTCACGGGGTGCCCTTAAATATCGTGTCTGACCGAGACAAGGTATTTGTTTCACGGTTTTGGGAAAGTTTTCAGCAGGCCATGGGCACGGAATTGCGGTTGAGTACGGCGTATCACCCGCAGACCGATGGACAGACCGAGCGCACAAATCAGATGTTGGAGGACATGCTACGTATGTGTACCATTGACTTTGAGGGTGGATGGGAGCAGTATCTTCCACTGGTGGAGTTTTCTTACAACAACTCCTATCAGTTCACCATTGGCATGGCTCCATTTGAGGCATTGTACGGTAGACCTTGTCGTTCCCCAGCATGCTGGTTGGAGGTGGGGGACAACAAACTACTTGGGCCGGAAGTGATTCAGGATACTTCGGCAAGGATAGAATTGATTCGCAGTCGCATTCGGGTGGCTCAGGACAGACAGAAGAGTTATGCTGACGCAAAGAGATTTTTCAGAGAGTTCCAAGTAGGGGACCAGGTTTTGCTCAGGGTATCTCCTATGAAGGGGATTATGCGTTTCGGGAAGAAAGGGAAGTTGGCACCGAGATATGTGGGACCATTTCCTATTATTGAGCGGATTGGACCGGTTGCGTACAGACTTGGGTTACCGGAGCATTTACATCGGATTCACGATGTGTTTCATATTTCCTCGCTTAGGAAATACCTTAGAGATGGTTTGGCTCATTCTCTCATTGCTGTGGAGGATATTGATCTCCAGCCGGATAGTTCTTACGAGGAGGGGCCTATTGCTATTCTAGACCGAAGTGAGCGGAAACTGCGGTCAAAGATAGTTCCGTTAGTGCGTGTTCAGTGGCGACATCATAATGTCGAGGAGTCCACATGGGAGCGCGAGGATGAGATGCGCGAACGTTATCCAGAGTTATTCTTACCAGGTACTTTCTAGTTCCGAATTTCGGGACGAAATTCAGTTATTAGGGGGGGAGTATGTAATACCCCGTATTTTCTGCGTTATTTATTTTTGGGGATTAATTGAATTAAATGTTTATTAATTGGAAATTAATCCGGATAATAATATTAACGAGATGTGAGTTAGTATTTTATTATAATGTGCATACTTGGCATTATATGAATATTGGTAATATTGATATTGTTGTGAGATATAAATACGGCAATTTGGGAATTTTACTTGACGCGTGTGACCGCCACGTCATGATATTGTGCTACATAATTAAAAAGTGAATTTTAGTTCCATTAACCGTATGGTCATTTTGAGTGCTCCAACGCGTCCGGAAGGGTCGAGATAGTCAGAAAACACTAGCCGGAAGTTTAGTTTGGGTCCCGGGATATTTGTGGGCCATACCGACATCTTAAGGGGTAATTTGGTAATTTGTATTTTTGGGAATTAAAAAGTGACGAAAATGGAATTAATAAGCTGACTATTTCCTTAACCCACTTAACCCACTAACCCCACTATATGTCATTATGGGCTACGGGAGAAGTTGATATAGCAATTCAACTCCCACAAACCATTTCACACCTCCATTCTCCATTATCTTCAACCTTGGGAAAAGCTTGAGAGAGAGAGAGAGAAAGGAACCTTGAGAAGAACTTGAGAGAAAGAGAGAAGGGAAAAATTCTGCAGAAAAGAGAGAGAAGGAACAACTTTGTCACAAAGATTCTACACCAAATTCTGAGATAATTAAGGCAAGTGATTTAAACCCTTTTAATTCAAGATATGTTTCCATGTTTAGGAATTTTCGAAATTGATTTTTGGAGTTAAATTAGACCCATGAATTGAAAGATAAAAGCCATGATTTATGTAGGATTTGCATGTAGTATATTCTGGACGAAATTATATGTTGAAAACAGAACCTTGATGATCAAAAGGTAGAATTAGAAGAAACTTAATGATGTTCTTGAATGGAAGAAATCTGGGAAATTTTTGATGTAGTTTTAATCCAAAGTAAGCCTTTAAATGATGAATTATGGGATTTAGAATGTTATTACTGATATAGGATGTTAGTATAACGTTATAGTGACCTTATCTTGAAGTTTCATGCTTAAAAATGGTGAATTGGGACGAAACTGTAAAAGCAAAATGAAGCAGCCCGTAACAGACCTGTGTAATCGATCGATCGACATTCATAAGTCGATCGATCGACCACAATTGATCGATCGAAGGTCAAGGTCGATCGATCGACCTTCCCAGAATGAATAAAGTTTTCCTTAATTGAATTTTAATGATGATAACCCTTGGATAATATTATTGGAGACATTGTGATTACCCTAAATTTTAAGGAAGACCAATAGGCATGATTTTGAGATTGGACATTAATTGGAATTTAATTTGAGGAATCATTCTAAATTAATGAAATTCGTTATGTGAGATAATATTTGGGTTAATAGTACAAATTTGAATAATTTGATGAAATAAGGTTTGGGGCAGAAGTAAGGACCTTAGGTATAGCGATGTTATATGAGGGAATTATGGGAACTTAATAGTCTATTCGAGACAGGTTTTAAGTTTAAGATATTACGACGTGAGACGTGTCGACTATTTAATTTATATATTGTCGGGACACTTGAAATATATGAATTGGGGATAATGGTATAATGATGTAGAGAATACCCTTATTAATATTGAAATATCTAAGATGTGTGAATGCTTAGTAGATAACTTTATGTGTATGACATACCTACCATACTTGCTATCACGGGAGGTTACGTTCGCTTAGGACCTTCTTATCCTTGTGTTGCCCGGATTTAGAATGGTGCCTAGAGGATATAGTTCAAGAGAATGACTTATTTGTGAGTTAATAAGCCAGCTGACTATGGAGCGTAGGTATGTACGTGACCATGGATATGATTGAATTATGTTCGCCTCCATTTATGTGTGTGGTGTTGATTCCAACAATTCCTGAGAGATTCGGAATTTGTAATCCTTATGTATGTGATGTACCGGGATGGATAGCAGAGTATGTGTGCACCGCAGCTTAGCCTTTGGGTGCTTGTATTGTATATTTATGATGTGAAAATATACGGTTAATCGAGAAGGAATTTACTATAATAAATTGTGAGTATAATTATGATAATGTTTTGAAAAATAAAAAGAGATCTTTTTGGTATTGTTAATAATTGTGAATCCGGGAATTAAAGTAGAATTCTCTATTTAATTTTTAAAGTTGGAAATTTAACGAAAACCGAGTAGAAGTGTTAGAAACTCTTTAGATAGTTATGAGATAACACACGAATGGGTACAGGAACGTTAGGAGTGCACAGTTAGACGAGAGGTGAGTATATCATGTGAGAGCACGTCCTAACATGTACTTTGCATATACTGTTTTAAATGTTTTTAAAGCACTTGCAGGTTTTTAAAATATCTCCACATTCGGGCTCTGACCCGTTTGCTTTCAAATCTATCTTTTTGTAAAACCATTTTAGGTGCCCAGCCACAAGGTCACCATGCATAGGATTTCCATTCTGATGACGAGCTGTAGCTGCTTGTGGAAGCTACAGGGACTTGCTTTTAGACGCTTATATTATTTGGACTCCTTATTCATTATTCCTCAGTTGTAGGGCATGTCGCCCAAGTTCTATTAGATACTTTTCCATTTCAGTTTTCAGACGTTGGCATGTATTCATTTCAGTATTCAGTATTTCATTACTTACTTCAGTTGTGAGATTGTATTATGAGGAGTCTTCCTCCAGTTTTATTTATATCATGTTACGGTTATTCTATTACTTCATTATGGTGAATGGTGTTATTATTTCTTCATTATACTTGCATGTTAATCAGACTTTAAATTAAAATTTGGCACTTGCTTTTTAAATACTAGGTGGTTAGTAATAATAAAATGTTTTCGACAGTGATGCTGTTAACTGAGCCAACTTGGCATTTTGAATTAATTTTATAAAGGAGTAGCTACCCGGTGTTTAATTAGTCGGGGTGTCACATTACCTTTAGACAATATTCACAGAATTACATTCGCAACTACGATTCAGATATTTTAGTGTTATTCCATGGTGTGTTGTATTTGTATATTTCATACTTTATATTTAAAAAAATGAAAATTTTCAAAAATAGTTGGCTGAATGGATGCCTTTTTGAGATTATCATTACTTATGCGTTCTTGATTATTCTTGTGATGATATCTTACTTCGTCATGTGATGCTTTCATTTCATGACTAGTTTCTACTCCTGTGTCTATTATGGACAAAAGGGGGGCAATAAATTGAGGGGGAGAGTTTTAGTTTTCTGTTAAACTCGTATGTGCCAGGGTATTTTATTTATCTCGTGTGTGTAGTACGTTCCGCCTCAATGACAATCATTTTGACCCACATAAGATAAATACAAATCTAGCCAAAAGGAAGATCCATTGATCCATTCCATTCGAAGACATGTACAAATATTACTTTTCATTTCTTAATTTGGGAGGGTAGTTATTGTTTTAAGTCATTAGGATACAGTTTGGCTTTGATTTGTGTTTTGTACAGGAATAGCCAAAGGGGGAGATTTGTAAGATCAAGTTTTATAATTTCTCATGCTTTATTTCTATGTTTAGCGTATCCCATTACACAAACACTGCCCTTACATGAATTTGGGTTACTCAAAGATAAAGTTGAAGACATTTGAAAGTTGGAAGAATCGTTCGTCTCAACATCCTTAGAAGAAGTTACGATTTTGATTGGTAAATTGGTTTATTTTATTATTTTGGGGGTATAAGAATTTTTAAGCGGTTATTTTTTCTAAAAAGGCATTTAAATTTTTTTATAGAAAACTTTTTAAAAATTACATCTCCTTGTTCGAACGAGTTTGGTAGTCAATCGAACGAGATTGACCATCATTCGAATGAGATACGGTGTACTTTGAATGAAGAACTATTCATCATCATCTGGAATGTCGTTCAAAGTATTCGATCGATACCTATTCGAACGAGATCATAGTTGTCTTTTAGACCAGGTACAAGTGCATTCGAACGACCAGGTGTGAATTGATTTTTTAATTAGATCTAATCCAAATCGTTCATACTTATCCAATTTTAACCAACCTTCTTATAAATAGGCTGAACGGGATTAAAATTGTTAATAACTCTATTCATAATTAAAAAAAAAAAAAACTCTTTTGAGTTCTTTTTTGTGATAAAACACCTGCATAAACATTCCAAACCCCTTGGAATAATTTAAATCACTTTACCAAGTCACGAAGAAGGTTTACATCTTATAAACCTTTGTGAAGAGAAACCTCTATAGCTAAGTTGTGAAATTGAGTTTTCACTACTAAAGACAAGGCGGATTGGTGGACATCGAGGGTAGACCGCTACTTGTGGAAGTCTCTTGATCGAGTCGTATTCTATTGAAGGTTTTGAAGGCTCAGTGCATCTCACTTAGATTGTCTAAGTTTTATAAGTTGATTGTCATTCAAAACCTTTAATAGCGTTGTATATTTGGTTTTGCCTCTTTCAGGGTTTTTTCCTCATCACTTGTGTTGATTGCATGCTTAGTTTGAAAATTGGAAATTGAAAATAGCTTGTGTGCACACCTAATTTAATCGATGATAAGATTTGATGAAACTTGGATTTACGTGTGGCAATTTATTATACAAATTTGTCCATTGAATCACTTGCATTCTCAAAAGCCTTCTCCCGAAGTATGTTGCCTGGTTTATTTATAAACCAAGTGAAATTTCCTTTTTCTCCTTTTCCTAATTTGATCCTATAAGTACTAAATTCTTTCAATTGACCTCCATTCTAAACACTATCATCATAAATCTTGCAAACGACCTCGAATTTTCACCAAAGTTCATGGGTACCTGTAAAAATATATCATAACTTATATTAATTCCAATTCATCCCTTTAAAGTTTAGAAAACTACTAATTTACCTCTAATTGCATTTTAGACCCCAGATTTCACAACATTTATGTTCTAATTCTGAATTCAATCAAATTTCAGGAAAAAAATTATATGTTATAAATAAACTTTTGGAAATTATATTTAGGCCCAAATTTTTTTAAAATTATGGTTTAACCCCTAGTGTTAGTAAAATTGCATTCACAACTTGAATTTTATTCAAACTTACATTTTTCTCTTTATTTATGAAAATGACTCTAGAAGCTCTTTATTTATGATACAAGTGGACTAACAAGGCCTATATTTATGCATAATTAATGCAAAATTAGACACTCATCAAATAATTCAAAACCTAAACTTTTTTAGTCCTTGAGTAAAACTAAAATTTTAAAATCTTACTCACTTTCGTAAGATTAACGATTGTACTCAACATGTGCAACAAACTGTTAAACCCCTAGGTTACCCTAGTGGACGAGTTTTGTCTCGCGAGAGTTTGCAGTGAATACACCCACAAAATTCATATACTTGACTCAATACAAAAGTAACAAAATTAATACAACCAAGTTTGAATGCAAACTTCATAAATACAATAGAACTTCACTTTTCAATATCAACTTATCTATGTGTGTGCATAGCCAATATAACCATCTTTCAAAAGTTTTGATCGCTACCTTTCTCATCTGAATTTCATTTTGATTTCAAAATCTCATCAAATGAACTCTCAATCTAACATTCATAAATTGGTTATTTTCTCTCGGTATATGTGAATAAAATAGTGAATTTATACGAACAATTTAACATATGCAAAATGAAAAATGGACTTTTTATAATGGATGAATATAATCTCATGAACATAAAATCAATTACATTTGAAAACATTATCTCACACCATAGATACTATTCATCTTCTCTCCTCATTATAACTAACTTTACTTGAGATCAATTAAGACTTTTTTTATTGTATTGTAGGCTCAGATTTTGACTAGAAAGAATGGATTTTGGAGTTTAATTTTTTTTTTTAGTTATTTTGACTTTTAGGCACTTTTTTAACCTCCATTTTTATTTTCTCTTTCCTTTTTATTTTTAATCTCACATGTCTTTTTCTTCATTTCAATTTCTCATTTATTCTTTCCTTTGCATTATTCATTCTTTTCTTTTCACACGTCATTCTTTGCAAAATTTCTTTTCTTTTGGTCATTTCCTATCGTACTTTTACCCCAATTTTCTAAAACAATAAGCATAGATTCCTTTAATGTCCTGTTCAAACGTCTAGTTGGAGTTGTGTAGGATAATGAGTTTTCAATGAAAGGCTTATTTTCTTTTTTTAGCATAAATGGTCTTACAACAGAATAATGTAAAAAGGTTGATTTAAGCTTAAGTTTTGGGCTTTCAAACCATGTCCTAATCTCATTTCTCAAGTTTTATTAATTTAATTGGTGTCTCAAGAATACTTATTATGACTTCTAGTGCTTAAGATTCATATTTTGACCTTTTATTTTTAGTTATCGGACCAAACAAAGAATTTGAGATCATCAATGAATTCATCATTGAAGGAAAGTTTGATTTATTTTAACTTAGATTGATTTAATCTCTTGGAATCAATGAATGGCATAAAATCTCACCGGGTTAAAATCTTCATATTTATTCGATAACTTCTTTCACTTTTGCCCCAATATCCATTTTCGTTCATATTATTTCGCCAATGTGTAATTAGTTCATAACCCGAGAGCTCAATGAATTGATTATATATTAAAAAATCGTTTCAAAATTGAATTATATTGAAAATCTTTTTGGAGTTATTTTAATTTTTTTTTTTTTATGTTTTTTCTTAAAGCGGAGAAAAATGACCCAAACCTAATTTCTACATTTCCTTAAATATAAAAGACAAAAAATTTAAAAAGCCAGGAAAGATATGATAGATATTACCATAATGAGGGTGTTTTCCCAATGCACAATTCCTGAACAAATGCAATATAAAAACTATGATATAATAACAATGACCCAATTTTATGTTCACTCTTAGTACATAGGGCCATAAAGGTGAATGTCATCCACTTCCTGGTCTCACAATTCCAGATATGGCTTCAACCTTTGACCATTGACTATAAAAATTTCACTAATTTTAGGATTCTCTATCTTAACCTCCCCATGTGGGTAGACTGTCCTAACAACAAAAGGACTGGACCACCTAGATCTCAACTTACCGAGAAAGTCATGCAGCTTAGAATTGTATAAGAGAGTTTTGTGTCCAGGTTTGAATGACTTTCGTAAGATGGACTTGTCATGTAACATTTTCATTTTCTCTTTTTATAATTTTGCATTCTCATACGCGTCATTCTAATCTCGTCCAACTCATTAAATTGTTGTTTTTGGAGCTCATATACAGCAGGTAATTCAAAATTGAAGGTCTTAATGTCCCAATATGCTTCGTGTTCTACCTTTACTAGAAGGTGATAGGCTTTTTTGTAGACAAGCATTTACAGGGACATTCCAAGTGGTGTTTTATATGCAGTGCAATAAGCCCAGAGTAATTCTAATAACCATAAGGACCAATCCTTTTAGTTTGGATTTATTATCTTCTCAATGATTTGCTTTATTTTCCTATTAAAAACTTATATTTGACCATTGATTTGCAGGTGATAAGAACATCCTAGTTTATGCGTGACTTAGTGCTTTTTTATGAGACTCTCAAAGTATCGATTATAGAAATGGGTTCCCTTATTGCTAATGATGGATCTAGGCATACCGAAATTGGAGAAATTATTTTCTCAAATGAACTTGACGACCATGTGGTAGTGATTCATCCTACACGTTATGGATTCTACCCACTTAGACACATAAATAGATTCTAAAAGGATGTAGAGATTCCCCTACAGATTTGGGAATGGACTTATAAAATCAAATGCCCTAACAGTCAAAAAATTCAATAATCAAAATTGGATTTAAGGTCATCATATGACTCCCTTAAATCATTCGAGTCACGAAAAAGATCACATGTTCCTATGTGTGATATTTCCTAACCTTTGGAAATGGTCACAACTCCTATTGTAATCATTCGACTCACGAAAAATGGTGGGCTAATAGAATACACACTACTAAATCTTCACAACGGTTTTCTTTACACTAAAATAACCTCAGTAGTCTTGGTCGTGGAAGAAAAAGATTATGCTTTAAATATCGTTATAGGGGATGCACTTCCAAATAATTTGATCGGGACAATACTTTAATAGATATGGGATGTCCCAAAATAAAGGCTTGGCTTCCTTTAAAAATTTGGAACAATATTGCTTAAGACAATGTGGGGAAATTCTCCCGTCACACGATAATTCATAATCTCGACAAATTATGGAAGCTGAGAAATGATCATCAGTTGTTCGTCAAGAAAGAAGTCATTTAGAGGCAACAGGGTATCATATGATATGATGGTTAACGCAGACAAGTGATCCTCCACTACATTCTCACATCCTTTCTTGTCTCAAATTTTAACATCAAATTCTTGAAGTAAAATAATCCACCTAATGAGACAGGCGGTAGCATCCTTTTTAGACAAAAGGTATCGCAAGGCCGAGTGATCGGTTAAAATGGCAACTACAAATCCTATCAAGTAAGACCTAAACTTCTCAGGCACAAAACCAACAATGAGGAACACTTTTCAGTCATAGAATAGTTCAACTAGGCATCGTTAAGATTCTTACTAGTGTAGTAGATAACATGAGGAAGTTTCTCGTTGTGTTGTCCTAGAACCGCACCTATGGCATAGTCGAAAGCGTTACAGATGATCTTGAAGGACAGACTCTCATCGTGGGGTTGCATAATGGGTACAAAGGTAAATTCCTTCTTTAGCCTTTCCAATTATTGAAATAATCTACAGTAAAATCAAAAGGTGTGTCCTTGGCAAGAAGAGTGCACAAGGGTTGAGCAATTTTGCTAAAATCCTTTATAGATCTTTAGTAAAAATTGACATGCACTAAGAATGATCAAACTTCACGCTCGGTTTTTGGGGGTAGTAGATTAGTGATGAGGTAAATTTTAGCTTTATCGACTTTAATACCCTTTTCCACAATGATATGACCTAACACCATTACTTATTTGACCAGGAAGTGGCACTTTTCCCAATTAATCACAAGGTTCATTTTCTTACACCTGTACATAATGAAGGTGAGGTGATGGAGGCACTCAACAAAATTAGACCAAAATATCAAAAAATCATTTGTAACGCCTTCGAGAAACCAATCCACCATATTTGAAAGATACTCATCATGCACCGTTGAAAGGTATCAGGTACATTGCATAAACCAAAGGGCATGCTTCTGTAAGCAAAACTACCGAATGGACAAGTAAAGGTAGTTTTCTCTTAATCTTCGGGAGCTATAGAAATTTGATTATAGTTAGAATAACAAACGAGAAAAAATTAATAGGGATGGTCGGTTAATCTATATAGAATTTGATCTATGAAAGGAAGAGGAAAGTGATCATTCCTTATAATAACGTTCAACTTCCGATAATCAATACACATTCGCTAACCGATTTGATTCCTAGTGGCTACTAACTCATCATTATTGATTTTAACCCTCGTAACAATGCATTTCTTCAGGAATAACTTGAAGATGGCTAACCAATTGGATATCAAAGATGGGGTAAATAATACCCTCACCGAGAAATTTTAGAACCTTGGCTCGGACGACCTTTTTCATATTAGGATTAAGTCTACGTTATGATTCGCGGGAATATTTAACATCATCTTCTAAGTGTATCATATGCATGGATATTGGGGGACTTATCCCCTTAATGGTAGTTATGGTCCATCTTATGGCTTCCTTGTGTTCTTTGAGAACACACAATAACTTACCTTTATGTTCTTTGTCCAAGTCCGACGCTATGATAACATGCAAGTTATTATAAGGTCCTAAGAACCTATATTCGAGCATTTTAGGCATTGGATTCAATTCAAACTTGGGAGCTTTCTCAATCAAAGGCGGAATAGGTGATGTAGAGAATGAGAGTGGCTCGATCTTAGACTTCCAACTTCCTACTTCGTACTTCCATTATTGGGGAATAGTCAAAGAGAGCACTCACTTCGTTGATTGACTATTCAATAAAAAATTTGGACCCAAAAAAGGTGAGACATACCTATAAAGGGTCGGCATTATAAGTTTTCTTGAAAGTCTCTTGGATGATACTATCAATCATGTCGATGTCTACGGGTTCATCATCATTGGATGGTTATTTGGCCAAATTAAACACGTTAAGGTCTATAGTCACATTCCCAAAGGATAAGTTCAATTTTACACTATAATACCTAATGACGGTATCATACGTGGTAAGTATCGAATGACCCAAAATAACAGGAATTTGTGAAACGGGATTTTGCACTTGTTGTGTGTCCAAGACAATGAAATCGATGGAAAATACAAAATCACCCACTTTAATTAGGACGTCCTTAACAAAACCTCTAATAATTTTCTTAGAACGGTTGTCTAAGGATAAGGTAATCCTATTCGACTTCAAATCCCCCAAAACTAGTTTCTCGTATACGGTGTACAATAAAAGGTTCACGCTTCGTCCTAAATCTATAAGGGCTTTCTTAATTATGTGCTCCCCTATCTTGATAGATATCAATAGAGTTTAGGGATCCTTATATTGGATGGGATTTCAATTAGAAATGATCGAGCTTACTTTCTCAATAAGAAAATATTTTGTTGGTATGTTGGTGCTTCTCTTATGGTACAAAGCTCCTTAAAAATTTGGCGTAAGATAAGACTTGTGGAATAGCATCAAGCAGTGGGATATTGATTTGTACTTTCTGAAAAACTTCCAATAACTTATTAACTTATGCCTTTTTCTTTTGGGCCACCAAACATTAGGGAAACGAATGTTTTTGGACATAGGTCTCTATAGATGGCTCATAAGATGAGAATGGGGGGGGGGGGGGGGGGGAAGTTGGATCCACAAGTGGATCTTCGTTCTCCTTATGTTTCTTGAATTCACTCTCGGTGGGTCGTGAAACGTTTTTCTCTACTTCCTTGTGATACCTAAGATTGATGATGAATTTCACATGCTCTTGGTGTGTGATGTGCTCATATTATCTTGAATAAAAAATTAACCCCGAGGCATGTTACCCTTTGGATTGGGTTTGGGATGACTCGGGAATGTTCCTTTGTTCCTCTCACTCAAAGCGTTCACTAGTTGTCTTATTTGAACCTCGAGTTTGGTAATGGCTTAAGTATTTGCATGCATTCTTTGCTTGGTAAATTGGAGGACGTTTTGATTGTTTTAATGGAATTTAAGGGTACTTTGGGAAAGAAGTTTCACCGTATACTCTAAAGATTGGATCTTTTGGGATGAGGAATACGATGGAGCGGGAGTGTTCTTTTGAAAACCCAAGTGTGAGGTACTGAAAGATTGACCTCCACTTCCTTGGTATTGACTCTTGGACCACGAAAGATTGAGGTGGTCACACCACCCCAGATTTTGTGCATTGGAATATGGTTCATACATTGGCCAAATTTGGTAGAGGGAATTGGCTTGTTCAATGAGTGCCTTATGGGACGAAACGACGGGGAAATTCTCAACTAAGTGGTCGAATGGGCTGCAAAATGTAAAAATAGGTGAACTTAAGTGTTTCACGAATGCAGTGTTGTAATAACACACTCTAAATGGACTTTAGTCCCTCTAAGATATAATAATTCCAAATAAACCCTAGGCTTTTACCAAATTACCAAAATATCCCTAGAGCAAGAATTAATTTAACTTACATTTTCACGTATCAATTAAAACCCAACTTTCACTCAAACTTCAACCAAAGGACTTATATTTTATACAAATATCATGAACAAATCCATTAGTTTTGAATAATTGCACATAAGCCCCCAAAATTTTACAAAGTAACCTAAAAGCCCTACATTGTATACAAAAATTAACTAAAGACCTAAACAAAAACCCATACTTATTCATACTTGCTCCCCTATTGACATGAGACCAGATGGACTGCCAATATGGCATAAGCCATGTGGATTCGCATGGGTACCATTTTTCTATCCACATATACCATGGTGGAACTTGTGCAAACTAAGAAAAAATTCACTTCCCAAACCAACCAATTGTAACACCCCGTATTTTTGACGATTTAAATAATTATGTTATTAATTATTATAATGGGAATAAGTGTACGATTAATAATTGTTGTTGGATTAATTAAATTAAAATGCGAGAAATTATTTTGTTATTAATCTGGATTAAAATAATTATTAACTCGCATGCCAAGGGTTAATACTTATTGCTGAGAATTATTGAATATTAATATGTGATATGTAATATGGAATTATAACATTTGATAAATTGTCGAGAGTGAAATATAAGGTAGTTTGGTAATTTAAGTATGACACGCATGTGAGTCGTGTCGGGACTAATTAAATGCAATATAAAGAGAATTTATTTTTATTAACTCGTATGGTCATTTCGAGTACGCCATTGAGTCCGGAAGGGTAGATATAGTCAAATTAGTATACTCGGGTGTTTAGTTTGGGTCCTGGGGCAATTTTAAGCCTAACCGACGTCCCGAGAGGGCATTATGGTAAATTATATTTTTGGGTTTAATTAATGGACGAAAATTGGGAGTTATTTTATCAGCCAAGAAAAGTATTTTAGGGTTGGGAGACACAGGAAGGAAAGAACGGCCATAGAGGGTGTGAGGGAGAACCAAACTAGAAGAGGGAAGGCCAAATTATCCTCACCTTGCACAACCGTGACCACCAATGCGTAGATCGAGAAGAGAGGAACGCGTATATACCAACATAACCAACAGATCAGACCATCATATTCGAGGCAAGTGTTTATTACTTGCTTTCTTTTAGCAATAATCATACTCATGTCAGAGTAGGTGAAATTAATTATGATTTACATGTTAATTAGGTGAAAATTGAAGTTTAAATGATGAATAGAGGCTGGGTTAATTAGTCATTGATATTCCTTCATGTATGTAGAGGATAAATTATGAAATTGAATCAATTATTGATGAACGAATCTGTGTTGAATAGGTTCTTTAATTGAATTTTTGGAAACTAGGGTTCATGTGAATTAAATTGAGGGTTTTATATAATTATGATGATTAATGATGAATTAAGGATCCTAGGATGTTAGTAGAGATCTTTAGTAGAGGTCTTAACCACCTTATGACTAAAGGTATCATAAACCCTATAGTTTGTCCTCTCATAAGCCACCTTAGCTATGCTGTTGATGTTATTATTTTTTCTAGAGGATCAAAGCTTAGTCTAAAAAATCTTATGATGTTTTTGGAAGGTTATGAGGTTGAATCGGGACAACTCATCATCAAGGAGAAAAGCTGTTTTTACTTGAGTCCCAAATTGTGCTGTCTTAAAAATAATATTTTTGAGATTACAGGCTTTGTTTATACATGTGGTCCTCTGAAATAGCTTGGCTGCACTCTTTTTAAAGGAAGAAGGAAATCAATTTATTTTGAACCTGTTGTCCAAATCATAGCTTCAAAAATTCATAGTTGTAAATCAAAGTTTCTTTCCATGGGGGGGGGGGGGGGGGGGGGGAGAGAGAGAGAATTATCCTAATCCAATCTATTCTTTCATCTATCCCTTTGTACTATCTCTTTGCTTTAAAGCCTCCAAAGTTGATCATTCAATCCATTAATAAGCTTTTCAGTTCTTTCTTTTGGGAAGTCAATCAATCTTTTGGGAAAAAATTTCACTGGATAAATTGGGAATCCATATGTATGCCTACACAAGAAGGAGGGCTTGACATTAGAAATTTGTATTCAGTCATGGAAGCTTCCAACTTACGTTTAGCTTGGAATTTTAAGAAAAGAAATACGTTTTGGGCCTCTTTTATGTCTTCTAAGTACTCTAACATGGGTTGCAAAAATGGATCATTGGCTTTTAAAAGGATTCAAGAAGGAATGGAACTAATTGATTCGAATTCGCATTTCTCCAACGAAGAGCTGATATGGAATCTAACAGCTAATGGAAGGTTTTCTTTTAAATCTGCGTGTGATCAAGTCAGACCTCAAGCTTTATCCTCTCTAGCATTTAAATCAGCATGGCACCCTTATATCCCTAAAAAAATGTCATTGCTTGTTTGGAGAGCTCTCAACAATGCAGTTCCAGTGGATTCCCGTGTTCAATTAGTGGGGATTAGGTTGGTTTCAAGGTGTCAATGCTATCATTCGGCTAATGAATCAATTAATCACTTATTCATCTCTGGTCCAGTTTCTAAGCAGGTATGGAGGTTTTTTAATCACCTTATGGGGATTCAAAATTCATGCTCTTCATTACACAGTTCAATTATTCACTGGTGGTTGCAAGCGGGTAAATCTAAATTGTCCAAATGGCTGTTTCAAGTGACTCCAATCATAATCATGGGGAAATCTGGATTAACATGAATAAGGCTTTGTTTGAAAATATTCCTATGAGATCAGGTCTAGTTATTCACAGAGTTGTGGCTTCAATCTCTGAGCTTACAATGTTTACTCCTTTTAAAGACCTAACTCTAGGAATTAAACAGGAAATTAGGACTGTTTTCTTTTTATCTGCCCCTTATGCTTATTGGAAGAATGTTATTCATTGGAAGAAACCTTGGGTAGATCAAGTCAAAATCAATGTTGCAGCTACAACAGAAAATCAGAAGATCAATGGTATAGGCACAGTTATTCGAGATGATCATGGTAGACTAATTTGGGCTTCTTCAAACTTCATTATTCATGATGTTCCTCTGTAAGCTCTTCTTCAAGCTATTTCTGTTGGTCTAAAGATTTTTTTGGAGAATAATCTTTCTAAGGTGATTTTAGAGTTCCACTCAAATCAGCTTCTCTTTATCTTAAAGACTAACTCAAATTCTAATCATTGGAAAATTAAAAAAAAATTCAAGGATCTTCAGGAGTTAATTCAAAATCTTCAATGTCATAGTTCTTACTATTCTCCAGAAGTTAACAAGATGTCTATTCTCCTAGCAAAGCATGGTGAATCTTCAAAATGTCAAAAGTCATTTTTTAGTTGTTCGGATCTTCCTAATATTGTTAAAGCATATATGCAGATAGATGCTTATTCTTTACCTTTCATAAGGAACATTGATGTTTCTCTCTAATTGTATTGCCACTTGAGAGGGATTTTCTCTCATATACTAATAAAATTCCATTTTCTTAAAAGAAAAAGGATGTTAGGAATGACTTATAATCTGTTATGTGTTGATGGGTATTGATGATGAGGTGTTGAATCTTAGAGGTTTTTAGGTTAAAAAATGGTGAAAAAAGCTAAACATCTAGGCAGGAAGACGAACAGTGCCATCTCGGGTGAAGTCGCTCGAAGTCGTTCGAGCGATATGGCATCTCGCGTAAAGTCACTCGAGTGACACGTGGAAGTCATTCGAACGACATGCCATCCGGTTCGAACGACATAGTGAATTTAGGGGATTTTTTCTTAGAGTACAGTTAAGAGTTTACCGGTTTATGAGAGTGAGAGAAACTACCAGTTAATAAACTTAACCGAGACATAATTTCGGGAAAAGTATGTGAGAATTAATACTTTAATTATTTCGGTATAGAGTGAATATACCTTGGACATTACGAGAGAGATATTAATCTAAATATTTATACTATACATAGTGTTGAGATTAAAATACGTATGGGAAGTATATATATGTAGGTTGAGGAAATACCAATAAATCTTAATAGGACGTGTGTATGCCTATTATGCGGTATTATTATTATGAGCACTAATGGGTGATAACCCGGGGGTGCAAGAATCTTATAGTAAAGCGCACTAATGAGTGATAACTCGGGGGTGCAGAAACTCTATTGTTAAGTGTACTAATGGGTGATAACCCGGGGGTACAAGGATGATTATTTTTAGGCGCACTAATGGGTGATAACCCGGGGGTGCTGGATTATTATTAATAGGTGCATTAATGGGTGCTAACCCGGGGATGCAGGATTCTCTTGATAGGCACACTAATGGGTGATAACCCGGGGGTGTTGGATTATTATTGATAGATGCATTAATGGGTGCTAACCTGGGGATGCAGGATTTTCTTGATAGGTGCACTAATGGGTCTTAGCCCGAGGGTGCAGGATTAGTATATATATATATGTGAACTTGAAAATGTATCAGCTGTGTGAAATTTATAGACTTGGTAATAATAATAATCATTACATTGCACCAAGTGGTCTTAACCTAAGGGTGCAGGATTAGTGTATATATATATAGGGATGATGATACTATATATATGTATGAGTGTACTTGGGTAACTTTCTACTTTGTGAAACTAGTAGGTAAAGTGGAAATGAGAGATAAAATAATCTTAGTGGATAAAATATTTAACCTTTCGGACGGTGAATAATGAAATTTAGTTGTGAGAAAAACTATTTGAATAGTGTATTGTATGGGCAATACGGGAATACTACTAGTGAGCATAGTTAGTATTAGTATGGTTTCTGACCAGTTAGACTGGGAGGTATAACTAGGGGAGATTAGATGTATGTTAGGCGTGCACAATAGATGAGAGGTGAGAAACTCATGTGAGAGTTCGATAACTAACATGCGTATAAGACTTGTTTTAAGAACCAGTTTAAAATACTTGCTAAATCATTTTTTCACCACGGGCTCTGACCTGTTTCTTGTATCTCTTCTCTCTTTTGCTATATATATATATATATATATTATATCAGGTGCTCAGCCACAGGGGTACCAGAATTAGAGATTGGAGTGTCAGACGTACTGCAGCTGTTGTGGACGCTGTAGGTTCTTGAAGTAGACGCATCTATCTTTCCCATTCAATTTCATCTAGACTTCTTATCTAGAGCATGTGTCACCCACTTCTATTCCTTCATCAGAGATATTGGATTCAATTTATTTTATGGTTGGAGTTTTGAACTGGGAGGTTTTACCAAGTCTTATTTATTTCAGTACTTGATTCATGTTCAGTATTTATTATATTCATATGTATGGTGAATGGTTGATATTTTAAGACTGAATAAAAAATGGTTTTACTGAAATTGGAAATGTTTGGACACCTAGATTAATTCTATATTAGGTGATTAATTTGTTAAAAAGTTTTTTGACAGTGATGCTAAGAATGAACCAACCGAACATTCTGTTTTAAATTGGTACATGACTGATCACCCTTTATTTAATTAGGCGAGGTGTCACAGGTGGTATCAGAGCATCAGGTTCTAGTGTCCTTATGATCTGTGCATCTTATTATGTTTTAGCGCATCATTTTTTGACGAAGGCCAACCATAGTTCCGAAATGCTAGCATAGCCAGTAAGTTGAGACTACTCAGTCCGAGAGAAGGAAATTTCAAAATGGTCAGTGGGACTAGTGATGGGGAAATGGTTCGTGAAGTTTCCCTCTGTGAAGAAAGTATAACTACAAGTGTTGAAGGTATCCACAATTGAGAAGTGAGACCGAAAAGATTAGAAATATTAAACCCTGTTGGCTAAGCATAACAACTGGAGGAGTGAGACCTCCAGCGAAAGAATTTGGCGTTAAGAGAATTAGGCCTGAGAAATTTATAAACCGAGAGTTATGGGTTCAGGCTGGACCAGTAGAGTCCTCGTTAATAGTAGCATACAGTATGCCAGGGTTGACGGGGCCCGGGATGTAAACGGGAGTTCACTAAAGCCATAATTAAGGCCTAGAGAGTTTAGGCCAACGTTTCAATAATGGGCGTGAAACCCACATGATCGAATAAATTGTTCATGATGAGAGGGGACAACTATAGAATCAAATCCGAAGATGTCTAACGATTGTAGATGTTCATTGGTCATGATGGCATCCACGTGCTCAGACCCTATGATTTGGCGAGCCTCGTAAGGTTTTGCTTCTTCCTTGTGAGTATAGGATTAATTCTAGTGACACGGGTGTGTCACAACTGATATGTAAATTGGAGACCCTAAAATTCGTATGCGAGTCGAGTTGAGTGGGGAATTTTAGTTTTAATTATCTTGTTACAAACGTATTTCTTATTGTTAGCAGGGCATTTTGATACTGCCCGTGAGTGAACCGGGTGGGACCTAAGAATATGTTTTGTTGTTATAATTTACTACTACATTGAGTCAGCTTTAGTGGAGTTTATTATGGTAATGTGTGGTGATTAATTACTGTATGGTTAAACGATAGTAAATTGAGGGATATGATGGTCGTGCCGGATACTTTGGGAGGAGTGATCTTAATTTTGTGCGGCGCCACCTGAAATAGGTTTGGGCCCAAATATGGGTATATATGAAACTCTCATGGTATTGTAGACCTTAGCGAGTATGTTGTCTAGTTATATGTGAGTCCCGTGCATAGGAATTTATTTGCTTGTTAAGACTTAGAATACATTGTGTTCTTATCGAGCAGCGAAATATACCTCGTTATATATTTATAGCGCCAAGTACTTTCAATAGTAAGAGCGCCATACTTCATGTTATATTTTTGGGTCATGAGAGTGGACGAGTAGACTATATGTCAAAATACGGATATCCTGGGAAAGTAAATAGTATGGACTGAAGGCCTTACAGATCTCGACAACTGACTAGGTTATATAGTAGTGTATCGGGGGGTTCCTTGTTTGTATTTCGTATTGCGAGACATCCCACACACGAAACTAGCAAACGTCGGGAGTTGGAGAGAAGTTTGGTCGATAGTACATAAGTTTTGTATGTTGGCTATTGTACCTATAGGAGAATATAATTGAGAGTTGATAATTCTTTTATAACTTAAGGCCAATACAGTATCTTAGTCTTAGTATCATTCTGAATAGAGCAATGATACCATTGAAGGATTGATTGAGTTTTGACTAGTGGGGTGGTTGAGTGCACCCCTACCACATCAACATACCGAGTGTGAAAGAATTGAAGTAAGAAAATTTTATGTCATTTGTATAATGATGCATGAGGCATAGGGTGTATGGGAGCCCTAGGGGATTGAATCAAACGGTGGATTATGATTATCTTGTGAATTCGATAACATGTAGTCGGCTAAGCCGAAGATTACTCCGTAAGATTTATTAGACTTACGTTTCAAAATAAACTGAGATTTTTGATCGGGAAAAGAGACTTGTGTCACACGATACGACAAATTCACACGTATCATGATTAGAAGTACATTCAAGATAGTATAAAATGTATCAGGATACAAATAACAGTGGTAATTGGTTTAATGTTGAGTCATTTTCAAAGTTAGTCTTGCAGTGGGTCAACTGACGGTTAAAAAAAGGGCGGACAATTCGAAACTAGTAGGGGATCCTTCCACTAAATAATTGAAGAGTATCCCCAAGGATCTTCTCATGTAGCTGAGATGGTAAGATTATAGGTACTAAAATGCAATTGAGTATGACCTAATACACACAGAGGGATGGGTAGGACAAGCGGTCTAATCGGATGCGGGAGAGAAAATTTTATGTGGACCCTGAGATCTTAGAGGAGGACGGGAGAAGTACCTTGCACTAGTGGAGTTTGTGTCCAAATAACTCCTATAAGCTCATGTTCGGGAAGAGTGCCAGTAGAAGTATGGCACGATAAAGATTGTTGTTGTCCTACTTGAGAGTTAGAGGTGGGGGACCAATTATGATTACAAATGTCGGAGAAGAATTGATATTATCGTATGTATTGTGTGTGAAATATATATTATACAACCAATTTACTTGTATGAATGGCACGAGACGAAGTCTTAGGTATATGAAAAGAGGATAAATCTACTAAGGTGCAAATAGTATAAGGCTAGATAGTGAATATCTAAAGTAAAATTTAAGTAGTGAAACTTAAGCAGAAAGGCTAGGGCAAGAGCCTATATGACAGGGTAACCTGGAGTTTAAAACAAACACATGTGAAGTGTTCATTATTAAGGGTATTCGATAGCGTACTATATGGGTGGTACGGAGTAGCTTACTTGTGAGCGCAAGGATGCGATGCGCAATATTTTTACACCGTTGTCTGTACCTGGTATACTTTTTCCGAATTTCGAGACGAAATTCCGTTGTAAGGGGGGAAGTATGTAAAACCCCGTATTTTTGACGATTTAAATAATTATGTGATTAATTATTATAATGGTAATAAGTGTGCGATTAATAATTGTTGTTTGATTAATTAAATTAAAATGCGAGAAATTAATTTGTTATTAATCCGGATTAAAATAATTATTAACTAGCGTGCCAAGGGTTAATACTTATTGTTAAGAATTATTGAATATTACTGTGTGATATGTAATATGGAATTATAACATTTGATAAATTGCCGAAAGTGAAATATACGGCAATTTGGTAATTTAAGTCTGACACGTGTGTGAGTCGTGTCGGCACTAATTGAATGGAATATAAAGAGAATTTATTTTTATTAACTCGTATGGTCATTTTGAGTACGCCGTTGAGTCCAGAAGGGTCGAGATAATCAAATTAGTATACCCGGGTGTTTAGTTTGCGCCCCGGAGCAATTTTAGGCCTAACCGGCGTCCCGAGAGGGCATTATGGTAAATTGTATTTTTGGGTTTAATTAATGGGAGAAAATTGAGAGTTATTTTATCATCCAAGAAAAGTCTTTTAGGGTTGGGAGACACATGAAGGAAAGAACGGCCATAGAGGGTGTGAGGGAGAACCAAACTCCAAGAGGGAAGGCCAAATTATCCTCACCTTGGACAACCATGACCACCAACGTGTAGATCGAGAAGAGAAGAGCGCGCATATACCAACATCACCAACGTATTAGACCATCATATTCAAGGCATGTATTTATTACTTGCTTTCTTTTAGCAATAATCATACTCATGTTAGAGTAGGTGAAATTAATTATGATGTTCATGTTAATTGGGTGAAAATTGGAGTTTAAATGATGAATAGAGGTTAGGTTAATTAGTCATTGATATTCCTTCATGTATGTAGAGGATAAATTACGAAATTGAATCATATATTCATGAATGAATCTGGGTTGATTAGGTTCTTTAATTGAATTTTTGGAAACTAGGGTTCATGTGAATTAAATTGGGGTTTTTATATAATTATGATGATTAATGACGAATTAAAGATCCTAGGATGTTAGGAATGACTTATAATCTGTTATGAGTTGATGGGCATTGATGATGAGGTGTTGGGTGTTGAATCTTAGAGGTTTTTAGGTTAAAAAATGGTGAAAAATGCTGAAAATCAGGGCAGGAAGACAAACAGTGCCATCTCGCGTGAAGTCGCTCGAAGTCGTTCGAGCGAGATGGCATCTCGCGCGAAGTCGCTCGAGCGACACATGGTAGTCGTTCGAACGACATGCCATCTAGTTCGAGCGACAGAGTGAATTTCAAGGAATATTTCTTAGAGTCCTGTTATGAGTTTACTGGTTTATGGGAGTGAGAGAAACTACCAGTTAATAAACTTAAACGAGACAGAATTTTGAGAAAAGTATGTGAAAATTAATACTTTAATTATTTCGGTATAGAGTGAATATACCTTGGTGATTATGAGAGAGATATTAATCTAAATATTTATACTATACGTGGTGTTGAGATTAAAATACGTATGAGAAGTATATATTTATAGGTTGGGGAAATACCTATAAATTTTAATAGGACGTGTGTATGCCTATTATGAGGTATTATTGTTAAGAGCACTAATGGCTGATAACCTGGGGGTGCAAGAATCTTATAGTTAAGTGCACTAATGAGTGATAACTCAGGGGTGCAGAAACTCTATTGTTAATTGTACTAATGGGTTATAACCCGGGGGTACAAGGATGATTATTGTTAGGCGCACTAATGGGTGATAACCCGGGGGTGCTGGATTATTATTGATAGGTTCATTAATGGGTGTTAACCCGGGGATGCAAGATTCTCTTGATAGGCGCACTAATGGGTGATAACCCGGGGGTGCTGGGTTATTATTGATAGGTGCATTAATGGGTGCTAACCCGGGGATGCAGGATTAGTATATATATATATATATATATATATATATATATATATATGTGTGTGTGTGTGTGTGTGTGTGTGTGTGTGTGTGTGAACTTGAAAATGTTTCCGCTGTGTGAAATTAGTAGACTTGGTAATAATAATAATCATTACATTGCACTAAGTGGTCTTAACCTAAGGATGCAGGATTAGTGTATATATATAGGGATGATGAGACTATATATATGTATGAGTGTACTTGGGTAACTTTTTATTTTGTGAAACTAGTAGATAAAGTGGAAATGAGAGATAAAATAATCTTAGCGGATAAAGTATTTAACCTTTCGGACGGTGAATAATGAAATTTAGTTATGAGAAAAACTATCTGAATAGCGTAATGTATGGGCGATACGGGAATACTACTAGTGAGCATAGTTAGTATTAGTATGGTTTCTGACTAGTTAGACTAGGAGGTATAACTAGGGGGAGATTATATGTACATTAGGTGTGCACAATATATGAGAGGTGAGAAACTCATGTGAGAGTTCGATAACTAACATGCGTATAAGAATTCTTTTAAGAACCAATTTTAAATACTTATTAAATCATTTTTTCACCTCGAGCTCTGACCTGTTTCTTGTATCTCTTCTATCTTTTGCTATATATATATATATATATATATATATATATATATATATATATATATATATATATATCAGGTGCTCAGCCACAGAGGTACCAGAATTAAAGATTAGACTGTCAGACTTGCTGCAGCTATTGTGGAAGCTGTAGGTTCTTGCAGTAGACGCATCTATCTTTTCCATTCAGTTTCATCTAGACTTCTTATCTAGGGTATGTGTCTCATACTTCTAGTCCTTCATCAGAGATATTGGATTCAGTTTATTTTATGGTTTGGAGTTTTGAACTGGGAGGTTTTACCCAGTCTTATTTATTTGAGTACTTGATTCATGTTCAGTATTTATTATATTCCTATGTATGGTGAATGGTTGATATTTTAAGACTGAATGAAAAATTGTTTTACTTGGTTTTACTAAAATTGGAAATGTTTTGACACCTCGCTTAATTCTATATTAGGTGATTAATATGTTAAAAAGTTTTTCGACAGTGATGCTAAGAATGAACCAACCGAACATTCTTTTTTAAATTGGTACAAGACTGATCACCCTTTATTTAATGTGTCACAAAAATAAACTCCTCCCCACCAACTCTATAAAAGGCCCTCTTCACCTCAGTAAAACCCCACATCAGTTAAGAGTTTTTCCAACATAAAATTTTTAAACTTTTTACATTTATGTTATTTTATGTATGAATGATTGTTTCTTAATTTTGGTTATATTTCTGCACTTATATAGAATAGAATTATGTGTGTACATGTGTTAGTTAATGTGAGAATGCACCGAAATAGCTCAAAACCATAAAACTCCATTGATGACTGGGCTTCAATGGTGGATTCTATTTCCTTGACTTTGAAATAGTTTCAAAGTGAGGTAAGTTGACCATAGGCTCTCAGGAAACTAGGTGCAAGCTTTAATTGAACAAAGAGCAGGCTTTGATACCTCAAATCAAAGCTTGAAGTTTTTGGGCTTGAAAATTTTAGAAAACAAATTCAAGAGTTTTACTTGACCAAAATCCCTTGAACCATGCTTGTGTTGCTACATTTTCAATATGGAACAAAACCCTTTTGATGCCGGAGTAATAATCATAGCTTTTATTCACTTATGTTTATTCATCATTTTTACAAAAACTCAATAGCTCAATTTAGCCCACCAAAATTCTTGAAACCAATACGGTTGGATTCCTCTTCAAAAGTTATGCAATTTTCATTTAGGAATCAACTCAAATGGATTTCTAAAATGTATCAAATTTAAGTTCCAAAGTTTCAAAACCCTAAATTCAAACTGTTGAAGGTTGAAGATGAGTGGGTTACACGTGCGGGAGAGAGGGTCAAACCAGACATGGGAATTGTTTCACTTAGCGCGTCTCCAATAAGAAAAATCTTATTTATTTTCGATAAATTTTATTTTTTAATTCTGAACAAAATGGTATATTACATCACCCTATTTGGATCCCGGGATAGTACTGTCTTGAGAAAACCATCTTTAGCATTTAAATTCAAGTTTTAACTTTACACATAAAGCCCTGACCAATTTTCCAAGTATTTCAAAACACCCCCATACTTTTTCCACAAATTCTTTAGTTAAAAAACGATCATATTTTCTCTTTTCACTAAATCCAAATAGAAATGAAGAAAAACATTATGCTTAAAACTTTTTAAAATTATATATTATACCATCTTACTAGTTTTTACTATGAAACTTATTACAATTTAGCATCCTACTGCATCAGATAATCATTATTTTAGGCCTATATGACCTACTTGTACTATCCATGATTTCCGAGTATCCATTCAACCCTAGTGAATTAGACGCACAAAATCAGAATTCAAAAATTCAAAGTAGGTGATTTTCATTTCAGTATTAAATAAATTGAGCTTATGTCTTTCAAAAATTACTGATTGTTATATCACCCTATGGTAATTTTGAATTCATGTTTCAATTACGAACTCATTTCCGTAGTTCATATTTATCATGTATATTGATTCTCTCGATATTTCAGTGACCCCTAAACTCGATAAACCGCTCCAACCTACAACTTTAGTAGAAGCCATTGAACTCTTTTTACCCGTAATTGTGGTATAGCCCTTCAACCTACTATAATAAATGAATATTACCCTATAATTTATGACCATTATCAATGAAACTCCAAGTATCATACCTTATGACTCAGGGATTAGACCCTAGTATACCCCGACAGTTCTAATTGGAATGTGGACTTCGATGTTGAATGCCTAGTTTTTATTTACTATATACGTATGAGTGCCACTCTAGCTAAGTGTGCCAAGTCATTATTATTATTATTATTATTATTATTATTATTATTATTATTATTATTATTATTATTATTATTATTATTATTATTATTATTATTTCGCAATAATTTTGGGCCTGCTTGTCCAAGTGTATGATATGCTTTGGATAATATTGTAATGATATGTCTATGCATTTGAAGCCTTTATAATCGATAATTTATGGGTTATCTTGTTATAGTCTGAACCCTTATCCTTATAACTTGATACACACCTTATATAGTTACACTCCACCATATTACTCATTTACATATCATTAGACTCTAGTATACCCCTGATAGTTCTATGATATTTCAGTTTGCCTCCAGAATTTTTTTTATGATATCAATATTAAATTCCGTTACGCTCTAACGATACATTTTCTCTCGTACCTTGTATTGAAATAAAATTATCTACTTGGAATGTATGCTTAATTATTTTCCTTCTAAATGGACGACAAATCTAAGTAAGATTAGATACCTTTCGCATGTTTGGAGTTTTATTCTATATTACCTCTAAAAAAAATTCAGTTACGTACGTATGGGTGGTAGCAGACAAGGATGTTAGTCCCCGCTGGAATATCTACACCGCAGCTTATCAACTCTTGTGATTCCCAAATGTTTTCTACAAGTTTTATATTATATGTGGTATTTATGAATAATTATGTATTTCTATTTGTTTTAGACTCAGCTATGTAATAGGATACTAGGCATCCCCACAATAAAAATCATTTACTTTTCGCTCCCTTTAATTTTTTTTCTTATATTTATTTTACTCTTTGCTTACCAATAAAAATATAGAATTTGCAGATGCAACATTATGGTATCCGAGCATCGTCGGGGTTTATGCCTATACGGGACCGAAGATAAGAAAATTTCACCTACAACTTATACGATTATTATTATGAATATTTCCTTTATCATATTTTCTTACTCATACTATTTTGTAGTAATGAATATTTCGGAAAATATCTCCCTTGATATTTTGTAACAACCCGTATTTTTTAATTGGGAATTTTTCAATTTATTTTGGAAATCGGAGAAAAATAAAATTTTGCATTTTAATTATTTTTAATAATTAAATATCTTGGTTTTTATATTCGGAATTCGAAAAGTTAGCTTAAAAGACTCGTAATATGAGTATATATAAGTCATGGGGCGTTTAGAGGAGTCCTCAAAACCTAAAACTCTCTAGAAAAATATATAAAAATATTCCAACGGTGTGATCGTCCAAAATGTTGGTTTTATTTTTTGTATCTGATTATAACTCTTTTTTTAATCAAATTCTTATTCCTTTATATATCACAACAAATTCGTGGCTTGGCTTTTCAAATAACTTTTTCATCAACTTTTCAACTTGAAGACCTCACCAAAATTATTCCCTATCATCTACACACTTTAGCCCCAAACATAATCAAGTGTTTGACTCAATATTTGAAGGGTTATTTGATGTTTTCTTGAGTTTTGACTAGATCGAGTTTAATTATTTCCATGAGAGGAACGTGATGGTGCGATCAGATTTGGAGGCTGAAATTTATGTGATGATTAGTGTGATGAATTTGACGTACGAGACTTACACAATATGCTCCTAAATTCTCTTGAGAGAATTTTTTCTTGTTTTCTATGTCGATTGCACTCATATTGAATTTTGATATTTATTGGAATCCTGAAAAATTGTTGGAATCTATTATTGATTCATTTGAGATATTGAATTGTTGATTAAAGCATCGTGTCATGAGATTTTCATATGGCACGGAGAATGGTCACCCGCCAATAGTCTCACAAACCGGTATATGGCTTTGATATAATTCTTTAGTAATGTTTTTGATTTGATATGCGATTCGTATTTTTGCGATTTATTCATCATGGTAATTATTTTTGCGCATCTATTCCTGTCATATTGTGTACTTTCCCGTATTTTCTTTTAGTGGCAGGCTAGCGTGGATTGGGACGCTATTGACTATTTTGGAGAATTATTTTAGAACTTGGATTGGAAGATTTATTTTCCATGTATAAATTAGTGGTGTAAATTTTGTTATAGAATTATGTAGTTTGAGAGACTTTATTGTAATCTTTATTGTGGAAATAGAAGAATTGTGGATTTGTTGTATTTAAATTCGGACTTTATATGCTATATATTCTTTATTGATGGTTTTAGTTTAGTTTTATTGTAGTATCACGCCGCATGTCTTCTCGGGTGTGCGGGGTGTTATAGATGGTATCAAACCTTAGGTATACGACAATCCTCGGATCTTTGGATTTTGGGTCTAGCATGCGTGAGAGATGTGTTTTTGTTTTTTTGGAGATAGAATTTTTTTAAGACGTGTTAGGTATCGAGGTTGAGATTTATGATCTTGATGTGAGAACGTGTAGAATTAATTGAGGACTTTAGTGCTTTGATTTTTGTGAAATAGAATCGAGTAGCTTTTTATTTTTTAGCGTTACGCTACGTCAAATTTCGATGGAGAAATTTCTTGTTAGTGGGGAAGTATGTGACAACTCGTATTTTTTAAAAGGGAATTTTTAAATTTATTTTGGAAATCGGAGAAAAATAAAATTTTGGATTTAATTATTTTTAATAATTAAATATCTTGATTTTTATATTCGGAATTCGAAAAGTTATCTTAAAAGACTCATAATATGAGTATATATATAAGTCGTGGGGCGTTTAGAAGAGTCCTCAAAACATAAAACTCTCTAGAAAAAAAATATATAAAAATATTCGATAGCCGATCGAGCTAAAAAATTTTATGCAGCTTCCTCTCATCTCCATCTACTATGCTCCTAAATTTCAGCTAATTCCAACGGTCCGATCGTCCGAAATATTGATTCGAACTCTTTTCTTAATCAAACTTTTATTCCTTTATATATCATAACAAATTCATGGCTTGTCTTTTCAAATCACTTTTCATCAACTTTTTAACTAGAAAACCTCTCTATAATTATTCTCTTTAATCTACAAACTTTACCCCAAACTTAATCAAGTGTTTGACTCAATATTTGAAGGGTTATTTGGTGTTTTCTCGAGTTTGGGCTAGAACGAGTTTTCAATATTTTCGTGAGAGGAACATAATGGTTCAATCATATTTTGAGCCTGAAATTTATGTGATGATTCATCTGATGATTTTGAGGTACTGGACTTACATAATATGTTCCCAAATTCTCTCGAGAGTATTTTCATTTGTTTTCCATGTCGATTGCACTCATGTTGAATTGATATATTCATTGGAATCCTGAAAAATTATTGGAATCTGTTATTGATTCATTGAGATATTGAATTATTGATTTAAACATCATGTCATGAGATTTTAATATGTTACGAATAATTTACACCCGTCAATAGTCCCACAAACCGATATATAGCTTTGAGATGCCTGAGGGAGGTAAGGTGAGTCCTGGTGACCCATTGATGTGTTGTTGAGAAATTAATATTGATATAATGCTTGAGTAATGCCTTTTATTTGTATATGCAATTCGTATTATTGTGTGTGGTAATTATTTTTTAGCATCTATTCCTGTCATATTGTGTACTTCCCTCTATTTTCTTTTAGTGACGGGATAGCGTGGATTGGGATGCTATGGACTATTTTGGAGAATTATTTTAGAGCTTAGATTGGAAGATTTATTTTTGATGTATAAATTAGTGGTGTAGTTTTTGTTGGAGAATTATGTAGTTTGAGAGACTTTATCGTAATCTTTATTATGGAAATAAAAGAATTGTGGATTTTTTGTATTTAAATTGAGGGCATTCAGATGTTAGATACTGTTTATTGATGATTTTAGTTTAGTTTTATCGTAGTAGCACGCTGCGTGTCCTCTCGGGCGCGCGGGGTGTTTCATGATTCGACTCACGAAAAGTTTGAATACCGATTAAAGAGGTCGGATACGCAAAATATTCTTATTGGTTGCCTTATGTGAGAGGCTAAAGCAACCCGATAGGCCAAGAGATTCTTTGAAGACCCTGACACTCTTCAACAAGCAATCCATCTCTTTTGGGACATCGTACTGCCTAATGAATTCACAATTACTCCCCCTGACTCACTAATCGACTATGGTTCTCTTTCTCCCACCATTACTATCTTTACCACCATGAATACCAGTACTTCCCCACATGATTTAGATCCCTAAAAAACTGGCCCAGATCCTGAATTTGACCGAATGGTTCCTCAAATGTCTTGATGACTATCATTTGAATATGAGTGTAAAATAAATATAATTTAGAGGTGTGCGTGGACAAGTAGACGATATTCCCGAACGACGGTAGTAGTTTAAAATAATAGTTCTTTTATATTAGTAAAACATTCTTTTATTGTAAAATAGGTTCAACGACTAGGTAATTTTCTTTGTTCTTTTTTCTTAACTATACTAACCCAACGATAACAAAATATGCCTCCACCCCTCATTAATAGTGACCAACTCAAATGGATTCTTATCCAAACCCTTGAAACCAATATGGTTGGATTCCTATTCAAAAGTTATGCAATTTTCATTCGGGAACCAACTCAAATGGATTTCCAAAATGTCTCAAATTTAAGGTCAAAGTTTCAAACCCCTAAAGTCAAACCGTGGAAGGTTGAAGATGAGTGGATTAGGCAAGCACGAGTGAGGGTCAAACCAGGTGTGTGAATTGTTTGACTTAGCACGTGAGGACATGTCTCTAATCAGAAAAATCTCATTTTTCCTAAAAAAATTATTTTTTAATTCTGAACAAAATGGTACATTACATCACCCTGTTAGGATCCTTGGAAGGTATTATCTTGAGAAAACTAGTTTAAAGTTTAAATTCAAGTTTTAATTTTACACATAAACCCCTGACCAATTTTTTAATTATTTCAAAGCACCCTTAAACTTTTTTCACAAATTATTTATTTCAAATAAAGCCATTTTGTCTTTTGTTACTAAATTCAAATCCAAATAGAAATGAAGAAAATATTATTCTTAATACTTTTTAAAATTATACATTATACCCTCTTAGTTATTTTTACACTAAAACTTATTACAATTTAGCATCCTACTGCATCACATAAGCATTATTTTAGGCCTATATGACCTACTTGTACTCTTTAAAATTTCAAATTATCCGGTTAACCTTGGTGAATTAGACGAACAAAATCGTAATCCAAAAATTCAAGGGAGGTGATTTTTATTTCACTATTAAAAAAATTGAGCTTTTGTCTTTCAAAACTTACTGATTGTTGTATCACCCTATGATAATTTTGAACTCACGTTTCAATTAGGAACTCATTTGTATAGTTCATGTTTATCTCGTATATTGATTCTGTCGATATTTCAATTATCCCTAAACTCTATAAACCGCAACAACCTACAACTTCAGTAAAAGCCACCGAACTTTTTTTACCCTTAATTGTGGTATAGCCCTGCAGCCTACTACAATAATTGCATATAATCCTACAATTTATGACCATTATAAGTGAAACACCTAGTGGCATACCTTATGATTCAGGGATTAGACCCAAGTATACCATGACAATTCTAATTGGCCTCTATGAATCCAACGTTGAGTGCTTAGTTTTTACTCGCTATATACGTATGACTGCCACTCTAGCTAAGTATCCCAAGGCATTATTATTATTATTATTATTATTATTATTATTATTATTATTATTATTATTATTATTATTATTATTATTATTATTATTCCGCAATAATTTTGGGCTTGCATGTCCAAGTGTATGATATGCTTTGGATAATATTGTAATAGTATGTCTATGCATTTGAAGCCTTTATAACCGATAATTTATGGGTTATCTTGTTATAGTCTGAACTTATCCTGATAACTTGATACACAACTTATTTGATTACACTCCATTATATTACTCAGTTACATATCATTAGACTCCAATATAACCCTAACAGTTCTATGATATTTCAATTTGCCTCCAAATTTTATTATGATATCAATATTAAATCCAGTTATACTCTAACAATACATTTTCTCACGTACCTTGTATAGAAATAAAATTTTCTACTTGGCATGTTTGTTTAATTGTTTTCCTTCCAAATGGACGACGAACCTAAGGAAGATGAGATACCTCCAGCATGTTTGGACTTTTATTCAATATTACCTTGAAAAATATATTTTATTATATACGTATGGGTGGTAGTAGACAAGGATGGTACTCCCCGCTAGAATATCTATACCACAACTTATCAGCTCTTGTGATTCTAGAATATTTTCTACAAGTTTTATATTATATATAGCATGTATGAATAATTATATATTTCCGTTTGTTTTTTACTCAGCTATGTAATAGGGTTCTAGGCATCCCCATATAAAAATCTTTTAATTTTCACTGCCTTTAATTTATTTGTTATATTTATTTTACTCCTAGCTTACCATTAAAAACATAGAATTCGCGGATGGAACAAGCATGGTTATATTGCCCTATTTTCTCATCTCTAAAGCTTATAAACATCGGACCATTATGGCCACTTTGGAATTTAAATCATAATTTTGTTCGACTTGGTGAGAGAAACCCCTATTGGACGTGGTGGACCCAGATTCTCTATTGAGTGCCCATCGCTCGGACTTTTTTGCTATAGCTTCTAGGAATCCCCGCACATCGCCTACGCTTTTCTCGATAAAATCACTGTTATATAGTGACTCAAGCATAGTTCGAGTGTTATAATCTAACCCCGCATACAAATTTGGACTTAGCATCCCATCTCAATCCCATGGTGAGGACATTGCAATAGCAAGTCCTTGAATCGCTCCAAAAACATCCACAAGGCTTCTCCCTCCTTTTAGCTAAATATGTTGATGGCGTGACATATCGATATCATCTTTTGGTTGGGGAATAATTTCTACAAAAATACAACACTCATTTTATTCCATGCGGTTATGGACTTAGGTTATAAAGAGTTAAACCAACTCTTTGCTTTGTATTTCAATAAGAACAAAAATAATTTAAGTTTGACAATCTCGTCCGTGAGTTTTTAGTACTTAATGGTCCTACAAATTTCTTCAAACTCACACAAATGGAGGTATGGGTTCTCTTTTTTGGTTCCCTGAAACATGGGCAACAATTGAATCATTTTCGAATGGAATTGGAAACTTTTCACGTTATGCTCTAGTAGAAATATGTACGAAGGTTGACTAAACCTAGTCAGATAAAGGTAATATTTAAGGGAACGTGGTGCTAACTAGTCTCCTGTCTCGGTGAATTTTAAAAAACTTGCTATATAAGTATTGGTAATGCTAGACTCCACACTCGATAAACAACCGGTATGATCTCAAAACTAACTTTGCATACATTGAGCTCACTCGATTTTTTTTTTCAAGTTTTAAGGCAAACAAAGGCAAATACTTTGACTCAAACCCACGTAAATCCTAAACTATCACAGTTCAATTTGAATTATCTAATTTAGGTGAAGGGAATTTCAATTTTAAAAAATAGTTTTCTCGAGATTAATCGACGACAACGGGGGTCTTTGAATTAATTTCCTTGATTAGACAACTTCTAATCTTTGACAAGGGACAATTTAAAAGACAACAAACTATGGCCATCGCCTCAAATCTCGATTTTAACTCTAGCTTGGTGGTCAGTATGAAAACTCATTAAAACTACCGATCCTAGCATGGTCAAATGGTACCGATTTGACAAGTTCGCTTTGGAGTAGCTTTTAATTCTAGACTCATTAAAAGGTTTCCTATGAGATATGTGATATTCAAAGGCCAACGTCTACTTGATTTTATATTAAATGTGATGGCTCGAGATATGAAAATATTGGGTTGATTAGTGATTTAGGGCCAAGGAAGGTTGATGAAATACCTACCTTTTATTTCACAAGGATTTCGCCCTTAAGTCAATTTATATAACGTGCTAATTTAAATGTGAAAGTAAACTACATAGGAGCTCACAAAAATGTACCTTCGACATAGATATTTTACGATGACTTATTTACGTCGGGCCGAAATTTAAGTTGACGTCAATCAGAGGGGAAATGTTGCCTAAGTTTCCGTCGTCTCCGAGAGTTTACTGTGCGAGTGGCATGATTATACAAGTATTCTTCATATCCAGTCACTGTTGCACAGATTTTTTCAAATTTTTTTTCTTCACTTTTGCCACATTTTTTTTCCTTTTTTGACTATGCTATAGAAAAATAACACAAAAAACTGCACCAACCGTAATGTGCGACAAAAAAAATAATAAGAAATTAAAAATGACAAGACACACACACACTAGTGGTGTATTTAATTCAAACAAAAGTAACCAAGCACACTTAGGAAATAATTTTTTACTTAAATTTATTTGTTATATATCTTATATTCTGGAAATAGCAAAATTACTACTAGAAATAATTTTTTTAATTTTTATTTTTCAAATTATATATAATTTTTTTTAAAGATTACTTACTAAAAAAAGTATTTTGGAAATTTCCAGAAAAAATATATCTTTTTAAATTTTTATATATTTTGTGATAAACTAGTTCTAAAATTTACTAAAAAAACATAAATATGATTTTTTTAACTAACTCAAAAAACATAAAATATTAGCTATTGATTTCTTTTTAAAAAAAATTGTATTTTCTATTTCTTGGTATTTTTATGAAATTTTTTCTAAGAAAATGCAAAATGTAAAAATAATAGTTCGAAAGTCACAACTTCTTTTTAAAAAATGAACAAATCTACGGCAGCGGCACCAAAAACTTGTTGTTAGTTTATAAAATATCGCAAGTGCACATGTTTTTATGGAATAACGAGTGTACTACGGGCCGAACCCAAGGAGATTTGACAACTTTATTAATTTAAAATAAGTATGTATGTCCAACTGGACGAAATGGGTTTAGATATGAGATGAAATATTAAACAAAGATAACATAAATAAAAAGTGCAACTACGAAATATATAATCAAGTGTGTGAGAAAACAAGGATGTTGGATCCATTTATCACATTTAACTATACTATGCAATAATTTAAACTCGTCATTCTTTATTTTATAATTGAGATTAAACGAACTCCTGTCTATGTTTAATTCGAAAATAACACTGGTAAGTTCATAATAAAATTTAGGGGGATATAGATACCATCCCCTAGTAATAAGTACATATGCATATAGGTCCATTTTATTTTAAAGTATATAACTTAACCCTTTTGACTGACTATTGGACGGTCAAGTTGCTGTTAAATTAGGTAGAGTGACAAAGATAAATGTGACACCCCGCCTAATAAAATATCGGGTGATCAATCGTACACCAAATTAAAACAGGAGTCTCATATGATTCATTCTAAGCATCACTGCCGAAAGCCAATTTAATTACTAATAACCTATTAGGCTGGCATCAAAATTTTAATTAACTAATCTTGTTAAACAAACCAACTAAATAAAACATTCACACAGTTCATATACACAAAACTGAAATGAGATAAAATAATCGAACACTCGTTATAACATAATATAACTAAATGAATGTCGCACAAAAACGCGGTAAAAGAATAAGTGAATACAATTGGGCTATCGTCCCGAGTATTACTACAATACATCCTATCTAGATCACAAGGATAAAAGAGTCTAAAATAAAATAAACTTGTATGCATCCACAGTTGTTGCAACAAGCGTCTGACTCGAAAGGATCATCAGCCAAACATCCATGTGTCTGGACACCTAATATATATACGTATAGCAAGAGAGGGAAAATAAAGAAACGAGTCAAAGCTCGAGTTTTAAAAATATTTAGCAAGTGTTTAAATGCTATATCGTAAAATATGAAATCTTTCATATTTAAATTGGTAATCACTCCCATGATATACCCCTCACCCCACCTCTATAAGTGCATATCTAACACGTACATTTTAAGCATCCTAGTTAAGCTACCCGGCCTAACTAATCTCTTTCACCTATTCTCTCAATTCTTATGACTTTCATTTACCCCGCGTGATATAATCTAGGTTATACCGTAAGCTACCACCTAGGCTTTAGTTGGTATAATCTCAATGTGATATATATATATATATATATATATATAGAGAGAGAGAGAGAGAGAGAGAGAGGCTCAAATGCACACTAAGTTTGCACATCATTTTTTAAAATAGTAAAAGAAATATTTTTGAGTTGATTTTTATTGTGTGATATTCAAACATTTCAATGGACCCATGTAAAAAAATCAACTCAATTTTTTTTTCTATTTTTAAAAAATCGGTCAAACTTTCGCTACTTTTAAGCACTTTAAAAGCTGCGAAAGTTTGACCGATTTTTTAAAAATAGCAAAAAAAGGATTTTTGAGCTGAGTTTTTTTACACTGGTCCGTTGAAATGTTTAAATATCACATAAAAAAATCAACTCAAAAATATATTTTTTAATGCTTTAAAAAAATTGGTGTGCGCCAGCACTGTGCAAACTTAGTATGCACATGAGCATGTACATATATATATATATATATACCGTTCATTTTCCTAAACTTTCACTAATTTTAAAATATTATTTTCACTTTAGTATTTAATATGTCATATATATATATATAATTCTCACTTTAATATACGAATCATAGTTTTCATCCGGATATAAGTCTCCTAGACTGAGAATAACATCTTAATCATTTTCCTCTTAACATAAGTTGAAATTATATGAATTCACATCTTCAAATACATGCAATATGCTATACACAACAAGTATATTTATACTAACCATCCCACCGGGCTATAACTCGGGGATGCAACCTCATAGTGCTACCATCCTCCAAGTGTGCAAACTTAACCCGGGTACCAAGTCCGACTCACTCGGGATCTTGAAAAAATACTAAACGGTGGAGGCAGTCATATTCCCTCCTGAAAGTGGACTCATCATTGCACCCATATGACGGGAAATTTTGCTTGGGGACTATAATCTCCCTGCTTCTCAAGCCAGGAGATTCACCCAAATCGGGCGACCTCCCTGGAGCACTAGAGATCGATACATACATAAATATTCTATTCACATAGCGATATATTTATGACCAAATCATATATATACTGTAGCACACCATATATATAATACATCTCATTCATATATATATATATATATATATATATATATATATATGTGTGTGTGTGTGTGTGTGTGTGTGTGTGTGTGTATCCTGGCTATAATTGCCAAACTCTCATAGCGATAGCCAAAATCCCGACTATACCCATTCGTAATAGTATATAAGTATGCACACACTTAAATTTACTTACCTTAATCACTCTGAAGGATTTTATATAAACTCGAATATACCGATTCTAAATAATTAAAAAGTATACGAACAACTTATTTTACTCCTATAGGTATCGCGTCACCTATAAACATAACCGTCAATAAAGACGTACCAAATAGTAGATTAATCCTCTCTAGCCCTTATCCTCAAATCCATTATCTTCGCATCCTAGGATTCACTCAAATGCAATCGGCCCATATTTATTCTCTACGTATAAATATATGTATACACACTTGTTGAGGACCTCTCTCCAATGTTGCTCGGCCTGAACATTCACCAAGTCTATACCCTAGATTGTACACTCAACTAATCCAAGGTTCTTTCTTTCAACCTGAGGTTTACTCACCCTCCATTTCATTATCTTGGAGTCCTAATACCACATCTAGATCCCCTACAATAATCCCCAATTTGTAATTTAACTCCCCATACACTTAAGGGAAGAAAACTGCCAAATTTGACAAAGGCGAATCGATTCGCCAGTAATTTGAATCGATTCGACCTCGCGAATCGATCTTAATCCGAATCGATTCGAAAAGTGTTCTGCAAGCAGGTCTTCAAAGTCGAATCGATTCGGTCGCAATCGGAATCTATTCATCCTGAGACAGACTTACAGGTCCCCTTATGCGAATTGATTCGGTCTAGACCCGAATCGATTCGCCTTGTTCGGATCTCACTGTTTGGGAGATTTCAACTTTTCCAAAATACCCAAAAATCATCCCAACCTCCACTTTATGGTTTCTAATCTCAACCAACAACACTATAATCATCCTAACACTGATTTATAGCTAACACATCAAATAATTTATGGGATAAAACCATTTCTCTTGGATTTAAATCCTAAAACCCAATAAACTCTCATTTGACATTTCATCCCATTTCTACTCACATATACACCCCACTAACATGGTTTTAACACTATAAGTCATTAAGAGTTTACAATGCATCAATTTGTAAACTCAAACTCAAATTTTCCAAATTTATGTTATGGGTTTTAACCCAAAATTATATAGTTTACCAACTATAATATGAGATACACACACTCAATTAAATAAAGCAAGTAAACACTTGTCTTATGGATAAAATACGACGACCTCGAGTCAAATCTCGCGGAGTTTGGCCCAAAATTCCCTTTTCTCTTATATTTCCTTCTTCATTTCTTTCCTTCTTTCTTTCTCTCCCTCTCTCGTGACATATAAGAGAAGGGATAAAGGGTTATCCCTTAAAAACCCAAAACTGACTCGTTTACTCAATTGTGAGTCCCTACTAGTCCAAAAGTCTCCGAAACCCAAACACTACCCCCCCCCCCCCCCCCCGAGTACTCTATTTTGACTATCTCGGGCCTTCTGAAACCAACCATGCACTCGAAATCTCCATATGAGGCACCTAACTAAAATTCACTAATCGGACCCAACACTTCTCTCACGTGTTTTCTCCAACATGAAATAATTCCCGTCGCTTTACCCAACTGCAACATGACATAAAAATATTCCAACTCATTTACTTAGTCCTAATATTAAATGTAAGCCACATCGGTAAATCTATAACCCTTATAAAATACAAAATTACTATTCACGATAATTCCTTAAAATGTCAAATTACACCCACTAATGTAATTTAAATATCCATAAAAATGCGGAGTATTACAATACCGTCATGAAGTTGTGAAAAAAATGTTAAAATATAAAGTAGTTGAAATCTAATCTTTACTTGTTGTAAGGACATTTTTTGTCCATTATCAATTTGTTATGTCGTACGCCGTTACACCGCTGAAGAAATTCAAAGATTCATACAGTCATCAACGGATCCGAATATCAAAAGAAGAAGAGGAATCAAAGTCTGACAGGCCGGACCGGTCTGCCCTGGAAAAAGAATCGATCCGCCTGCGAACCTGTCCGCCTCAGACCCAAACTGGTCCGCCTGCTGAAAAGACAGTACACCACGGACCGCAAGCGAACCGAAGAAGCCAGATATAAAAAGAATCGGTCCGCCTACCCGGACCGATCCGCCTCAGACCCGGACCTCTCCACCTGGGATAATCTTCAGCAGATCGTGGTCAGATTTTCTAGGCTAAACGTTTCCTTTATAAACCCACTACGGGAAGTGGTTTTCTAAGACTTCGATACACGATTTTCAGAGTACAAAAACTCTAAGTCTTCGCCTGTTGAGTCCCAAGACTCCAGTTTTTGTTGATTCACACAACCTCTCATACATTTGTGAATCTGTTTGTAACCCTAGAACACAACCAGTTGCTGTTCAACCCTTGTGGAGAAGACCGTTCTTCTTCTTCATTGCAGCCCTCCTAGAAAGGGATTCTTACAGCCGCCGACTATAGAATCCGACACCTGAGGGTAATTCTTAGTCACTTGTACTTTCATTGTAATCCGAAATTGTACAGTTAAAATATTATAATGAAAATAAATTGTTTTGCCCCTTTGGGGGATTTTTCCTCAATTGTGTGTGTTTAATTAATCTTCATGATCTACTTCTTGATTAAATCACACCTAGTTGTTTGTTTAGGGTTTATTTGGGTTAAAAGGTGTTTAATATATAATTTCCTCATTTGAACGCATGCGCATACTCTCTCAAATTGGTATCATAGCAGGTTACGCTAATCTATCGCGTATTCCTATTTTTCGCAAAATCTTTTCTAAGATATCATTTTTCTGAAAAAATTAATTTTTGAAAAGTGCGTGTTCAAATGGAGAAATCATATAATAAATTACCTGTTTTTTACGGGACAAATTGTTCTTATTGGAAAGCCCGAATGGGGTCGGATTTAAAAGCCATAGATGAAAGGGTTTGGATTTTAGTTGAAAGAGGGTGGACACCTCCCTCCGTCACTGTGGAAAACGTGACTAATTTAAAACCTGTCACCTCTTGGACTGAAGATGAATTTAGATGGTCCTATTTTAACTCTTAAGGTTTGAGTGCTATTTTCGGTTCCATCACTCCCGATGAGTTCCGACGTATCATGACGTGCACCACGTCAAATGAGGCATGGGACGTTTTACAACTCACCCATGAAGGAACAAATGTTGTGAAAGAGTCTAAATTGCAAAATTTGACAACTCAATTTGAAACCATCACCATGCATGAGACTGAATGTTTTGATGATTTCTATGCTAGACTTTATGACATTGTTAATACTAGCTTTAATCTTGGTGAACATATTCCTAATGCTAGAGTTGTCAAAAAGATTCTTCCTTCTTTACCTAAGCGTTTTATCCCTAAAGTCACTGTGCTAAATTCTATCGGCAATTTAAATACGCTAAAATTGGAAGAACTTGTAGGAGATTTGCAAACTTATGAAATTGATATGTTCCCTAAAGCTACTAGGTCTAAAGATAAGGGAATCGCACTTAATGCCAAAGAGAAAAAGAGTGAGGGGTCGGCTAGAAAGAGGGAAGAGTCATCTAGAAAGAGAGAGACTGACACGTCAGATTCTGAGTGTGATTTTGACTTAGATGATTTGGCTCTTTTTGCAAAAAATTTCAAGAGGATTCTCAAATTTAAGAAAATGGCAATTTTAAAGATAAAAAGAAATTTGAGAAAAATAAGTTTGAAAAGAAAAATGAAAAAGATTCCAAAAATCCTCCTAAGAAAGAAAGTGAGAGATGCTTTGAGTGCGATGGTAGGGGTCATAGAGCCTTTGAGTGTGCCACTCGTCTGAATAGAGAGAAAGGGAAAGATGTCCTTAATGCTACTCTTAGCGAAGACAGTGAGGTCGAGACGGTGGATTCAGGAGATGATTCACCGCATGAGTATAACTTCACCGAATTCATGGCCAGTCAAGTGAGCACTCCTAGTTCTCTTCACGACGATGAGGATGATGCTTCACAGGGACACCTCGACAGTGAGAACGATGTGAGTGAGGGGGAGGATGACTCAAGTGAGAGCGAGAGTGATATTCAACGCGCCTATGCTGAGTTATATTCTGAGTCTTTTAAAACTAAAAAACGTAACAAAGCGCTAGTTCTTAAGATCACCGGCTTAGAGGAAGATTTAAGAAAGGCGAGAGAGAGAGAGTCCTCCACCTTCACCGCCCCCTGAGAGAGAGAGAATCTGCCTGTGTCGAGAAAGAGAGTTTGTTTAGAGAGAGAGAGAGTGTTTTTGAGAAAGAGAAAGGGGACTTGACTAAACAAGTGGCTAGTCTTACGAGTCAGCTCCATTCCTCCGTGGAGACTCAGAATAAACTTGAAGCCCTTGTGGCCCAGCTGACTCATGATCTTGAGAAATCACGGGAAGTCAAGGTAAAAATCGAGGACAGATCTGGGAAGATGGGAAAGATGCTCCTCGGACCCGCTTTAGGTTTTGCTGATCGGCAGGGAATTGGGTATGATGGTGGCTCCACCTCTCAAATTGCACCTGGTCCAGTTCCTGAGTTTACTACTACTCCTTATGGTCATCGTCAAAAACCTCGAAGGAGAGTTCGACCAAGAAAATCAAACCAAGGTCCGCATTTGACTATGATCTTCTGTACTTATTGCAAAAGAAAAGGCCACCTTAGGGAGTTTTTCTATAGCATGGGTCGGACACGACGTACTAATGCTCCACCACGTCATACTAATGAGTTTTCTAGTCTGAGAGAGCGAGTTGAGTTCTTATCTGCGACGTCCCAGAGTTTGATGGAAGAATTCCGACGGATGTCTTTGTCGTTAGTGAATGCCTCTCACATTCCAGCTAAAACCAACAACAACAAAGGCAAACAAAAGGTCACCACCTCTTGGGTACCTAAGAAAGATAAAAAGGCTTTTGTTGTTCATGTTTCTCTCAAAGCACATAATACCTCACAGTGGTATTTTGACAGTGGGTGCTCCAGACATATGACAGGTGATGCCTCATTTTTTACATCTCTTGAGGATTATCAGGACGGCAGAGTCACCTTTGCAGATGGGAGCTAGTCTAGCATTATAGGACGAGGTACTATCGAGTTACCTGGTTTTCTTAAGCTAGAAAATGTTTTGTACGTCAAAGGTTTGAAAGCAAACCTTCTCAGCATTAGCCAGCTGTGCGACGATGACTTTGCAGTAAAGTTTGACCGGGACAGTTGTAAGGTCTATAATCAAGCTGGTAAACTATTAGTGAAAGGGGTGAGGACAAAGGATAATTGCTATGGGACTGAGCCCACATCCTCACTTGTCTGCAACAGCGCCACGATCACTCCTATGGATCTGTGGCACCAACGTCTAGGTCACATAAATATTAGAGATATCACTCGCTTATCTAAAAAGGACCTAGTACGTGGCTTACCATCTCTTGGAAGGCCAACTCCGACGGTTTGTGGACCCTGTCAGATGGGAAAACAAATGCGTAGTCCTCATAGGAAGTTGCATTCCATTACCACCTCTCGTGTTCTTGAGCTTATACACATGGACCTTATGGGTCCCACTCGTACCGAGAGTCTAGGTGGTAAGAGGTATATCCTAGTGATGGTAGACGATTTCTCCAGGTACTCCATTGTAGGTTTTCTGAGAGAGAAATTCGATACTGTAGAATTTTTAACGACCAAGTGCCGTGTCCTGCACAATCAACATGGTGTCACTATTAACAGGATGCGTAGTGACAATGGCACTGAATTCACAGAAGCAAAGGTAGATCTTTACTGTGATAGCCTCGGGATCAAACATGAGCTTTTTGCTATGAGAACTCCTCAGCAAAATGGGATTGTTGAGAGAAAGAATAGAACGATCCAAGAGATGGCTAGATCTATGCTTCTAGGTCATAAAGTTTCTAGGAGATTTTGGGCAGAGGCAGTGGCTACTGCATGCCACACGGTGGATAGGGTTTATTTGCGTCCACACACACTTCAGACTCCTTATGAGTTGTGGACTGGCAAGAAGCCCAACCTTGCATATTTCCGTGTCTTTGGGAGTAAATGCTACATCCTACGTGATAGAGAGCAATTAGGAAAGTTTGACTCCCGAAGCGACGAGGGAATATTGCTAGGATATTCATCGACTAGTAGAGCATACCAGGTTTTTAACCTGAAGAGCTCTAAGGTTATGGAATCGATAAACGTCACCGTGAAAGATGGCGAACCTCCGACGGTTATTGATCCTAACCTTTAGTGTGATGATGAGGACTTTTCTGACAGTGATTTACTTGTCCCTCTCTCACACTCTGTGGACCCTACTCCTGTGCTAGGGGACACACCTGCTTGGGTTCGCAAGAGTCATGACCCTTCTGCCATTGTTGGTGATCCCACTCTTAGGGTCAAGACTCGTGCTCAACTAGAGAACGTCGTTAGCCACTTTTACTACACGTCCAACGTCGAGCCCAAAAATCATAAAGAAGCACTCAAGGATGAACACTGGATATCTTCTATGCAGGAAGAGTTGCTTCAGTTTAAAAAGAATAATGTCTGGGAACTAGTCCCACGACCTAGTGAGACTAATGTGATAGGTACCCGATGGATTTTTAAGAATAAAATTGATGAAAATGGTACGATAATAAGAAATAAGTCTAGGTTGGTCGCTCAAGGCTACACACAGATAGAGGGTGTAGACTTTGGGGAGACATTTGCTCCTGTTGCGAGGCTTGAGTCCGTCCGTCTTCTGCTCGCCATCGCCTGTCATCTGCGCTTCAAGTTATATCAGATGGATGTCAAGAGTGCCTTTCTGAATGGCATTCTACAGGAGGAGGTTTACGTGGAACAACCAAAAGGGTTTGAAGACCCACAGCACCCGGAGCACGTCTACTATCTGAGGAAAGCGTTTTATGGTTTGAAGCAAGCACCCCGTGCTTGGTACGAGAGGCTTACTTCCTATCTCTTATCTCGTGGCTTCAAGAGAGGGGGAGTAGATATGACGTTGTTCGTCAGGAGAGATGACGGTACTATTTTGGTTGCCCAGGTCTATGTGGACGACACAGTCTTTGGATCCACATGCTCTCAACATGCTCATCCTTTTGAAGAGGAGATGAAAAGTGAGTTTGGGATGAGCATGGTTGGTGAGCTTACTTTATTCCTTGGTCTCCAGGTTCGTCAGCTAGAGGATGGGATGTTCATCTCCCAATCCAAGTATGCTAGAGACCTAGTGAATAAATTTGGTTTAGACTCCGCTAAGCATGAACGTACACCTATGAGTACCACTACCAAGCTTAGTAAGGACACTTGAGGCAAGGACGTAGAGAAAACCTTGTATCGGAGTATGATAGGTAGTCTTCTCTACTTGACTGCGAGTCGTCCCGACATAGCCTTTAGTGTTGGAGTCTATGCGCGATATCAGGCGTCCCCAAAAGAGTCACATTTACTTGCTCTAAAACGTATTATTAAATACGTAAGTGGGACTCTCTCATACGGTATTTGGTATTCCTTTGATACTGATGACCATTTGTCCGCCTATTCAGATGCCGATTGGGCCGGGGATGTAGATGGTTGTAGGAGCACTTCTGGTGGGTATTTCTATTTTGGTTCTACTCTTGTCTACTGGTTGAGCAAGAAGCAAAATTCCATCTCTTTGTCCACTGCGGAGGCTGAGTACATAGCCGCCGGGAGTTGTTGCACGCAACTCTTGTGGATGAAGCAAATGCTGGAGGATTATGGGATTTCACAAGACACCATGACCATTTCCTGTGACAACACGAGCGCGATACACATATCCCGCAATCCAGTCCAGCATTCGCGCACCAAGCACATCAGGATACGTGAGCACTTTATACGACAGCTAGTTGAGGAGAAAGTCGTATCCCTGAGTTTTGTTCCCACCGACCGTCAGTTAGCCGACATTTTCACGAAACCTTTAGATACCCTTAGATTTGAGAGTCTTAGGAAGTCTTTGGGAATTTTCACAGTTGACTGAGGGGTTGGTCTATGTCTAGAATAGGATGCTTCTTCATGTTCATATCATATACTTCCTATTGCTAGTCTGTTTTATATATACCATTGCTTAGTTGTACAGCTATTTATTTATTCTTTATTCTTTTTATATTTCTTTTGAAAAATACAAAAAGATTTTCCTTTAAGAAAAATTTTAAGAAAAGCACAAAAAGATTTTATTTTGATAAAATTTTTGAAAAATCCAAAAAGATTTCTGTTTTTGCTCCTTTTATGGATGAGCATTTAATGTAGCCAAGTCACAACTTCATTCCATATATCCATGTGACTGTTTGATAGAGATTTTAGAGGCTACATCATTTCATCCATGTGCTTTACATTGTTTGGAGTCTTTGAGATGTAATTACTGATATCTTCCTACATGTTTGACTCCTATATCCTTTATTGCACACATGCACGACGATATTTGATTATTGCACTTGTCTATCTCATATTGGCTTGAGTGTTTCCATCTCAATTCTGTCTATACAACTTTCAATATGCGATAAAACTTGACAACATTGGAATGCATGTAAAAACCGTTTTGGTGAGACTGTGTGTTTTTGTATAACGGGGAGGGACTGCGAAAGGTAATCATCTATCCTTTGCGCAAAAGCCACCATTAAAAAGGACCAAAAAAATGGAGGAATTTTAATATCTGAGGTCCAAAGAGCCCGAAAAATTTAAAAGCAATTCATGCCAAATATGGGCCACTTAGGTTTCATCATCAATTCTCCAAAGTTTGAGAATTTAGAAAGCCTCTATTCAAAATTATATCTGAGGGAGTTTGGTTGGAGAATATAAACGGGTTTGCACTTCCTTTAAAGTCCAGAAAAAGCATAAAAAGTTTTGGACGTTATTGGTGTCGAAATCATTTTTCGCTTTGATTTGTTGATTTGATTGAGTCAATATCTTATATTGTCATTCTTTTACACCAAAGGAAGCATTTGAGTTCATTCGCTAGGAATATCCAATATTCATCGTGCACATATGTCATGTCTGTAAGCATTGATCTTCCTATCGAATTATGTTCACACCCATTCATTAACGCTATCATCAACTTGGTTGCTTTGTGTTCATTCACGGTGTAATTTTGTTTAAATTTTTTTGGAAAATTCAAAAAATAGTTGTGCATTTCCTTGTGACACCCCGTCATTTCTTGTTTGCATTATTTCTCTCATTTGTCTATTTGGGGACATCATAAAAAGGGGGAGAAAGAATTATCACATTAAGGGGGAGTGAGTTTTGTAGTGTTGAGTTGTTTATTACCAATTAGCATATTGGCATATCTGTTTATTTTATCTCATTTCAAACTCGATACGTCACTTGGTATTTTGCTTTTTCTCATGTGTGTAGGTACTACATGGATTATCATTGGATTGCACACCCTGATGAGAAAAGCGTTGAAGATTCCTGAAGAGTAGAAGAACAAACGTTGAAGTCTTATTCAATTGTATCTTTCCAGTTTTGGGTTCATGGAAGGGTAGATTTGTATAGGCATTTTTAGTTGGTTGATAATTCGGATGTTTGTTTTTATGTATGTACCGGCATAGACATAGGGGGATATTTGTAAGGACATTTTTTTATCAATTATCAATTTGTTATGTCGTATGTCGTTACACCGTTGAAGAAATTCAAAGATTCATACAGTCATCAACGGATTCAAATATCAAAAGAAGAAGAGGAATCAAAGTCTGACAGGCCGGACCGGTCTACCCTGGAAAAAGAATCGATCCGCCTGCTGAAAAGCCAGTACACCCCGGACAGCAAGCAAACCGAAGAAACCAGATATAAAAAGAATCGGTCCGCCTACCCGGACCGATCCGCCTCAGACCCAAATAGGTCCGCCTGGGATAATCTTCAGCAGATCGTGGTCAGATTTTTTAGGCTAAACGTTTCCTTTATAAACCCACTACGAGAAGTGGTTTTCTAAGACTTCGATACACGATTTTCAGAGTACAAAAACTCTAAGTCTTCACCTGTTGAGTCCCAAGGCTCCAGTTTTTGTTGATTCACATAACCTCTCATACATTTATGAATATGTTTGTAACCCTAGAACACAACTAGTTGCTGTTCAACCCTTGTGGAGAAGACCGTTCTTCTTCTTCATTGCAGCCCTCCTGGAAAGGGATATTTCCAGCCGCCGACTATAGAATCCGACATCTGAGGGTAATTCTTAGTCACTTTCACTTTCATTGTAATCCGAAATTGTACAGTTACAATATTATAATGAAAATAAATGGTTTTACCCCTTTGGGGGATTTTTCCTCAATTGTGTGTGTTTAATTAATCTTCATGATCTACTTATTGATTAAATCACACCTAGTTACTTGTTTAGGGTTTATTTGGGTTAAAATGTGTTTAATATATAATTTCCTCATTTGAACGCACACGCATACTCTCTCACTTGTTGATGGGAGATCGCATTTCATCACAACTTCAAAGGTAGCGAAAACAGATAACAGGGAGGATAGAGCAAGTTTCTCACAAAATAGAAGATACCAAAGGACATTTCAACACAAGGTATTTAAGGATTTTGTTATTTTTTGGTTTGGGACATTATTAACATGCATGCCTATAAAATAATTAGGGTTTTTGAAGAATTATTCGTAAGGATTTTGTAGTGTGAAATCATACTAATCAAATGTAGTATTTTATTGTTTTAGATGTTAACTGTTTGATAACATTTCCTCATAACAAATAGAAACTGTGATGATAGTGGAAAAAAGATTAAAATTTAGGACATAAAAATCTTTTTTTGTGTGAGTTATCTATCAAATATTTGTTGTGAGAAATATTTGACTCCCTAAAAATATCAATGAACTTTTGCGCAGTAAACTGAACACAACTGTATGCAAAAAAATTTAGGGCATATAGATACCAAACCTTGGAACTAAGTATATATACATATATCTTATTATAAAATCTATAAATAAATTGGACTACGGGAGGGTTTTTTGAGATGGAATATGCATTTATTGCTATATAATAAAAAGGTATCTGTCAAATATACATTATGAGAAATGTTTGTTGTTAATGTTCGAAAAGTAGAAAAAGTATTGGGATTGTTGTTTTTTTGGGAACTTTATATTTCGCCCATTTTAAAATATGATTTAATTGATAATATATGTCATGCTATCAATTAAATGTGTTTCACATATGGCATTGTGATGAATGCGAATTTATACATTATACCAACTGTTTTAGTAGATTAGCGTCAAATATATCAATAGAAAATTGTATGATTATATTATGTTAATGTCTTATGATTATACATAAGATACTTTATTTTTTACAATTTCATTCGAATTGTTTCACCATTATCTAATGTCTTTTATGGTTATTTTATATAAAATTAGATGACAGATAGTAGTGATGATATGGAACTAGAAAAAATGGGGGAACATGATCAGTTTCGATACAACTTGGTAGCTTTCAACACATTTATGCTAGATAACAAGTCTTTTTCAACGAAAAGCATGTTAAAGTATTGATGGACACAGCTTTTTGGCCAATGTTCGAAGCGTATTACAAAGGAAACGTGACAAAGTAATTTGTGACGAAGTGCGATTTGAAAATAATTTCGATTATCCAACGTTACAACAAGGATACCAAGAGGTTTTTGTTTGGAAACACTTCAGTAGAGTTATCCCCAATGGATGTAACAACATTGTTTGGTCTTACGACGAATGGTGCGCCAATTTTAGTTACAAAATAAAAAACGTAGACTACTCCATTCGTTGATAGATATTTCATGGGCGCGAAGAAGATGAAAAATACATTGGTCGAAAAGGGCCTTAAAAATCATTATTATATATGAATTATGAGGATGTTTTAGACATGGTTCGTCTAGTTTCTCTTAATTTTTGCATTTTCGTTTTGTTACCAAACACTAATTCATTTATTGCTTGGGTTATAAGAACTATATTGAGGATGTCGAGGATATGAAGAAATATAATTAGGACGCAGTCGTGCGGGACAAACTTTTTAAGTTAATCGAAAACTCAACGAATACCCCCAACACCATCTCAAGATGTCAACTTCAATTACTTCCAAGCTAATTTTTATCTATTGCATCAGTTTTAACCAATACTTTTACTAATAGACAGTGTTCTTATTAACATAATTACTTTTGCTTTAGTTCTATATGTGTGAAATATCGAATTTGATTGATCCCTTAGTTGGAATCGATGAGAGGCATCCTAAATTTCACTGATGGAATTTACAAGAGTTATATTTGATGAGGGATAATGTTAAACTATCGATGTTATAGGTATTTTGATTGTTTATGGTATATTAATAGACCATAAATATTAACACATTCATCACATTTTATTCTTTGATGATAACAAATATATTTTTATATATGTAGGTAAATGATATTAGCTTTGATATCCCAACATTTACTTTGGGTATATAAGAAATTTAGACACCACCACCGAGAAGAGTTGAAATTGAGATATTAGATGATTCGACAGATATCAAGTCAGATAACACCATTGATTGGAGAAGATACCATGCCATGTTACCACATAAAGACAATGTAATTAATTTGTTATCTGAAGAAATCCCTGATTATGTCATGAAAATGCATAGGAGGCGTATAAATTTGGGTAACTTTAGGGATGTTAATGATAAACTGAAAATGGAGATTGAAAAATTAAGAATGCTTCTTGAAGATGCAAAATAAATGGAGAAAAAATTTGAACATTATGTCATCCTAATTGAAAAACTATTACATAGTGAGATAGCTGAACTCGATAAGTAGCGTGAGTATTTAATCGAACTTGAAGAGGAAATTATTGCGCTAAAAATTTAGAAAAGGTTATTATAGAGAATACAGTGAATGCAAAAAGTGAAGAAATATCATCTCTTAAGACAACCTTGAACGAACAATCAAAAAATACAGACCATTCGATAAGTCATGTTGTGCAGAACAAAGATATTCAACATCCTGAACGTGAGAACATGTCACTTCATCAAGAGAATTATTTTTTGATAGTCCAATGTGGTGGGAACAAGAATTATGAGCAACTAGTTGATGAGGGGGTCTTGTACTTGAATAATTTAAAAGATGAGAACATCCAAATGATCAATAATTTTAATAGTTTGAATGAGAAATTAAAAGGCAAAAATGATGAACTGTTGCAAAAACAGTGAAAGTGGGATAAAGAGTAGAGGGACCTCACTAATTTGAGCAAGAGTAATGAAAAAATTACAAATAAACTAAGGTTATTGAACAGTGAACTGAGATAGATATTAGACGAAGCTCCCATGGCATCAATGAGTGTTAAAACACTCTCCATGTACAAGAGAATAAAAAAGCATAAGGGTCAAATTCCATCAATACCACAACCTGATTTTGATTACGGGGTTGGTGACCGATGCAAAGTAGCGACATACACGACAGGCGATGAGGATACAAAAATTGCAAGGGGAAGATAATTTTGTCAAAAAAATTAGTACGTGTAAGTCACCACTCACTCCATCTGACATTACCACATCGGTGGGAAAAATTTCAAAGACTAACCCACTGTTAGTTGAAGAGACTGAGCTATAGAATCGTAAGATTGGAAAGAAAATGAAATTGCATTTAAACAAGGGTCCAGTTTCGACACATATCAAGAAATAATGTAGAGATAGATTGTGGTTGTTTTGGGATAAGAGCAATGAAATGTATGGGTTTAGTCTATATTTTGTTTATTAATAAATAATATGATCAGTGTGCTAATAAGAAGCTTACACATGTATATGTTATGGTAAGTAGATTCACCATTTGTGTCAATTTTAAGGAGGGATGTTTTGGATATATTGGAGCCCAGTGCCATATTAACCATGGTAAGAGTATCTAGCACTGTAATTAGAAAATTGAATGAACAATTCGTAAAGGGATTAAATGATTATGTTCATATTAGGAAAATTCAGATAATGGCCATCATATTTATACCATCTAATTCATATATTAATTAATGATCAAATAATCGAATATGTTCTAATATCTAATTATCCAGTAGTATATTTTCAACTTCTCTGATAATATATGTTATTCTAAACAAATAACCCATTTTATCACTTAGTTAATAATTGTTATGTTCCAAATGAGAATACTAAAATAGTGCAATACTATGTGAGTAGAACCGCAAGTGCCTTCTTAGCATTTTACATTCTTAATCGGCCCTCAATATTCCACAACTAAAATTGTTTTTTTTTTTCTTTTTTACAATACGTGGCATATGTTGAACAAAACAGTTAGTTTATCTCCATGGTAATGATGTATCTATTTAACACCAATTTTTTTGTATTTATTCACTGCATATGTCCTCACTACTATTTGGCAAATGAAATATTTTTCTCCAAATTTTGATATGTGAATTTCTATTTAAAATATATGAGATACTCAGTAGGAGATATCTCAAACATATATATATATATATATATATATATATATATATATATATATATATAAACAGGTAGTTATGAACGTCATTAGGTATCTATCCAACTCAAAAAATACCTGCATTATGTGAACCAAAATCCATTAACTCATACTACAAAGTAATACATTATGTTATGTGCCAAGTAACATAAATAAATTATCAAATTATGTATATACATGCCATCATTCTGCATCATACAAAATAGTGTGATTGTTGTTAAAAAGAACCATACATATGTTATTGCCTTCAACAAACAAGAAACTATTCCATATAATATATGACATACTCTAAACTAAAAAGAAAAACTATTATGTTCCAAATTGAAGTATACACTAAAAATAGATATCTATGCGATCAATTCTCACTGATCAAACATTTGTGATATTACAGTACATATATATATATATGTTACCATCTTTAAAAAGAACAAAATATAAATACTCAAATATATAACCTACTGCCAAATATATGAGCAGTAGTCAAACACTAAGATAAATCCGTAATAGAGTACACTTCATAACATTAAAACTAAATGAGAAAAAAAATCATTATAATACGCCAAAACCTTTACGATTAACTACGTAACAGTCAAACATTAATCTAATTCATATTAACTCACTTCCAGATTACGATGAACTTAGTTAGAATATAACTAAATCCGAGCATCATGGGTATGTAATCCACCAAGATATATAATGTTAACTAAATTTAAAATGAAAACTAATAGTCCAATGGCTCCGTAAATTTAGCAAACATTATATATTCACACTAGATATACAAGACTGTAAAGTATTAAAATGTCACAACATATCGATTATGTCTATAATTAGACAAACAATGATTAATATACTTAATAATATATTAGATACCATGTTAATTCAAAGTTTTTGTTTCAAAATAGTATATAAACTTATCTAATACTTATTTGCCAGACATTACCACAAGAATTACATTCACCCAAAATTACCACAACAATTACAGGGGGAAAATTCACTTGATACATACCCTTTATCGATGTTTGGAGATTTTTTGGAGAAATATAAATATAACTGTGACTTAATATGCAGTATATACCTTGGATCTTTCACTTACTATATGTTGTAACTTGGTTCCCAATTTTTGTCGTCGCTCCTAATAGATGACTTTTGTATTTGTTCTTTAAAAATGTACCATCAATACACAACATTGGCCGAAAGTAAGTACAACCAACAACACATGTCATGAATGAAATAAACATCCTCTTAAACTGATTAGTACTCGGCCCGCACTCGATAAGAACATGAGAACCTGGGTTCGATTCCAAAAAAAGGTCCTTGTAAACACCCAATAATTTGTATGACATTTCCTCTCCACCGTGAAACACTCACTTTGCCATTTTTTCCCATACCAAGCTTGGTGATTGTGACAACCCGCTCTTTAAATTAAGAGGTGGCTAGACCGATACTCCAATAATTACAGGAATCATAGATGGTCAATTCTTAGCATCACTATCGATAAAATAATAATACGAGATAACCACCAATTATTTTAGAAAACAGAAGTGTCAAAATTTAATTTATAAGTTTAAAGAAAATTATTTAGACAATTCAATTTGAAAAGAAGGTTGATATCACAAACAAACGAACAACAATAACAATTAAACACAAAATAATAACCGAATAAGCTGTCGGTTAACAAATCAATACAAACAGGTTACACCGAGTATTAAAATTAAATATCGCATTATAATAAATAGATACAAACCTTGGGTAACACACCCAAATATGTAAAGTGATCATAGCTAGAGTACAAAGAAATAGAAGCGTCTACAATGAATATCCTACAACATCCACAATATGTTATAGCTCCAAGACAACGGTGATGGAGAGGTCAATACGGGCGTCCTTGCAGTAGAGCACCTGGGTGAATATAGATTTCATGCAAAATAAAGAAATATAGACGGGTCAGGGCCCGGTTTGATATGATCACCATGCGAATAAAATGCATGACAGTTATGAATATTTTATCATCCATCGAAAATTAAACTTTCTCTCACAAATAATGATAAGAATTCTCACCTCTAATCTAAAAGCACAACCTAGCGCATATTCAATGACACTACTAAATGTTCATATACACATGAGGGAAATATCTAATTTTCACTTAATGAGATTTCATTTAAGATTTTGCACAACTTAAATGCACAGTTCCTTTTTCTCTTTAGGAAACATATTTAATGTAATTTATTTCACATAATGCTTCACCTAATAAGTTCTACAATATTCAACTTAACAGTTCCCTTTTCTCTCTAGGAACATAATCAAAGCAGTTTATCTCAGAAAATGCTTTATCATTAACACAAGTTTCACTTTATTAAGAATAGTTATAATCACATCATATAACGATTCTATGACCATCCTTCCGAGTTTCCCCATGGGACGCGCCCCTAAATGGCTATCATCTTCCAGGGCCTATCGCACAAGATAACCTGGGCATCTTATAACGCAACGTCGGGAAGCGGCCATATACCTTCGACAGTGAGTGATAACCACACCCGGAATTACCTCACTTCGAACAATAATCACACAATATATAATAACCGGTCCTATGGACGAGGACTATATTCACCCTGCATTCACTAGCTAGGGGACTTCACCTCATGCGCGCAACTTCCCTTATTATAGAAATTTAGAGAGGTGAGTATATGTAAATTATCATTTACAAGTTATTCCCATTTAAAACATTCACCTTTCTACATTCTCAAAAATCATTTATACTTAACAATTACACGCCAATCTAAAATATGCATTTCTTATTCACGAAGTCATATTTTATTAAGGATATAGGCCACGAAGTACAATTATCCTTACACTCGTCTCCAAGAGTCCAAAGTAATACCGTAAGCCATCAATGGCAATACTCCTTAATACTAATCTCCAAACGATCCTAGACCATAACACTTAACCCTCTCTTAGTCCGATGCTAGACCACTAGAGGAAACGATACTAACCTCTATGGAATAACTCCTGAATTAAGACCAATTACCCCCATACCATTCTAGAGTATTAATCCTCCTAATATGAACCCCTAATCCTCTTTATTACTTCCCAGGGGAAGGTTCCTCATTCTTAAACCTAAAATAAAAGGAATAAAAACAAAGTTGGAAAAATATCCTAAAACTACAGAAATTTCGAATCGATTCACCCTGGCCGAATCGATTCGGATAGGCCGAATCGATTCGGTCAAGAGGACCCAACCTTCTGCATATCTCCGAATCGATTTGAATCATCTGAATCGATTCGCCCAACCCAGACCTACAGCCTACCCCTTTAGCGAATCGATTCCCTAGGGACGAATCGATTCCCCTGGGACAGAATGCCCTGTTTCGGCTATGGGTTTAAGAACCCTAAATTCCCAAAACTCAAATTTCTCTCTTAAAATCTCAACCAACTCAACTTATTTTCTACCCAAATCATTTCTACACAAAAAATAACTAGTAAATCCAACTCAAATCAAATTTTAATCCAATGTTAAGGGTTTAAACACTAAAATCATCATAAAACCCAAAAATGGTTAAAACTCCAAAAACACAACTATATATGCAAATTGCCCACATTAAATCATACACGAGAAAGTTAAAAACTTGCCTCGAGTTTGTAGTATCGTTTTTCCGTCCCATAGCAACGATTCCAACTCCATATCTCCAACTCTCTCTTTTCTCTCCATTTTCTCCCAAGCTCTCTACTCTCTCTACTCTCTCTAAGTGTAAAACATATAATTGGGGAAATAAGAGGGTTTGGGAGACTTAACCATTCATTTAACATTTGTTTCTCCCTTTAAAAGTTAATACACCATTAAAATGACTCGTAACTACATAATTGAGTCATAACCTGTCAAAAGTGTCCAAAACTCAAAAATACAATATGGCACTTAATTCGATTATCTCGGTTATTTCAGGACTAACTGCACCCTCCAAATTGGCATCCGGAATATCGTACAATATTTTACGTCACAACGTTATATTAATTCATTAATCATAATCCAATTGAAATATATTCCATAACCATCGCTTAAAGCACAATGACGTAATAAAACATAACATGATGCCATTTACCTTCTCTCAACGGTAAATATGCAAATCTCAATAAATATTATCTCTCAAATCACTTAAAATAATATTTACTCCAATTTCCAAAATTTATTATAATTATCTCACATGGAAAAATTATACAAAATCAATTACTCGAAAGTAAGGGTTGTTACAGTGATATCTAATATCGAACCTAAAATTCTCTTTAAACTCCTTTACTAGTTCAGCTGGTTTTATCAATTGTCTATCCTTAATATGTCCCCAAAAATAGATGCCACCGACTTTGAACTCACCATTGGACTTTTATGGGTACGGATTAGACCACCGCACGTGTGAATATTATCATGTGTCCTAATATAGAAAATTCTATTACATAGAGACACCGAAACATGAACACACCATTTACATCCGTCAGAATTCTTTTTAAAATATTTTGTCATCAACCTAGATTTCTCATTCTTGACATACGCAAACTTAAAACCCATTTATGTAGAATATTTGACTAATTTGTCTCAAAACTCCTATGCACCCGATTTAATTTTTTTATGCATGTGACTTATGTATTTCCTCGATTCTTTCGATAGTAATGACTTCCGTCTTGAGTATGTGATTTTCACCAAAATAATCATTCACGTCTAAGTTTTTCTCTCACAAAACACATTATTAAATCCAACATCGGTGGGGGAAAAATTACTGGAACTGTTAATAACAGACATATCAAAAAAATTATCCTGCAACATGTATAATGATAATATCATTCCCGCCACGTCTCTATCATCATCATGTAAGCAATTTGACTGTGAACTAATGGAATAAACTAACTGGAACATATCTTTCTTCAAATCAGCATATCGAGATGATAATTGGTTGACAATATCTTCAAATGCAAATTTACGTCGTACACTCAAAATTGGGAGCCCCGTGACTACGCGGTCGGTTCCTAGGAGTCACATTGGTCCCGTGCAAGGCATTCGTGACTCTTACGGGACTGTTTTGAGGATATTTTTATTTTCACCCTTCGATGGCATGTTTTTACGCGTAAGTATAATTTTGTGCAAATTTACGTCGTACACTCAAATCGGGAGCTCGTGACTACTCGGTTGGTTCCTACGAGTCACATTGGTCACGTTCGAGGAGATCGTGACCCTTATGGGACAATTTTATGGCTATTTTACATTTTCACCCTTCGATGGCATATTTTTATGCCTAAGTCTAATTTTTTGCAAATTTACTTCGTACACTCAAATCGGGATCCAAGTCACTATGCGGTCGGTTCTTACGAGTCACATTGGTCCCGTGCGAGGTCTTCATGACTGTTACGGGAACATTTTGAGGCAATTTTACGTTTTAACCCTTCGGTGGTTTGTTTTTATGCCTAAGTCTATTTTTTTGTAAATTTACGTCGTACACTAAAATCGGGAGCCCCGTGACTATGCGGTCGATTCTGACGAGTCACATTGGTCCCGTGCGAGGTCTTTGTGAGTCTTACGGGACCGTTTTTAGGTCTTTTTACATTTTCTCCCTTCGATGGCATGTTTTTATGCCAAAGTCTATTTTTTGGCAAATTTACGTCGTACACTCAAAGAGGGAGCCCCGTGACTACGCGGTCGATTTTTACGAGTCACATTGATCTCGTGCGAGGTGTTCGTGATTCTTACAAAACCGTTTTAAGGCTATTTTACGTTTTCACCCTTCGCTGGCATGTTTTTATGCTTAAGTCTATTTTTTTTTGCAAATTTACGTCGTAAACCCAATTCGGGAACCCCGTGAAAACGCGGTCGGTTCCTATGAGTTAAATTGGTCCCGTGCGAGGTGTTCGGGAATCTTACGGGGCCGTTTTGGGTCTATTTTATGTTTTCACCCTTCGATGGCATGTTTTTATGACTAAGTCTAATTTTTTGCAATTTACGTCGTACACTAAACCCTGGAGCCTCATGACTACGCGGTCGATTCCTACGAGTCACATTGTTCCCGTGCGAGGTGTTTGTGACTCTTACATGACCGTTTTGAGGCTGTTTTACATTTTCAACCTTTGATGGCATGTTTTTATGCCTAAGACTAATTTTTTGAAAATATACATTGTACAGTAAAATCGGGAGCCCCGTGACTAAGTGGTCAGTTCCTACGAGTCACATTTGTCCCGTGCAAGGTGTTCGCGACTCTTACATTATCGTTTTGAGGTTGTTTTACGTTTTCACCCTTCGATGACATGTTTTCATTCCTAAGTCTAATTTTTTGCAAATATACATCGTACACTCAAATCGGGAGCACTGTGACTACGCGATCAGTTCTTACGAGTCACATTGGTCCCGTGCAAGGTGTTTGTGACTCTTACGGGATCGTTTTGAGGCTATTTTACATTTTTAACCTTCGATGGCATATTTTTATGCTTAAGTCAATTTTTTTACAAATTTACATCGTACACTCAAATCACGAGCCCCGTGACTACGCGGTTTGTTCCTACGAGTCACGTTGGTCCCGTGTGAGGTGTTCGTGACTCTTACTGGACCGTTTTGAGGTTGTTTTATGTTTTCACCCTTCGATGGCCTATTTTTACACTTAAGTCTAATTTTTAGCAAATTTATGTCGTACACTCAAATCGGGAGCCTCGTGACTACGCGGTCGGTTCCCAGGAGTCACATTGGTCCTGTGCGAGGCATTCGTGACTCTTACGGGACCGATTTGAGGCTGTTTTCATTTTAACCCTTTGCTGGCATATTTTTACACGTAAGTGTAATTTTTCACAAATTTACATCGTACACTCAAACCGGGAGCCCCGTGACTACTTGGTTGGTTCCTACGAGTCACATTGGTCATGTACGAGGAGTTCGTGACCCTTACGGGACCGTTTTGTGGCTGCTTTACGTTTTAACCCTTCGATGTCATGTTTTTATGCTTAAGACTAATTTTTTGTAAATTTACTTGGTACACTCAAACCGGGATCCCCGTCACTACGGAGTCAGCTCCTAAGAGTCACATTGGTCCCGTGCAAGGTGTTCATGATTATTACGGGATCGTTTTGAGGCAATTTTATGTTTTCACCCTTCGGTGGCATGTTTTTTTGCCTAAGCCTAATTTTTTTCAAATTTATGTCATACACTCAAATCGGGAGCCCCGTGACTATACGGTTTGTTTCGACGAGTCAGATTGGCCCCGTGCGAGGTCTTCGTGAGTCTTACGGGACCATTTAAAGGTTGTTTTAAGTTTTTTCCCTTCGATGGCATGTTTTTATGTCTAAATCTATTTTTTTGCAATTTACGTCATACACTCAAAGCGGGAGTCCCGTGACTATGTGGTCGATTCCTACGAGTCACAATGGTCTCTGCGAGGTGTTCATGAATCTTACGGGATCGTTTTGAGGATATTTTACGTTTTCACCCTTCGCTGGCATGTTTTTATTTCTAAGTCAATTTTTTTACAAATTTACGTCGTAAACTCAAATCGGGAGCCCCGTCATAACGCGGTCGGAACCTACGAGTCACATTGGTCCCGTGCGAAGTGTTCATGAATTGTACGGGACTGTTTTGAGGCTATTTTACATTTTCACCCTTCGATGGCATGTTTTTATGCCTAAGTCTAATTTTTTGTAAATTTACGCCGTACACTAAAATCGGGAGCCCCGTGACTACGTGGTCGGTTCCTACGAGTCACATTGTTCCCGTGTGAGGTGTTTGTGACTCTTACAGGACCGTTTTGAGGTTGTTTTACATTTTCACCATTCGATGGCATGTTTTTATGCCTAAGTCTAATTTTTTGAAAATATACATCGTACACTCAAACTAGTAGCCCTGTGACTAAGCGGTCGGTTCTTAGGAGTGACATTGGTCCCGTGCAAGTCATTCGTGACTCTTACGGGACCGTTTTGATGCTGTTTTTTATTTTCACCTTTCGATGGCATGTTTTTATGCCTAAGTCTATTTTTTTACAAATATACGTCGTACACTCAAACCGGGAGCCCCCTGACTACGTGATCGGTTCCTACGAGTCACATTGGTCCCGTACAAGGTGTTGTGACTCTTATGGGATCGTTTGGAGGCTATTTTATGTTTTCCCCATCCGATGGAATGTTTTTATGCTTAAGTCAAATTTTTTGCAATTTTACGGCGTACTCTCAAATCGGGACCCCCTGACTACGCGGTTTGTTCCTACGAGTCACATTGGACCTGTGTTAGGTGTTCGTGACTCTTACGGGACCTTTTTGAGGCTGTTTTACATTTTCACCCTTCGATGGCATATTTTTTACGCATGAGTGTAATTTTTTGCAAATTAGTCTTACAGGACCTTTTTAAGGTTATTTTACATTTTCTCCCTTCGATGGCATGTTTTTATGCCTAAGTCTATTTTTTTGCAAATTTACGTCGTACTCTCAAACCGTGAGCCCCGTGACTACGCGGTGGATTCCTATGAGTCATATTGGTCTCGTGCGAGGTGTTCGTGACTCTCACGAGACCGTTTTCAAGCTGTTTTACATTTTCACCCTTCGATGGCATGTTTTTATTCCAAAGTCTAATTTTTTACAAATTTCCACCGTAAACTCAAACCGGGAGCCCCGTGACAACGCGGTCGGTTTCTATGAGTCACATTGGTCCCGTACGAGGTGTTCGTGAAACTTACGGGACCGTTTTGAGGCTGTTTTACGTTTTCACCCTTTGAAGGCATGTTTTTATGCCTAAGCCTTAATTTTTTGTAAATTTACGTTGTACACTAAAATCGGGAGCCCCGTGACTACGCGGTCGGTTCCTACGAGTCACATTGTTCCCGTGTGAGGTGTTTGTGACTCTGACAAGACCGTTTTGAGGCTGTTTTACATTTTCACCCTTCGATGGCATGTTTTTATGCCTAAGTTTAATTTTTTGAAAATATACATCGTACACTCAAACCGGGATCCCCGTGACTACGTGATCGGTTCCTACGAGTCATATTGGTCCCGTGGTAGGTGTTGTGACTCTTACGGGATCGTTTTGAGGCTATTTTACATTTTCACCCATCGATGGAATGTTTTGAGGCTATTTTTTGCAAATTTCTGTCGTACACTCAAATCGGGAGCCCCGTGACTACGCGGTCTGTTCCTACGAGTCACATTGGTCCCGTGTGAGGTGTTCGTGACTCTTACGAGATTTGACGCTATTTTACATTTTCACCCATCGATTGCATGTTTTTATGCTTAAGTATATTTTTTTGTAAATTTACATCGTACACTCAAACCGGAAGCCCCGTGACTACCCGATCGGTTCCTACGGGTCACGTTGGTCACATACGAGGTGTTCATCACTCTTTCGGGATCGTTTTGAGGCTTTTTTATGGTTTCACCCTTCGATGGCACATTTTTATTCTTAAGTCTATTTTTTTGCAAATTTACGTCGTACACTCAAACCGGGAGCCCCGTGACTACGCGCTCGGTTTCTACGAGTCACATTGGTCCCGTGCGAGGCATTCGTGACTCTTACGGGACTGTTTTGAGGCTGTTTTACATTTTCACCCTTCGATGGCATTTTTTATTCGTAAGTATAATTTTTTACAAATTTACGTCGTACACTCAAATCGGGAGCCCCGTGAGTACCAGGTCGATTCCTACGAGTCACATTGGTCCCGTGCAAGGTGTTCGTGAATCTTATGTGACCATTTTGAGGCTGTTTTACATTTTCACCATTCGATGGTATGTTTTTATGCCAAAGTCTAATTTTTTGTAAATTTACGTCGTACACTCAAACTAGGAGCCTCTTGATGATGCGATAAGTTCCGACGAGTCATATTATTCTGATGCGGGGTCTTCGTGAGTCTTACAGGACCGTTTTAAGGTTGTTTTACATTTTCTCCCTTCGATGGCATGTTTTTATGCCTAAGTCTATTTTTGCAAATTTACGTCGTACACTCAATCCGTGAGCCCCGTGACTACGCGATCGATTCCTACGAGTCACATTGGTCTCATGCGAGGTGTTCATGACTCTTACGAGACAGTTTTGAGGCTGTTTTAGATTTTCACCCTTCGTTGGAATGTTTTTATGCCTAAGTCTAATTTTTTGCAAATTTACGTCGTAAACTAAAATTGGGAGCCCCGTGCCAACACGATCGGTTCCTACGAGTCACATTGGTCTCGTGTGAGGTGTTCGTGAATCTTACGGGACCGTTTTGAGGATGTTTAATGTTTCCACCCTTCGATGGCATGTATTTATGCCTAAGTCTAATTTTTTGCAAATTTACGTCGTACACTAAAATCGGGATCCCCGTGACTACGCGGTCGGTTCCTACGAGTCACATTATTCCCCTACGAGGAGTTTGTGACTCTTAAGGGACCGTTTTGAGGTTGTTTTACATTTTCACCCTTCGATGGCATGTTTTTATGCCTAAGTCCAATTTTTTGAAAATATACATCATACACTCAAATCGGGAGCCCCGTGACTAACTGGTCGGTTCCTACGAGTCACATTGGTCCCGTGCAAGGTGTTCGTGACTCTTACATTATCGTTTTGAGGTTATTTTATATTTTCAACCTTCGATGGCATGATTTTATGCCTAAGTCTATTTTTTTGCAAATATACGTCGTACAGTCAAATCGGCAGCCCCATGACTACACGATCGGTTCCTACGAGTCATATTGTTCCCGTGCAAGGTGTTGAGACTCTTACGGGATCGTTTTGAGGCTATTTTACGTTTCCAACCTTCGATGGCATATTTTTATGCTTAAGTCATTTTTTTTTCAAATTTACGTCGTACACTCAAATCGCGAGCCCCGTGACTACGCAGTCTGTTCCTACGAGTCACATTGGTCCCATGTGAGGTGTTCGTGACTCTTACGGGACCGTTTTGAGGCTGTTATATATTTTTACCCTTCGATGGCATGTTTTTATGCTTAAGTTTAATTTTTTGCAAATTTACGTCGTACACTCAAACCGTGAGCCTCGTGACTACGCGATCGATTCCTATGAGTCACATTGGTCTCGTACGAGGTGTTCGGGACTCTTACGAGACCGTTTTGTTGATGTTTTGCATTTTCACCCTTCGATGGCATGTTTTTATGCCTAAGTCTAATTTTTTGCAAATTTGGGTCGTACACTAAAACCGTGAGCCCCGTGACTATGTGGTCGGTTCCTACGAGTCACATTGTTCCCGTGCGAGGTCTTTGTGCGTCTTACGGGACCGTTTGAGGCTATTTTATGTTTTCACCCTTCGATGGCATGTTTTTATGTCTAAGTCGAATTTTTTGCAAATTTACGCCGTACACTAAAATCGGGAGCCCCGTGACTATGCGGTTGGTTCCTACGAGTCACATTGTTCCCGTGCGAGGTGTTTCTGACTCTTACAGGACCGTTTTGAGGTTGTTTTACATTTTCACCCTTCGATGCATGTTTTTAAACGTAATTCAATTTTTTAAATTTACGTCGTACACTCAAACCGTGAGCCCCGTGACTACGCGCTCGATTTCTACGAGTCATGTTGGTCCCGTTCGAGGCGTTCGTGACTCTTACGGGACCGTTTTGAGGCTGTTTTACATTTCACCCTTCGATGGCATGTTTTTTTGCTTAAGTCTAATTTTTTGCAAAGTTACGTCGTACAATCAAATCGGGAGCCCCGTGAGTACCAGGTCGGTTCCTACGAGTCACATTGGACCTGTGCGACGTGTTTGTGAATCTTACGGGACCGTTTTGAGGCTATTTTACATTTTCACCCTTCGATGGCATGTTTTTATGCCTAAGTCTGATTTTTTACAAATTTATGTCGTACACTAAACCCGAGAGCCTCGTGACTACGCGGTCGATTCCTACGAGTCACATTGTTCCCGTGTGAGGTGTTTGTGACTCTTACAGGACTGTTTTGAGGCTGTTTTATATTTTCACCCTTCGATGGCATGTTTTTATGCCTAAGTCTAATTTTTTGAAAATATACATCGTACACTCAAACTAGGAGCCCCGTGACTAAGGGGTCAGTTTCTAGGAGTGACATTGGTCCCGTGCGAAGTGTTCATGAATCGTACGGGACTGTTTTCAGGTTGTTTTACATTTTCACCCTTTCGATGGCATGTTTTTATGCCTAAGTCCAATTTTTTGAAAATATACATCGTACACTCAAACCGGGAGTCTCGTGACTAAGCGGTCGGTTCCTATGTGTCACATTGGGTCCGTGCAAGGTGTTCACGACTCGTACATTATCGTTTTGAGGTTGATTTATATTTTCTCCCATCGATGGCGTGTTTTTATGCTTAAGTCTAATTTTTTGCAAATTTATGTCCTAGGATCAAATCGGAAGCCCCGTGACTACCTAGTCGGTTCCTACGGGTCACATTGGTCTCGTACGAGGTGTTCATGACTCTTACGAGACCGTGTTGAGGATTTTTTATGTTTTCACCCTTCGATGACACATTTTTATGCTTAAGTCTTTTTTTTGCAAATTTACGTCGTACACTCAAACCGGGAGCCCCAGTGACTACGCGCTCGGTTTCTACGAGTCACATTGGTCCCGTACGATGTGTTCGTGACTCTTATGGGACCGTTTTGAGGCAATTTTACATTTTCACCCTTTGATGGCATTTTTTTATGTGTAAGTATAATTTTTTGCAAATTTACGTCGTACAATCTAATCGGGAGCCCCGTGAGTACCAGGTCGGTTCCTACGAGTCACATTGGACCCGTGCGAGGTGTTCGTGAATCTTACGAGATCATTTTGAGGCCATTTTACATTTTCACCATTCGATGGCATGTTTTTATGCCAAAGTCTAATTTTTTGCAAATTTACATCGTACACTCAAACCGGGATCCCCGTGACTAGGCGCTCGGTTTCTACGAGTCACATTGGTCCCGTGCGAGGTGTTCGTGACTCTTACGGGACCGTTTTGAGGTTGTTTTACATTTTCACCCTTCGATGGCATTTTTTTTGCTTAAGTCAAATTTTTTGCAAATTTACGTCGTACAATCAAATCGGGAGCCCCATGACCCAGGTCGGTTCATACGAGTCACATTGGACCCTTGCAAGGTGTTCGTGAATCTTACGGGACCGTTTTGGGTCTATTTTACATTTTCACCCTTCGGCGGCATGTTTTTATGCATAAGTTTAATTTTTTACAAATTTATGTCGTACACTAAAATCGAGAGCCCCGTGACTACGCGGTCGGTTCCTACGAGTCACATTGTTCCCGTGCAAGGTGTTTGTGACTCTTACAGGACCGTTTTGAGGCTATTTTACATTTTCACCCTTTGATGGCATGTTTTTATGCCTAAGTCTAATTTTTTGAAAATATACATCGTACACTCAAACCGGGAGCCTCGTGACTAAGCGGTCGGTTCCTACGAGTCACATTAGTCTCGTGCAAGGTGTTCGCGACTCATACATTATCGTTTTGAGGTTGTTTTACATTTTCACCCATCGATGGCATGTTTTTATGCTTAAGTCTAATTTTTTGCAAATTTACGTCGTAGACTCAAACAGGGAGCCCCGTGACCCCGGTCGGTTCCTACGGGTAACATTGGTCTGGGACAAGGTGTTTGTGACTCTTACGAGACCGTTTTGAGGCTGTTTTACATTTTCACCCTTCGTTGGAATGTTTTTATGCCTAAGTCTAATTTTTTTGCAAATTTACGTCATAAACTGAAATTGGGATCCCCGTGACAACGCAATCGGTTCCTACGACTCATATTGGTCTCGTGCGATGTGATTGTGAATCTTACGGGACCGTTTTGAGTCTATTTTACATTTTCAACCTTCGATGGCATGTTTTTATGCTAAAGTCTCATTTTTTGTAAATTTACGTCGTACACTAAAATCAGGAGCCCCGTGACTACGCGGTCGGTTCCTACGAGTCACATTGTTCCCGTGCGAGGTGTTTGTGACTCTTATAGGACTGTTTTGAGGCTGTTTTACATTTTCACCCTTCGATGGCATGTTTTTATGCGTAAGTCTATTTTTTGAAAATTTACGTCGTACACTCAAACCGTGAGCCCCGTGACTACGCGATTGATTCCTACGAGTCACATTGGTCTCGTATGAGGTGTTCGTGGCTCTTACGAGACCGTTTTGTGACTGTTTTACATTTTCACCCTTCGATGGCATATTTTTATGCCTAAGTCTAATTTTTTGCAAATTTGTGTCCTACACTAAAACCGGGAGCCCCGTGACTATGTGGTAGGTTCCTACGAGTCACATTGTTCCCGTGCGAGGTCTCTGTGCCTCTTACGGGCCCGTTTTGATGCTATTTTATGTTTTCACCCTTCGATGGCATATTTTTATGTCTAAGTCTAATTTTTTGTAAATTTACGTCGTACACTAAAATCGGGAGCCCCGTGACTACGCGGTCGGTTCCTACGAGTCACATTGTTCTCGTGCGAGGTGTTTGTGACTCTTACAGGACCGTTTTGAGGCTATTTTACATTTTCACCCTTCGATGGCATGTTTTTATACGTAATTCTATTTTTTTTTTGTAAATTTACACCGTACACTCAAACCGTGACCCCCGTGACTACGCGATCGATTCCGACGAGTCACATTGGTCTCGTGCGAGGTGTTCGTGACTCTTACGAGACCGTTTTGAAGCTGTTTTACATTTTTACCCTTCGTTGGAATGTTTTCATGCCTATGTCTAATTGTTTGCAAATTTACATCGTAAACTGAAATTGGGAGCCCCGTGACATTGCCGTCGGTTTCGACGAGTCACATTGGTCCCGTGCGAGGTATTCGTGACTCTTACGGGACCATTTTGAGGTTGTTTTATGTTTTCACCCTTCGATGGCATGCTTTTAAGCTTAATTTTATTTTTTTGCAAATTTATGTCGTACACTCAAATCGGGACCTCCGCAACTACCCGATCTGTTCCTACGAGTCACATTAGTCCCGTACGAGGTGTTCGCGACTCTCACGAGACTGTTTTGAGGCTATTTTACGTTTTCACCCTTCGATGGTATGTTTTTATGCTTAAGTAATTTTATTTGCAAATCTACGTCCTACACTCAAACCGGGAGCCCCGTGACTACCCGGTCGGTTCCTACGAGTCACATTGGTCCTGTACGAGGTGTTCGTGACACTTACGAAATCGTTTTGAGGATTTTTTTTACTTTTTCACCCTTTAAGGGCATGTTTTTATGCTTAAGTCTAATTTTTTGCAAATTTATGTCGAGCACCCAAACCGGGAGCCCTGTGACTACGCGGTCGGTTCCTAAGAGTCACATTAGTCCTATGCGAGGTGTTCGTGACTCTTACAGGACCGTTTTGAGGTTGTTTTGCGTTTTCATCATTTGATGGCATGTTTTTATGCTTAAGTATATTTTTTTGTAAATTTACGTTGTAGACTCAAATCGGAAGCCCCGTGACTACGTGGTCGATTACTACGAGTCACATTGGTCCCGCGCTAGGCATTTGTGACTCTTACGGGACTGTTTTGAGGCTATTTTTATTTTCACCCTTCGATGGTATGTTTTTACGCCTAAGTGTAAGTTTTTGTAAATTTACGTCGTACACTCAAACCGGGAGCCCGTGACTACTCAGATGGTTCCTACGAGTCACATTGGTTATGTGTGAGGTGTTCGTGACCCTTACGGGTCCATTTTGTGGCTATTTTACATTTTCACCCTTCGATGGCATGTTTTTATGCTTAAGTCTAATTTTTTGCAAATTTACTTCGTACACTGAAACCGCCATCCCCGTCACTACGCGATCGGTTCCTACGAGTCAGATTGGTCCCGTGCGAGATGTTCATGACTATTACAAGAACATTTTGAGGCAATTTTATGTTTTCACCCTTCGGTGGTATGTTTTTATGCTTAAGTAAATTTTTTGCAAATTTACGTTGTACACTCAAACCGAGAGCCCCGTGACTATGCGGTCGATTCCGATGAGTCACATTCGTCCTGTGTGAGGTCTTCGTGAGTCTTACGAGACCGTTTTAAGGTAGTTTTATATTTTCTCCCTTCGATGGCATATATTCATGCCTAAGTCTATTTTTTTTCAAATTTACATCGTACACTTAAAGTGGGAGCCCCATGACTACGCAGTCGATTCCTACGAGTCACATTGGTCTCGTGCGAGGTGGTTGTGACTCTTACGAGACCGTTTGGAGGCTGTTTTATATTTTCACCCTTCGTTGGAATATTTTTATGCCTAAGTCTAATTTTTTGCAAATTTACGTCATAAACTGAAATTGGGATCCCCGTGACAACGCAATCGGTTCCTACGAGTCACATTGGTCCCGTGCGATGTGAACATGAATCTTACGGGACCGTTTTGAGTTTATTTTACATTTTCAACCTTCGATGGCATGTTTTTATGGCTAAGTCTCATTTTTTGCAAATTTACGTCGTACACTAAAATCAGGAGCCCCGTGACTACGCGGACGGTTCCTACGAGTCACATTGTTCCCGTGTGAGGTGTTTGTGACTCTTACAGGACTGTTTTGAGGCTGTTTTACATTTTCAGCCTTCGATGACATGTTTTTATGCATAAGTCTATTTTTTTGTAAATTTACGTCGTACTCTCAAACCGTGAGCCCCGTGACTACGCGATCGATTCCTACGAGTCACATTGGTCTCGTGGGAGGTGTTCGTGACTCTTATGAGACCGTTTTGTGGTTGTTTTACATTTTCACCCTTCGATGGCATATTTTTATGCCTAAGTCTAATTTTTTGCAAATTTGTGTCGTACACTAAAACCGGGAGCCCCGTGACTATATGGTAGGTTCCTACGAGTCACATTGTTCCCGTGCGAGGTCTCTGTGCGTCTTACGGGACCGTTTTGAGGCTATTTAATGTTTTCACCCTTCGATGGCATGTTTTTATGTCTAAGTCTGATTTTTTTTAAATTTACGTCGTAAACTAAAATCGGGAGCCCCGTGACTATGCGGTCGGTTCCTACGAGTCACATTGTTCTCGTGCGAGGTGTTTGTGACTCTTACAGGACCGTTTTGAGGCTATTTTACATTTTCACCCTTCGATGGCGTGTTTTTATACGTAATTCAATTTTTTTTGTAAATTTACACCGTACACTCAAACCGTGAGCCCCGTGACTACGCGATCGATTCCGACGAGTCATATTGGTCTCGTGCGAGGTGTTCGTGACTCTTACGAGACCGTTTTGAAGCTGTTTTACATTTTCACCCTTCATTGTTATGTTTTCATGCCTAAGTCTAATTGTTTGCAAATTTACATCGTAAACTGAAATTGGGAGCCCTGTGAGATTGCCGTCGGTTTCGACGAGTCACATTGGTCCTGTGTGAGGTATTCGTGACGCTTACGGGACCATTTTGAGGTTGTTTTATGTTTTCACCCTTCGATGGCATGCTTTGATGCTTAATTTTATGCTTTTGCAAATTTATGTCAGACACTCAAATCGGGACACCCGCAACTACCCGATCTGTTCCTACGAGTCACATTAGTCCCGTACGAGGTGTTCGCGACTCTCACGGGACTATTTTGAGGATATTTTACGTTTTCACCCTTTGATGGTATGTTTTTATGCTTAAGTAATTTTATTTGCAAATCTACGTCCTACACTCAAACCGGCAGCCCCGTGACTACCCGGTCGGTTCCTACGAGTCACATTGGTCATGTACGAGGTGTTCGTGACACTTACAAAATCGTTTTGAGGCTTTTTTTACTTTTTCACCCTTTGAGGGCATGTTTTTATGCTTAAGTATAATATTTTGCAAATTTATGTCGTGCACCCAAACCGGGAGCCCTGTGACTACGCGGTCGGTTCCTAAGAGTCACATTAGTCCTATGCGAGGTGTTCATGACTCTTACAGGACCGTTTTGAGGTTGTTTTGCGTTTTCATCGTTTGATGGCATGTTTTTATGCTTAAGTATATTTTTTTATAAATTTACGTCGTAGACTCAAATCGGAAGCCCCGTGACTACGCGGTCGGTTACTACGAGTCACATTGGTCCCGCGCTAGGCATTTGTGACTCTTACGGGACTGTTTTGAGGCTATTTTCATTTTCATCCTTCGATGGTATGTTTTTACGCGTAAGTGTAATTGTTTGCAAATTTACGTCGTACACTCAAACCGGGAGCCCGTGACTACTCGGTTGGTTCCTACGAGTCACATTGGTCATGTGCGAGGTGTTCGTGACCCTTACGGGTCCGTTTTGTGGCTATTTTACATTTTCACCCTTCGATGGCATGTTTTTATGCTTAAGTCTAATTTTTTGCAAATTTACTTCGTACACTGAAACCGCCATCCCCGTCACTATGCGATCGGTTCCTACGAGTCAGATTGGTTCCGTGCGAGAAGTTCATGACTATTACAGGACCATTTTGAGGCAATTTTATGTTTTCACCCTTCGGTGGTATGTTTTTATGCTTAAGTCTATTTTTTTGCAAATTTACGTTGTACACTCAAACCGGGAGCCCCGTGACTATGCGGTCGGTTCCGATGAGTCACATTGGTCCTGTGTGAGGTCTTCGTGAGTCTTACGAGACCTTTTTAAGGTAGTTTTATATTTTCTCCCTTCGATGGCATGTTTTCATGCCTAAGTCTATTTTTTTTTCAAATTTACATCGTACACTTATGTGTGGGAGCCGCGTGACTACGCGGTCGATTCCTACGAGTCACATTGGTCTCGTGCGAGGTGTTTGTGACTCTTACGAGACCGTTTGGAGGCTATTCTATGTTTTTACCCTTTGCTGGCATGTTTTTATGCCTAAGTCTAATTTTTTGCAAATTTACGTCATAAACTCAAATCGAGAGCCCCGTGACAGTGGGGTCGGTTCCTACGAGTCACATTGGTCCTGTGCGATGTGTTCGTGAATCTTATGGGACCCTTTTGAGGTTATTTTATGTTTTCACCCTTCAATGACATGTTTTTATGCCTAAGTTTCATTTTTTGCAAATTTACGTCGTACACTAAAATCAGGAGCCCCGTGACTACGCGGTCGTTTCCTACGAGTCACATTGTTCCCGTGTGAGGTGTTTCTGACTCTTACAGGACTGTTTTGAGGCTGTTTTACATTTTCACCCTTCGATGGCATGTTTTTATGTCTATGTCTATTTTTTTGTAAATTTACGTCGTACACTCAAATCGGGAGGACGTAGTCGGTTCCTACGAGTCACATTGATCCCGTTCAAGGTGTTCGTGACTCTTACGGGACCGTTTTGAGGCTGTTTTACATTTTCACCCTTCGATGGCACCTTTTTATCCATAAGCCTAATTTTTTGTAAATTTATGTTGTACACTCAAACCGGGAGTCCCGTGACTACGCGCTCGGTTTTTACGAGTCACATTGGTCCCGTGCGAGGCGTTCGTGACTCTTACGGGACCGTTTTGAGGCTTTTTTATGTTTTCAACCTTCGATGGCATGTTTTTATGCCTAGGTCTCATTTTTTGCAAATTTACGTCGTACACTAAAATCAGGAGCCCCGTGACTACGCGGTCGGTTCCTACGAGTCACATTGTTCCCGTGTGAGGTGTTTGTGACTCTTACAGGACTGTTTTGAGGCTGTTTTACATTTTCACCCTTCGATGACATGTTTTTATGCATAAGTCTATTTTTTTGTAAATTTACGTCGTACTCTCAAATCGTGAGCCCCGTGACTACGCGATCGATTCCTACGAGTCACATTGGTCTCGTGTGAGGTGTTCGTGACTCTTATGAGACCGTTTTGTGGTTGTTTTACATTTTCACCCTTCGATGGCATATTTTTATGCCTAAGTCTAATTTTTTGCAAATTTGTGTCGTACACTAAAATCGGGAGCCCCGTGACTATGTGGTAGGTTCCTACGAGTCACATTGTTCCCGTGCGAGGTCTCTGTGCGTCTTACGGGACCGTTTTGAGGCTATTTTATGTTTTCACCCTTCGATGGCATGTTTTTATGTCTAAGTCTAATTTTTTGTAAATTTACGTCGTAAACTAAAATCGGGAGCCCCGTGACTACGCGGTCGGTTCCTACGAGTCACATTGTTCTCGTGCGAGGTGTTTATGACTCTTACAGGACCGTTTTGAGGTTGTTTTACATTTTCACCCTTCGATGGCATGTTTTTATACGTAATTCTATTTTTTCGGTAAATTTACATCGTACACTCAAACCGTGAGCCCCGTGACTACGCGATCGATTCCGATGAGTCATATTGGTCTCGTGCGAGGTGTTCGTGACTCTTACGAGACCGTTTTGAAGTTGTTTTACATTTTCACCCTTCATTGGAATGTTTTCATGCCTAAGTCTAATTGTTTGCAAATTTACATCATAAACTGATATTGGGAGCCCCGTGACATTGCCGTCGGTTTCGACGAGTCACATTGGTCCCGTGCGAGGTATTCGTGACTCTTACGGGACCACTTTGAGTTTTTTTTTGTTTTCACCCTTCGATGGCATGCTTTTATGCTTAATTTTATTTTTTTGCAAATTTATGTCATACACTCAAATTGGGACCCCCGCAACTACCCGATCTGTTCCTACGAGTCACATTAGTCACGTACGAGGTGTTCGCGACTCTCACGGGACTATTTTGAGGCTATTTTACGTTTTCACCCTTCGATGGTATGTTTTTACGCTTAAGTAATTTTATTTGCAAATCTACGTCCTACACTCAAACTGGGAGCCCCGTGACTACCCGGTCGGTTCCTACGAGTCACATTGGTCATGTACGAGGTGTTCGTGACACTTACGAAATCGTTTTCAGGCATTTTTTACTTTTTCACCCTTTGAGGGCATGTTTTTATGCTTAAGTATAATTTTTTGCAAATTTATGTCGTGCACCCAAACCGGGAGCCCTGTGACTACGCGGTCGGTTCCTAAGAGTCACATTAGTCCTATGCGAGGTGTTCGTGACTCTTACAGGACCGTTTTGAGGTTTTTTTGCGTTTTCATCGTTTGATGGCATGTTTTTATGCTTAAATATATTTTTTTGTAAATTTACGTCGTAGACTCAAATCGGAAGCCCCGTGACTACGCGGTCGGTTACTACGAGTCACATTGGTCCCGCGCTAGGCATTTCTGACTCTTACGGGACTGTTTTGAGGCTATTTTCATTTTCATCCTTCGATGGTATGTTTTTACGCGTAAGTGTAATTGTTTGCAAATTTACGTCGTACACTCAAACCGGGAGCCCGTGACTACTCGGTTGGTTCCTACGAGTCACATTGGTCATGTGCGAGGTGTTCGTGACCCTTACGGGTCCGTTTTGTGGCTATTTTACATTTTCACCCTTCGATGGCATGTTTTTATGCTTAAGTCTAATTTTTTGCAAATTTACTTCGTACACTGAAACCGCCATCCCCGTCACTACGCGATCGGTTCCTACGAGTCAGATTGGTTCCGTGCGAGAAGTTCATGACTATTACAGGACCATTTTGAGGCAATTTTATGTTTTCACCCTTCGGTGGTATGTTTTTATGCTTAAGTCTATTTTTTTGCAAATTTACGTTGTACACTCAAACCGGGAGCCCCGTGACTATGCGGTCGGTTCCGATGAGTCACATTGGTCCTGTGTGAGGTCTTCGTGAGTCTTACGAGACCTTTTTAAGGTAGTTTTATATTTTCTCCCTTCGATGGCATGTTTTCATGCCTAAGTCTGTTTTTTTTTCAAATTTACATCGTACACTTATGTGTGGGAGCCCCGTGACTACGCGGTCGATTCCTACGAGTCACATTGGTCTCGTGCGAGGTGTTTGTGACTCTTACGAGACCGTTTGGAGGCTATTTTATGTTTTTACCCTTTGCTGGCATGTTTTTATGCCTAAGTCTAATTTTTTGCAAATTTACGTCATAAACTCAAATCGAGAGCCCCGTGACAGTGGGGTCGGTTCCTACGAGTCACATTGGTCCTGTGCGATGTGTTCGTGAATCTTATGGGACCCTTTTGAGGTTATTTTATGTTTTCACCCTTCAATGACATGTTTTTATGCCTAAGTTTCATTTTTTGCAAATTTACGTCGTACACTAAAATCAGGAGCCCCGTGACTACGCGGTCGTTTCCTACGAGTCACATTGTTCCCGTGTGAGGTGTTTCTGACTCTTACAGGACTGTTTTGAGGCTGTTTTACATTTTCACCCTTCGATGGCATGTTTTTATGTCTATGTCTATTTTTTTGTAAATTTACGTCGTACACTCAAATCGGGAGGACGTAGTCGGTTCCTACGAGTCACATTGATCCCGTTCAAGGTGTTCGTGACTCTTACGGGACCGTTTTGAGGCTGTTTTACATTTTCACCCTTCGATGGCACCTTTTTATCCATAAGCCTAATTTTTTGTAAATTTATGTTGTACACTCAAACCGGGAGTCCCGTGACTACGCGCTCGGTTTTTACGAGTCACAATGGTCCCGTGCGAGGCGTTCGTGACTCTTACGGGACCGTTTTGAGGCTTTTTTATGTTTTCAACCTTCGATGGCATGTTTTTATGCCTAGGTCTCATTTTTTGCAAATTTACGTCGTACACTAAAATCAGGAGCCCCGTGACTACGCGGTCGGTTCCTACGAGTCACATTGTTCCCGTGTGAGGTGTTTGTGACTCTTACAGGACTGTTTTGAGGCTGTTTTACATTTTCACCCTTCGATGACATGTTTTTATGCATAAGTCTATTTTTTTGTAAATTTACGTCGTACTCTCAAATCGTGAGCCCCGTGACTACGCGATCGATTCCTACGAGTCACATTGGTCTCGTGTGAGGTGTTCGTGACTCTTATGAGACCGTTTTGTGGTTGTTTTACATTTTCACCCTTCGATGGCATATTTTTATGCCTAAGTCTAATTTTTTGCAAATTTGTGTCGTACACTAAAATCGGGAGCCCCGTGACTATGTGGTAGGTTCCTACGAGTCACATTGTTCCCGTGCGAGGTCTCTGTGCGTCTTACGGGACCGTTTTGAGGCTATTTTATGTTTTCACCCTTCGATGGCATGTTTTTATGTCTAAGTCTAATTTTTTGTAAATTTACGTCGTAAACTAAAATCGGGAGCCCCGTGACTACGCGGTCGGTTCCTACGAGTCACATTGTTCTCGTGCGAGGTGCTTATGACTCTTACAGGACCGTTTTGAGGTTGTTTTACATTTTCACCCTTCGATGGCATGTTTTTATACGTAATTCTATTTTTTCGGTAAATTTACATCGTACACTCAAACCGTGAGCCCCGTGACTACGCGATCGATTCCGACGAGTCATATTGGTCTCGTGCGAGGTGTTCGTGACTCTTACGAGACCGTTTTGAAGCTGTTTTACATTTTCACCCTTCATTGGAATGTTTTCATGCCTAAGTCTAATTGTTTGCAAATTTACATCATAAACTGATATTGGGAGCCCCGTGACATTGCCGTCGGTTTCGACGAGTCACATTGGTCCCGTGCGAGGTATTCGTGACTCTTACGGGACCACTTTGAGTTTTTTTTTGTTTTCACCCTTCGATGGCATGCTTTTATGCTTAATTTTATTTTTTTGCAAATTTATGTCATACACTCAAATTGGGACCCCCGCAACTACCCGATCTGTTCCTACGAGTCACATTAGTCACGTACGAGGTGTTCGCGACTCTCACGGGACTATTTTGAGGCTATTTTACGTTTTCACCCTTCGATGGTATGTTTTTACGCTTAAGTAATTTTATTTGCAAATCTACGTCCTACACTCAAACTGGGAGCCCCGTGACTACCCGGTCGGTTCCTACGAGTCACATTGGTCATGTACGAGGTGTTCGTGACACTTACGAAATCGTTTTCAGGCATTTTTTACTTTTTCACCCTTTGAGGGCATGTTTTTATGCTTAAGTATAATTTTTTGCAAATTTATGTCGTGCACCCAAACCGGGAGCCCTGTGACTACGCGGTCGGTTCCTAAGAGTCACATTAGTCCTATGCGAGGTGTTCGTGACTCTTACAGGACCGTTTTGAGGTTTTTTTGCGTTTTCATCGTTTGATGGCATGTTTTTATGCTTAAATATATTTTTTTGTAAATTTACGTCGTAGACTCAAATCGGAAGCCCCGTGACTACGCGGTCGGTTACTACGAGTCACATTGGTCCCGCGCTAGGCATTTCTGACTCTTACGGGACTGTTTTGAGGCTATTTTCATTTTCATCCTTCGATGGTATGTTTTTACGCGTAAGTGTAATTGTTTGCAAATTTACGTCGTACACTCAAACCGGGAGCCCGTGACTACTCGGTTGGTTCCTACGAGTCACATTGGTCATGTGCGAGGTGTTCGTGACCCTTACGGGTCCGTTTTGTGGCTATTTTACATTTTCACCCTTCGATGGCATGTTTTTATGCTTAAGTCTAATTTTTTGCAAATTTACTTCGTACACTGAAACCGCCATCCCCGTCACTACGCGATCGGTTCCTACGAGTCAGATTGGTTCCGTGCGAGAAGTTCATGACTATTACAGGACCATTTTGAGGCAATTTTATGTTTTCACCCTTCGGTGGTATGTTTTTATGCTTAAGTCTATTTTTTTGCAAATTTACGTTGTACACTCAAACCGGGAGCCCCGTGACTATGCGGTCGGTTCCGATGAGTCACATTGGTCCTGTGTGAGGTCTTCGTGAGTCTTACGAGACCTTTTTAAGGTAGTTTTATATTTTCTCCCTTCGATGGCATGTTTTCATGCCTAAGTCTGTTTTTTTTTTCAAATTTACATCGTACACTTATGTGTGGGAGCCCCGTGACTACGCGGTCGATTCCTACGAGTCACATTGGTCTCGTGCGAGGTGTTTGTGACTCTTACGAGACCGTTTGGAGGCTATTTTATGTTTTTACCCTTTGCTGGCATGTTTTTATGCCTAAGTCTAATTTTTTGCAAATTTACGTCATAAACTCAAATCGAGAGCCCCGTGACAGTGGGGTCGGTTCCTACGAGTCACATTGGTCCTGTGCGATGTGTTCGTGAATCTTATGGGACCCTTTTGAGGTTATTTTATGTTTTCACCCTTCAATGACATGTTTTTATGCCTAAGTTTCATTTTTTGCAAATTTACGTCGTACACTAAAATCAGGAGCCCCGTGACTACGCGGTCGTTTCCTACGAGTCACATTGTTCCCGTGTGAGGTGTTTCTGACTCTTACAGGACTGTTTTGAGGCTGTTTTACATTTTCACCCTTCGATGGCATGTTTTTATGTCTATGTCTATTTTTTTGTAAATTTACGTCGTACACTCAAATCGGGAGGACGTAGTCGGTTCCTACGAGTCACATTGATCCCGTTCAAGGTGTTCGTGACTCTTACGGGACCGTTTTGAGGCTGTTTTACATTTTCACCCTTCGATGGCACCTTTTTATCCATAAGCCTAATTTTTTGTAAATTTATGTTGTACACTCAAACCGGGAGTCCCGTGACTACGCGCTCGGTTTTTACGAGTCACATTGGTCCCGTGCGAGGCGTTCGTGACTCTTACGGGACCGTTTTGAGGCTTTTTTATGTTTTCAACCTTCGATGGCATGTTTTTATGCCTAGGTCTCATTTTTTGCAAATTTACGTCGTACACTAAAATCAGGAGCCCCGTGACTACGCGGTCGGTTCCTACGAGTCACATTGTTCCCGTGTGAGGTGTTTGTGACTCTTACAGGACTGTTTTGAGGCTGTTTTACATTTTCACCCTTCGATGACATGTTTTTATGCATAAGTCTATTTTTTTGTAAATTTACGTCGTACTCTCAAATCGTGAGCCCCGTGACTACGCGATCGATTCCTACGAGTCACATTGGTCTCGTGTGAGGTGTTCGTGACTCTTATGAGACCGTTTTGTGGTTGTTTTACATTTTCACCCTTCGATGGCATATTTTTATGCCTAAGTCTAATTTTTTGCAAATTTGTGTCGTACACTAAAATCGGGAGCCCCGTGACTATGTGGTAGGTTCCTACGAGTCACATTGTTCCCGTGCGAGGTCTCTGTGCGTCTTACGGGACCGTTTTGAGGCTATTTTATGTTTTCACCCTTCGATGGCATGGGCTAAGTCTAATTTTTTGTAAATTTACGTCGTAAACTAAAATCGGGAGCCCCGTGACTACGCGGTCGGTTCCTACGAGTCACATTGTTCTCGTGCGAGGTGTTTATGACTCTTACAGGACCGTTTTGAGGTTGTTTTACATTTTCACCCTTCGATGGCATGTTTTTATACGTAATTCTATTTTTTCGGTAAATTTACATCGTACACTCAAACCGTGAGCCCCGTGACTACGCGATCGATTCCGACGAGTCATATTGGTCTCGTGCGAGGTGTTCGTGACTCTTACGAGACCGTTTTGAAGCTGTTTTACATTTTCACCCTTCATTGGAATGTTTTCATGCCTAAGTCTAATTGTTTGCAAATTTACATCATAAACTGATATTGGGAGCCCCGTGACATTGCCGTCGGTTTCGACGAGTCACATTGGTCCCGTGCGAGGTATTCGTGACTCTTACGGGACCATTTTGAGTTTTTTTTTGTTTTCACCCTTCGATGGCATGCTTTTATGCTTAATTTTATTTTTTTGCAAATTTATGTCATACACTCAAATTGGGACCCCCGCAACTACCCGATCTGTTCCTACGAGTCACATTAGTCACGTACGAGGTGTTCGCGACTCTCACGGGACTATTTTGAGGCTATTTTACGTTTTCACCCTTCGATGGTATGTTTTTACGCTTAAGTAATTTTATTTGCAAATCTACGTCCTACACTCAAACTGGGAGCCCCGTGACTACCCGGTCGGTTCCTACGAGTCACATTGGTCATGTACGAGGTGTTCGTGACACTTACGAAATCGTTTTCAGGCATTTTTTACTTTTTCACCCTTTGAGGGCATGTTTTTATGCTTAAGTATAATTTTTTGCAAATTTATGTCGTGCACCCAAACCGGGAGCCCTGTGACTACGCGGTCGGTTCCTAAGAGTCACATTAGTCCTATGCGAGGTGTTCGTGACTCTTACAGGACCGTTTTGAGGTTTTTTTGCGTTTTCATCGTTTGATGGCATGTTTTTATGCTTAAATATATTTTTTTGTAAATTTACGTCGTAGACTCAAATCGGAAGCCCCGTGACTACGCGGTCGGTTACTACGAGTCACATTGGTCCCGCGCTAGGCATTTCTGACTCTTACGGGACTGTTTTGAGGCTATTTTCATTTTCACCCTTCGATGGTATGTTTTTACGCGTAAGTGTAATTTTTTTGCAAATTTACGTCGTACACTCAAACCGGGAGCCCGTGACTACTCGGTTGGTTCCTACGAGTCACATTGGTCATGTGCGAGGTGTTCGTGACCCTTACCGGTCCGTTTTGTGGCTATTTTACATTTTCACCCTTCGATGGCATGTTTTTATGCTTAAGTCTAATTTTTTGCAAATTTACTTCGTACACTGAAATCGCCATCCCCGTCACTACGCGATCGGTTCCTACGAGTCAGATTGGTCCCGTGCGAGAAGTTCATGACTATTACAGGACCATTTTGAGGCAATTTTATGTTTTCACCCTTCGGTGGTATGTTTTTATGCTTAAGTCTATTTTTTTGCAAATTTACGTTGTACACTCAAACCGGGAGCCCCGTGACTATGCGGTTGGTTTCGAAGAGTCACATTGGTCCTGTGTGAGGTCTTCGTGAGTCTTACGAGACCTTTTTAAGGTAGTTTTATATTTTCTCCCTTCGATGGCATGTTTTCATGACTAAGTCTATTTTTTTTTCAAATTTACATCGTACACTTATGTGTGGGAGCCGCGTGACTACGCGGTCGATTCCTACGAGTCACATTGGTCTCGTGCGAGGTGTTTGTGACTCTTACGCGACCGTTTGGAGGCTATTTTACGTTTTTACCCTTCGCTGGCATGTTTTTATGCCTAAGTCTAATTTTTTGCAAATTTACGTCATAAACTCAAATCGGGAGCCCCGTGACAGCGGGGACGGTTCCTACGAGTCACATTGGTCCTGTGCGAGGTGTTCGTGAATCTTATTGGACCCTGTTGAGGCTATTTTATGTTTTCACCCTTCAATGGCATGTTTTTATACCTAAGTCTAATTTTTTGCAAATTTACGTCGTACACTTAAATCAGGAGCCCCGTGACTACGTGGTCGGTTCCTATGAGTCACATTGTTTCCGTGCTAGGTGTTTGTGACTATAACAGGACCGTTTTAAGGATGTTTTACATTTTCACCCTTTGATGGAATGTTTTTATCCCTAAGTCTATTTTTTTGTAAATTTACGTCGTACACTCAAATCGGGAGGCCTGTAACTACGTAGTCGGTTCCTACGAGTCACATTGATCCCGTTCAAGGTGTTCATGACTCTTACGGGACCGTTTTGAGGCTGTTTTACATTTTCACCCTTCGATGGCACCTTTTTATCCATAAGTCTAATTTTTTGCAAATTTATGTTGTACACTCAAACCGGGAGTCCCATGACTACGCGCTCGGTTTTTACGAGTCACATTGGTCCCGTGCGAGGCGTTCGTGACTCTTACGGGACCGTTTTGAGGCTTTTTTATGTTTTCACCCTTCGATGGCATGTTTTTTTTCTTAAGTCTAATTTTTTACAAATTTACGTCATACACTCAAATCGGGAACTTCGTGAGTACCAGGTCGGTTCCTACGAGTCACATTCGTAACGTGTGAGGTGTTTGTGAACCTTACGGGACCGTTTTATGTTTGTTTTACGTTTTCACCCTTTGGTGGTATGTTTATTTGCCTAAATCTAATTTTCTACAAATTTACGTCGTACACTTAAACCGGAAGCCCCGTGATAATGAGGTCGGTTCCGACGAGACACATTATTCCTGTGCGAGGACTTCATGAGTTTTACGGGACCATTTTAAGGTTGTTTTACATTTTCTCCCTTCGATGGCATGTTTTTATGCCTAAGTCTATTTTTTTGTAAATTTACGTCCTACACTCAAATCGGGAACCTCGTGACTACGCGATCAATTCCTTCGAGTCACATTGGTCTCGTGCGAGGTGTTCATGACTTTTACGGGACTATTTTGAGGTTGTTTTACATTTTCACCCTTCGATGGCATGTTTTTAGGGTTAAGTAATTTTTTTACAAATCTACGTCGTACACATAATTCGGGAGCCCCGTGACTACCCGGTCGGTTCCTACGAGTCACATTGGTACCATACTAGGTGTTTGTGACTCTTATAGGACCGTTTTGAGGCTGTTTTACATTTTCACCCTTTGATGGCATGTTTTTATGCTTAAGTCCAATTTTTTGCAAATTGACATCGTGCACTCAAACTGGCAGCCCTGTGACTACGCGGTCGGTTCCTACGATTCACATTGGTCTCGTGCGAGGCATTCGTGACTCTTATGGGATTGTTTTGAAGTTGTTTTACATTTTCACCCTTCGATGGAATGTTTTTACGTGTAAGTCTAATGTTTGGCAAATTTACGTCGTACACTCAAACCGGGAGCCCCGTGACTACCCGGTCGGTTCCTACGAGTCACATTGGTCACGTGTGAGGTGTTCGTGACTCTTACGGGACCATTTTGTGGTTGTTTTACATTTTCACCCTTTGATGGCATATTTTTATGCTTAATTCTAATTTTTTGCAAATTTACTTTGAACAGTCAAATCGGGATCCCCGTCACTACGCAGTCGGTTCCCACGAGTCACATTGGTCCCGTGCGAGGTGTTTGTGACTGTTACGGGACCGTTTTGAGGATGTTTTTTTTCACCCTTTGGTGGTATGTTTTTATGCTTAAGTCTAATTTTTCGTAAATTTACGTTGTACACTCAAATCGAGAGCCCCGTGACTACGTGGTCGGTTCCTCCGAGTCACATTAGTCCCGTGCGAGGCATTCGTGACTCTTACGGGACCGTTTTGAGGCTGTTTTACATTTTCATCCTTTGATGGCTTGCTTTTGCGTGTAAGTCTAATTTTTTGCAAATTTACGTCGTACACTCAAACGGGGAGCCCCGTGACTACCCGGTTGGTTCCTACGAGTCACATTGGTCACGTGCGAGGTGTTCGTGACCCTTATGGAACCATTTTGTGGTTATTTTAGATTTTCACCCTTCGATGGCGTGTTTTTATGCTTAAGTCTAATTTTTTGCAAATTTACTTCGTACACTCAAACCGGGATCCCCATCTTTACGCAGTCGGTTCCTACGAGTGACATTAGTCCCGTGCGAGGTATTCGTGACTGTTACGGGACTATTTTGAGGCGGTTTTACGTTTTCACCCTTTGGTGGTTTGTGTTTTTGCCGAAGTCCAATTTTTTGTAAATTTACGTCGTACACTCAAATCGGGAGCCCCGTGACTATGCGGTCGGTTCTGACGAGTCACATTGGTCCCGTCCGAGGTCTTCATGAGTCTTACGGGACCGTTTTAAGGCTGTTTTACATTTTCTCCCTTCGATGGCATGTTTTTTTTGCCTAAGTCTATTTTTTGCAAATTTACGTCGTACACTCAAACCGGGAGCCCCATGACTACGCGGTCGATTCCTACGACTCACATTGGTCTCGTGCGAGGTGTTCGTGACTCTTATGGGACGGTTTTTAGGTTGTCTTTTGTTTTCTCCCTTCGCTGGCCATTTTTATGTGTAAGTCTATTTTTTTGCAAATTTACGTCGTACACTAAAATGGTGAGCCCCGTGACTACCGGGTGGCTTCCTATGAGTCACATTGGTTACGTGCGAGGTGTTCCTGACCCTTACGGGACCGTTTTGTGGTTGTTTTACGTTTTCACCCTTCGATGGCATGTTTTTATGCTAAAGTCTAATTTTTATAAATTTACTTCGTACACTCAAATTGGGATTCCCATGACTACACAGTCGGTTGCTACGAGTCACATTGGTCCCGTGCGAGGTGCTTGTGACTCTTACGGGACCATTTTGAGGCTGTTTTACGTTTTCACCCTTCGATGGCATGTTTTTATGCCTAAGTCTATTTTTTTATAAATTTACATCGTACACTCAAACTGGGAGCCCCGTGACTATGCGGTCGATTTCGACGAGTCGCATTGGTCCCGTGTGAGGTTGAGTCTTACGGGATCGTTTTAAGTTTTTTTTTAACATTTTCACCCTTCGATAGCATGTTTTTATGCATAAATCTATTTTTTTGCAAGTTTACGTCATACACTCAAACCGAGAGCCCCGTGACTACGCGGTCGTTTCCTACGAGTCACATTGGTCTCGTGCGAGGTATTCGTGACTCTTACTGGACCATTTTGAGGTTGTTTTAGGTTTTCACCCTTCGTTGGAATGTTTTTATGCCTAAGTCTAATTTTTTGCAAATTTACGTCGTAAACTCAAATCAGGAGCCCCGTGACAACGCGGTCGGTTCCTACGAGTCACATTGGTCCCGTGCAAGGTGTTCGTGAATCTTACGGGACCATTTTAAGGTTGTTTTACGTTTTCACTTGATGGCATGTTTTTATGCCTTAGTCTAATTTTTGCAAATTTACGTCTTACACTCAAACCGGGAGCCCCATTCTAGACCCGCAATCTGTGTATAGCCCTGAGCGACCAACCTAGCCATATTACGTATAATGGTACCATTCTCATCCATATAATTCTTGAAGATCCACTTAGTAATAATCAAATTCTTCTCACTAGGTCGAAGGACAAGTTCCCAAACATCATTCTTTATAAACTGAAGAAACTCTTCCTGCATAGGATATCTAGTGTTCATATTTAAGTGATTCTTTGATATTATTAGGCTAGACTTAGATGTGTATCTCAGAAAGCTAACAATATTATCTAGTTTAGCGTGATTCTTCCACCCTAGGGTGGGATCCTTTAAAATAGCGAAAGGGTCATGACTCTTGCGAACATAAGCATGTGTGTCCCTAAGTCAGGAGTAGGATTGGTGTGTGAGGAACAACGGGATCATCACTAGGGGTTACATCATCATCACACAAATGGTAAAAATCAACAAACGCCTATGGCTCATCATCTTTAACAGTGATGTTTATTAGCTCCATAACCTTAGAGCCGCTCAGGTTAAAAACTCAGTATGCTCTACTCGTCGATGAATATCCTAACAAAATTCCCTTGTCGTTCCATGATTCGAACTTTCCTAATTGCTCTCTATCCCTAACGATGTAGCATTTACTCCCCAAGGCAAAAAAATACGAAAGGTTGAGATTCTTACCTGTCTGCAATTCATCTGGCATTTGAAGTGTGTGCGGATGAAGATATACTCTATTCATCGTGTGGCATGCAGTAGACACCGCCTTTGCCTAAGACCTCATAGAAACTCTATGACCTAGAATCATAGATCTAGCTATCCTCAGAATCTTTTGATTTTCCTCTCAATAATACCATTTTATTAAGGAGTTTTCATGAACAAAAGTTAATGTTTAATTTTGAGGCTATCACAATAATGATCCATCTTTGTTTCTTTAAATTGTATGTCATTTCCACTACCCATTCTATTTATGGTGACATCATGTTGATTTTACAGGACACAACACTTGGTCATAAGAAACTCTACAGCATCGGATATATCTCTCAGTAAACCAACTATAGAATAACGAGACAAATCATCTACTATCACAAGGATATACCTCTTACCACCTAGACTCTCATTGAGAGTAAGACCCATAAGATCCATATGATTTAACTCAAGGACGCGTGTAGTGCTAATGGAATTCAACTTCCGATGGGGACTACGGAATTGTCTTCCCTGCTGGAAAGGACCATAATCCATGGAAGTTGGCTTTCTAAGTGACGACAAGCCACATACTAGGTCTTTTTTCGCTAAATGCGTTGAATCTCTAAAATTAATGTGACCTAAATTTTGATGCCACATATACATAGAAGAGGTTGTGGTGTTGTTGCACACAAATGAGGACTTGGACACAATCCCATAATAGTTATCTTCTATCCTCACCACTTAAAGTAGAAGTTTATCGGCTTAATAATAAACGTTATACTCATTCCGGTTGAACTTCACAGAAAAGTTTGGGTTGCACAACTGGATAACGCTGAGAAGGTTTTCTTTCAAACCTTTGACGTACAAAACATTATCTATCTTAGGAAAACCGAGGATCTCTATTATACCTCATCCTATAATTCTAGATTTACTCCTATATCCAAAGGTGACTTTACAGTCCTTGCGATCCTCGATGCTGGTAAAAAAATGAGATGTCACCAGTTATATGCCTGGAGTAACCACTGTTAAAATACCACTGGGAATTATTATGAGCCTTAAGAGCTACATGGACAATAAGGGATTTCTCTTCATTCTTAGGCACCCAAGTTTTGGTGACTCTTTGTTTACCCATGTCGTTGTTGGGTCTAGTCAGGATATTGGAAGTATCCACTAAAGGAAAAGACATCCGTTAGAACACTTCCATCACAGTATGAGAAGTGGAATCAAGAAACTCAACCAGTACTTTAAGGCTAGCAAAATCATTAAAGTTGTGCGACGGAGTATGTGTATGTCGAGTCCAACCCAAATTATAGCAAAACTCTCTAAGGTGGCATTTTCTCTTGCAATTAGTGAATAAATAAATAGTCTTAGGCCAGCCTTAGTTTACGTTTCTTGGCCGAACATTCCTTTGGGGTTTGGGTTGATGTTCAAATGGATTCACAATGAAATAAGGAACTGGTTTTGGTGCGACATGTGACGTGGAAGCATCATCAAAAACTATTCCCTGCCTCTCACCAAACCCTAAATCGGGGTTGTGGAGAATCTTCCCCATCTTTCGAAATATGTCCTCAATATTTACCTTGACCTCCTAGGCTCTCTCAAGATCCTGAGTAAGTCAGGCTACAAGATCTTCAAGTTTCTTCTAAGTCTCCATGGATGCAAGGAGCTCACTTATAAGACTATCCACCTATTTCGTTAAGTACCCTTTCTCTTTGTCAAAACTACTATCTCCCTAAAAGATCCTTCTCTCTCTAAAAGCTCTTTATCCCCAAAATCGCTCTCTCTCTCTCTCTCTCTCTCTCTCTCTCTCTCTCTCACACACACACACACACACACACACACACACACACACACACACACACACATACACACACACACGCGTGCGCACACATGCTAACAGAGGAATCTTTCTCTCATCTCTCCTAAATCCTTCTCTAGTGCAATGATCCTAGTTGCTAACCCTTTGTTTCACTTTTTCATTTTAAAGGACTTAGCGTATAACTCGATGTAAGCATGTTGCAGGTCACACTCACTCTCACTTGTAGCATCGTCTCCCCCACTCACATTGTTTTCACTGTCCAGGTGTCCCTGTGAAGTATCTTCCTTATCATAGTGAGGTTCATTATAAGTACTCACTTGATTAGCCATAAATGCGATGAAGCTACATTCATGTGGTGATTCTTCTCATGAATCCATCAACTCAACCTCGCTCTCATCACTAAGGGTGGCATTTAAAGTAGGTTTTCCCTTTATTTGAATCTTTAATGTAGTTTGGAATTCATATGATTTGTGACCTCTCTCATCACACTTGTAACACCTCTCTTCCTCTCTCTTTAAGTTGTCTTTTTTATCCTTTTTAAATTTTTTCCAATTTTTATTTTTCTCAAAACTCTTTTTATCTTTAAAATTTTCGTTACTTTTTAGTTTGAGAAATTTCTTGAAATTATAAGCAAAAAGGGCTAAATCATCAAAATCAGAGTCATACTCAGAATCGAACGAAACTTCATCTCTCTTTTTTTATGACTCCACTCTCTTCCTGGATTACTCCTCACTTTTTCTATATTAGGCCTTAAGTGCAATCCCTTTTCCTTTCGATTTAATCATTTTAGGAAACATGTCGATTTTGTAAGTCTAAAGATCTCCAACAAGCTCTTCTAACCTAAGTGAATCCAACATTCCTAAGGAACTAAGCACAGTGACTTTCAGGAAAAAATTGGTAGGCAATGATCTTAATGTCTTTTTAACTACTCTCGTGTCAGGAATTTTTCACCAAGATTAAAACTAGTATTAACAATATCTGACAGACGTGCATAAAACTCATCAAAACTTTCAGATTAAGCATGGTTATGGTTTTAAACTGAGTTGTTAAATTTTGCACTTTAGATGCCTTAACAGAATTTGTGCCCTCGTGTGTAAGTTTCATGATATACCATGCCTCTTTTGACGTGGTACACGTCACGATACGTCAAAAATCATTGGGTAAGACAACTTTGGAAATTGTACCAAGGCCATATGAATTAAGTTCTCCACTTAAATTCATCCTTAATCCAGTTAGACACGAGTTTAAGATTGGTCACATTATCTACGGTGATAGTGGGAGGAGTCTACCTTTAAAGTTGATTTCATGCGGTCTTTCCAATAACCATAGCTTGTACCATCAAAAACTAGAATTCAATTATATAAGTTATCCATTGAACTTAGCTTTTTCAAAAAACAATTTTTTTCCATTAAATTGATATCCAGAAAAATTTTGCGAAAAAATTACACGGTAGAATTGTGTAAATGGCTATGATACTAATTTGAGAGTGCACTTCCGTTCAATGCCACAACTTATTTAATTAAACTCCAATTTTTGTATCTAGTTTTTAATTAACCCTAAATATGCATCTAAGTGATTGAAAGCAATAAATTTATCAAGAATGCAATCAAATGATCACATAATCAATTTCATGAAAAATCCCGAAAAGGGGAAAAACCTATTATTTCACTATTTAATGCAAACCTCGACTTACATGTACATAGAGAAATAAAGAAAATGATTGGCGAATACCTGCAGGGCTCGAGTCGTTGTCTTCAGCAAGGGCTCCTATAAGAACTCAAAGAATTAGCAATGGAGATAGCTTCTCTTCTCGATAAGTACCACTCCAAGATTTGGTACTATTAATATACAGGTTTCTCACAGATTCACAAACATATATAAGGAGTTTTGAGTGAATCAAAAATAGGGTTTAACCTTAAATTATGAAAACTTAAATTGCAGCAGGTCTGTAAAAGGCGAAGTTAAAAAGTCTTACAAAATACCTAATGAGAGGAGGTATTTATAAGCGAAGTAAAAAATCAAGGCGATGGCATGTCATTTGAATGACATGTGTGTGTCGTTAGAATGATATAGATATCACATTAGATCAATCTTCGAACGACCTAAAAAATGACATACCAAAAACCAAAATAATATATGGTCATTTGATCCATATTAGATCTGTGATCGGGAGACCTTATCAAACGACATGTCCATGTTGTTAGAATGACATGTCCATGTCGTTTGAACGACCTTAAGTAAAAATCATTATTTTTAAATGCCAACCTTGTTTTTGATAAATTGAAATCAGTTATAAAATCAATTTTAAAATCTCCTAAATATAATTGCAAAAATTAAGAACTTCAAATAAAAATTATTCCATTAACGTAGTGGGGTAGTGGAGATCGGTTGAAGTATAACGTCGTACATTTGAAGATGATGGGTGCATGATGAAAAGAACGATGCTAATGATTCGAATAGTATCCATCTTGGATGATCGTGTGTAAACGTGACGAATGTAATGGTATATGACATATCAACTCTTATCTAGGATAACTCCATCAGTTCTTAGATTCTAGAGGATAATCAAAAGATTTTGTCCTTATAGAAATATACTTATGGGCGATGCGTACAATAAGCACATGTCATGTCCAATTAATGAGATGTTTGCATATTTGGAGATGGGTGACTCAGATGACTTTTTCCAGTGCATCGGTGATCCAAGAAGGGTTGAAATAGTTTATAATAGGTACCCGGGTGTTATGTTTAGGTTTCGGGCACTATTTAGACATAGAATGACCCGTATAAGGGCAGGAGGACAATTTACTCTTAGGGTTAAGTGGGAAAATGGGACTAAGGTGGATTATGGAGGTATTTAAATGTAGGTAATGTGGATGGCAACCCACTTTTGAAATTATTTATAATTGAGATTGAGAGAGAGTTCAAGAGAGGAGAAAAGAGGTGTAGGGGGCTTGAAAGTAATCTTGTGATTAGAGTTATTTCCTACTCCTAACAAAAGAGGCTCAGAAAAGAAGCTCAGCGAGGGAGCACAACGAGGAATCTTAAAGTCACATGCGAGGAAATTTTCCTTTAAAGCACATCTTTATGTCCGTTTTGATTACTTAGTCAAATTATATCTTTTAATTGTATTAATTGTAGTCCATAACAATTATAAATATTTGTGTTAGGTTAAAAGGTACTTGCGATAGACCAAGTTTGTCAGGGCTTAGGAGAGCTTACATGCTCTATCGAATGACATGACCGTGGGAACTTCAGAAGGACCTATTTGGAGGATTGAGAAGTAAGGCAGCGTTTAGGATTTCTTTAACCATTTTAAATACAGATGGTAAAACACCGAGAGACCATATTATGTGGAAGGTTATGCAGAGTAACCTAAAGTTACATCTTGCATTGAGCCTTGATCCAAACATCCCACTACCGAAAGTCACATATACTTTGAGAGATGTGACGAGCCACCTACCCGTTGTTCAATCCAAACATTAGTAAACCATTGTTGTATTAGGGCTATTAGATGGCTTGGTGGATTACCACTATCGTGATAGTCCTCTAATGCACAGTTAGTACCCAAAAGGTATTTATTGGCTTTAATGTTTAAAACGTAGGACAGGCTGACCCATCAGGCATTTAATGTTTGTGAGTTAAAGTGTGAGTGGAATGTCTTTTGCATTTATAAGGACTGAGACATCTTGAGAGAGGGTTCGGGCTATTTATCAACCCTAACCACTACTGAGAAGGGATAGTTCTTCCTAGAGAGAGAAAAAATTCCATTCTTGAGAGAAAAATGAGTTATCGAAAACCATAGTTTACTCACTCACCATTCACATTAGTTACGAAGATTTTATTAGGTAGCCAAAGACACTAAAGGATGTTGATGTGTTGGCTGCCTGCCAATGTGTATCTAGGGTACTTACTTCTTTCTCCTTTTGACTGAGTGGTTTTCGAGATTCTTTTGTTATCGTTTGAGTTATATACAGCTGATTTTTTAGTTCAATATGAGTATTTGTTTTATACAATATTATGTGTTCATCTGTGATTGCTGAGGATGTTTGGGTTAGTGGTTTATCACCATATCTATAGGGGTTACACCTCTGATCGTGTTGTAACACCTTCATACCTAAGATAAATCCTTTCTTACAAAAGGAAGAAAGAAAGATAAAAGGTTTAGAGAATAAATCAAAGAGGCTATCTCCGGATTAAACCCATCGTCAAACGTAGAGAATAACGAATTAAATCCACAATGGTAAGTATTTTCTTGCTTTAAATTGTAATCATATGTAGTTAATCACTTTCATGGTTAATGAGAAAAGTCTGGGATTTAAAGCTATAAAGATTGAAACTTTAATTGATTGATGTAGAGATATAGATGATTATAGATTTCTGATTTGTATTGATTACTAGTTGTAATTGACTATAAAAGAATTTTAAAATCAATTCAGGGTTTACAATAGTGAACATGTAGAACGAAAATCATATTGGGGAAAATTTCTAAGTGGAAGGATTGTCGTTTAATTTGTAATCTAAGGTTTTTAAAAAAAGTATTCATGGTTAATTGTGTGTTACAATGCTTCTGGAACATTAGTATAATGATATATGAGGTCGATGTTTATGAATGGGATGGTTTGGGACCTATATTGGAGGGTTTGTAGAAGAAAAACTCGAGGAAGAAGATGACAGGCAGTCCAGAAAACTGAACCGGGTTAATGGGGGAGTATACGAATTTAGTCAACTACAGAACTGGTTCGATTTGCTGGCCTGTCCAGTTTTTATTCATGAGTTGTTTTAAGCCATTAAAGCTTGGGGAATGACTGTAGGGGCTTCCTAGGTTTTATGGGACTGCTGGGGAAAACTTTTCAGGATTTAGTTTGTGCGATAGGCTAAGGAATAGATGGGTTCGGGTGTGGAGAACCAGGAATTCAAGTCAGTAAATATTTAGAGCCTTAATTGGGATCTTAGTTCGAACTTCGGGATTGAGAGACTAGTGTGCTGTGGGATATGCGTACATATACACACACACACACACACATATATATATATATATATATATATATATATATATATATATATATATATATATATATATATATATATATATATATATATATATATATATATGTGTGTGTGTGTGTGTGTGTGTATGTATATATAAGTGTGTTTGTGTGTGTGCAATTTGTTTGTATTAAACATACCTACTCAGTAGTTCTATTATAAGAGGTTTTGTGTAGTGGGAAATCGACCCTTGTGTTAACCAGTAAGTGTCGAATTGATTCTTTGGGTAATAGTACTATTGCATGACCACTATCCACGTGTGAGGATCGGTATTAGTTTTACGACCCGTTAGGTGCGATGTGGTATTCTTACAACCCCTGGACATATGTTTATGACCACGTTCGAGGTATGTCTATATTTTTGGGCTCGGTGGCAAGATTCGAACTGAGTGGCTCAGTGTGATGCTTGATGTCTAGGGCCTAATAGCATATGAGGGATGTATCCACGAGGTCCATAATCTGGGGCTACAGTTATACGTATAAAGCGAGTGATACACACACAGACACACATATATATATATATATATATATATGTGTGTGTGTGTGTGTGTGTGTGTGTGTGTGTGTGTGTGTGTGCATGTTTATATGATATAGTGTGTATCTATCTGTAGCACGAGGGAATCTATGTTATATTTATTGTGCGAATAATTATTTATAGCACGTGTATCAGTACGGTATTATTAATAAACGTATACCTAGTGAAGGTAGTAATACTTAGATAATGAAGAGTTTTAGCAGGGGTTGGGCTTCGATAGTAGTTACATGTCCTAGTTAGACCATGTAGTTTAATTAGGATAGTAAAATGAACAAGTTAGGTGTGCACTGTAGTTGAGAGGTGAAGTTTTATCTCATGTGAGTGAGATCGGTTAATTATGAAAGTAATACACTAAAAGTTTTAATCGTTTTAAAATAGTTAATTACGTGCAAGATATTTTCTACGTTTTGGTCTTTGACCCACATACAATTGTTTTTCCTTGTTTTTCTTTTAAAATCCATGTGTGCAGCAGCAGTAGCCGAGACCATAGGTATATATCCAATATTTCCGTTGCAGTAGCCGTGGACGCCACATGACTAAACTTATCCACCTAATCCTTTCAATATAGATAGGATATTATTTCATTCCAGTTTCTAATTGGGCGTGTTACCCGTAGATGGATAGGATTTTACATCACTATTAGGATGTTTTATTTCAATACTTAATTTTTATTCAGCTTGATTTAGTGGATGTTATTATTTGGTTATCGCAGGTTTATTTAGTTCACTTTTGTTATTTATCTTTGCATGAGGATTATTCTATTCATTTTGTTGCATGGTTTTATTCATATTATTTATATTGATTGTTGCAACAGTGATGTTGAGAATGAGACCATACTGAGATTCCTATTTTATTTTAGTGGAGGATTGTCCATCCAGTATAAGAAAAGGTGGGTTGTCACACTAGCTACCCTTGAAATCGAGAACACACATCCTCGTCATATGCCCTAGCATATTATTCACCCCCTTCTGTCTTCCCATTGGTCTGTGAATTACATGCCACGCTCAAATGCAATTTTCTCAACAATGCCTCCTAAAACCTCTGTAGGAAGTGGGACATAAAAATGTTGCCCTGATCAGAAATAATTTTGATCGGAACTCCGTGCAATCTCACTATCTATGCAATAAAGAGTTGGCCATATTTCAATATTATGTAGTCGACCTGAATAGGTGAGATATGAGGTAACTTAGTCAAATAGTACACAATAACCCAGATGGAATCAGAACCGCTCTATGATGTCAGCAACCTTGTCAGTAAATTCATTGATATACTCTCCAGCTTCCATGCCGAATTCTCCAGTACCTATAAAACCTCGGCTGGTCTCTAATGATCAACCTTCACCATTTGTCAAGTGGTTCACCTAGAGACAAACTTTGTGATGTCTTTTTTCATACGATCCTACCAATACTGCCTCCACATATCTTGGTACATCTTGTCCTCTCTTAGATTAACTGAGAATTGTGACTCGTTCGACTCTTCCATGATTGCGCATCGTAGGTCCTCATGATTCGGTATAATAAGCCTCCTACTAAAGCATAAGCCACCCTCAATACTGACTTAATAGAACTCCACTCCATCTACAAACAAATATCGCACCATCTCCTGACAAGATGGATCTCTCGCATGTGCCTTTACAACCCTCAAAATGATCTCAGGTGTGATGGTCATCACTGCCATATAAGCCCTTATGACCTCCTCCTCCTAATGAAGCTCATCTCACTTTGCCTTCTAAATTGTTACCAATTGGCCCATAGTCTTACGACTCAGTGCACCGTCCACTATGTTAGCCTTCCTCGAATGGTACTAAATGTCTAACTGATAGTCTTTCAAAAATTTAAGCGACCTGCACTACCTCATATTCGTCTCCTTTTGCATGAAAAGATACTATAATGACTTGTGGTCTGTGAACAGATGAAATAACTAATCCAATAAATAATGTCTCCAAATACTTAAGGCAAAAACAAATGTTGCTAACTCCAAGTCATGCGTGGTATAATTCTTCTCATTGGGCTTAAGCTTGTGAGATGCAAAAGTTGTAGCACACTCATCCTATTGTAAAACTCCCTCAAGTACCTATAGGGACATGTGTATAAAAATAAACTACTCCATTCCTCCCCTAGCCAGTGCGAGTACTTGAGAAGAAGTCAACTTTTCCTTTAACTCATTAAAATCTAAGAAAAGGTAGGCCCTTATGAGTCAAATTCGTCGAAGGACCCACAATCTTTATAAAAAAACTATGATAAATCGACGGTATTAACCCACCAATCCTAGAAAACTATGAACCTCTATTGGTATAATGGGCTAGCCTCACTCCCTCATAACTGACACTTTAATCAAATGCACTAAAATTCCCCGATCGAGGAAAATATGACCCATGAACTATACTTCTTGTAACTAGAACCCACATTTATCAAACTTGGCATAAAACTGATGATTTCATAAAGTCTGAAGGACCATTAGTGAATGTTGTGCATGTTCTCCATCTATCCAAGAATAAACCAGAATGTCATCTATGAAGACAATGACAAACTAATCTAAGAAATGCCTGAACACTAGGTTCATAATATCCACGAAAACTATCGGTGCATTGGTTATCCCAAACGGCATAATCCTAAACTCATAATACCATATCTCATCAAAAATGTTGTCTTAGGGACATCCTTCTCCATGTTTCGTAACTGATGGTATCCTAACCTCAAATTAATTTTTTAGAAGTAGTATTCTCCTCTTAGTTGATCGAAAAAGACATCGATACTCGCTAACGGATATTTGTTTCAAATCGTGACTTTATTTAATTCTCGATAGTCAATACATAACCTCAATGAACTGTATTTATTCTTTATAGACATTATTGTATCATCCAAGGTGAGGTAATTCTACTGATAAAACCCTACCCCAAAAGATGTTGAATTTGATCTCTTAATTCCTCTACCTCTAATGGAGCGATAGAGTACGGTTCATGTGATATTTGTCTAGTCCCCGGAGCTAAGTGTATCACAAACTCAATTTCCAGACTCGACAATAACCTCGATATCTCCTAAAAAATGTCATCAAAGACCCTAACAACAAGGATCGAATATAATGAGACGACAGTACCATTTGAAGTCTTCTCCTTAATGTAAAACAAATAAATTCTCGGCCCTCCCTCGGGACAAAGTATTTTTACTAGAAACATATCATATTATGGAATGGCGAACACAACAGTCATACTATAACAGTCCGTCATCGCTCTATACATCTCTTACCAGGCTATCCTAGATATAATATCACACTCGAACATGTCCAAAATGAGCAAGTCCACTACCAAACATAGCCTCCCAATGTCCACACCCACTCCCCTGTAGATGAAATGAATGAGAGCCCCGTTACCCAATGGTGAATCGATGCACATCACAATGTTAAACATCATTCGAATTAAACCTGACTCTCGCATGAATCTACTGCTAATAAATAAGTGTGACACTTCATATCAAACAATACTCGTCCTATGTGCTCATGAATAGGAAACATACCCTCAACTTCTAGTGGCGCTTAAGGCATAACTGCCTTAGAGATGTTATAGACCCACCCATAATAAAGATTCCCCTACTGAGGTGGCATTATTGGAACTGCCGGTGGAGTCGGTAGTTGTGGCTATTGATGCCCCTCCTAGGCATCCTGTTACAGACCCCTAGACTTATTTAACCAAGAACGCAACATGCAACCCTCCTCCCCACATACGAAACACCTCTCACTGAAGTCTGTTAGCCTCTACATTTACTAGACTTAAAGTGTATACCCCGATCACCGGCCTTGATAGCCCTAATATCCCCATCCCTGGTGACCTATATTATGGTTCCCTTGACCCTAATGACCCAAAAAATCACGTTATTAGCCCCAATCCCTCTGGCTGTAACCACTATCACCCAGTTGGAACCTCTTAGCCGATTCCCCCTATTGGGAACCCATCTCCTGATGCCTACCATGCTCTTACAATACCCTATCATCACCGCAATCCCCGTCTTGCCCTCCTAACTCAACTACCCTTACCTCTTTCCTCCCCTCAGATGGAAGCAATGATCCTAGCGGTGTAGTAATGTGATGTTAATGACATCAGTGTAAGTCTTTAACGTTGAGTTACCTGTGAGATGATATGGAATCCTCAACGTGAGACCAATTATGAAGGTTATGACTCTCTTCTCATTCGTGTTCATCTAATCTAGCACAAAGTGCTCCAGATGAGTGAACTTATCCTCATAATCAACCAGTGTCCGACCCTCTTGTGTTATGTTTAAAAATATCCTTCTCATCTTAGTCTACATAGATGATGGGAAAAATTTATAATTGAATCGCACCCAGAACTCCTGAATGGGCATTTTGCCCCTCTCCTCTGATGTGGTGATCGTCTCCCACCACTATAATGATGCCCCCTACTTGCTTAAAAGTATTTATTACCTAGTTCTGACTGTCATTTCACTCAACCACGAGAATATGCCTTTGGATATCTTTCTTCCATTGGCTTTTCGTAACCATGTCTGCACTCCCCTGAAACTTTACTGCATTACCCTTTTGGAAGGCCTCCCTAAGTCATTCCCACATGGACAACAATGTGTGAGCCTGCACTAGTACTTCCACTAGTGACTATGATTGCGCCTGAGGAAAGTGTTCGGCTATAGATATTATGGAAGTGTTAACTTACTGCGCTACGATGGTTGTGACCTCTATAGCGATCACAGTCCCCTAAGTGGCCTATGACTTCGGCTAAGCCTCCCTATTTGCACCCTTTTTCGCTACCTTTCCTGGTCTCCCTCTCCTAGTTTTTCTCATTTGAAACCGAACCAAAACTATGTGCAATTCCATTTAAATATATCATACTGTAAGATGTGAGTGCAGATTTAAGGAGGTACCGCGTTGAGCATGTTTTAGACTTGAGCAACGTGGTTACGCCTATGTATCCATCTTTGCGGAATCAATGTCTGTGTAGTGCGTGGGTCCGTACGATACGTCGGAGAGAGCTAGGTTTTTGGTGGCTTTGGTGCGTGGGGGTGCCAATCTGTCGAATCGCGTCTTAAATGCCCGTATTTGGTAGTTTTTGTGCATGGGGGGTGCCAAATCCGTTGAAATGCCTCTCAAACACTCATATACCTTATAATGAAACTATAAAAATCCACTCATCACTATCAAAACCGTGACGGACCTACAAAGGTGTATGGGGAAGGAGAGCTATATTTCCTCTCCTTACTTGCCCCCAAGACCATCATCCATCAAATGAGGGGGGAACCCTCTTTTGTAACAAAAAGTGCCTTAATTGGGCTTGACACATGTCATGATCTCTATGGAACCAAGTGTCCAATATTTATGGTGCCACTTGTCATAATATATGTGGTAGAATATCAAATAATTAATTAAATCATTACTAGAGTATTGTCTAGTGTATTTCATCAAATGCGGAGTATACACAATATATTAAATTACGCGTAATAATATTTCAGCCCGTGTATGGCCTAGATTTTAGTAAAACTTGATAAATCATAAATCAATATTTGATTAAATCTACACGGTTAATTTATTAAAGTATCGCTGGTTAATTAATTTAACCCCACTCTACATTTGCCCCATCGTAGACATAGTTGGTGTGTTGCTGCCTAGGCTGAGACATATCACCTATCTCTATGAAATAAATCATTTAGCCCCTTTCGACTATAAAATAATCACATAACCATGTTCGGCCTGCTTATCACGCATGCATATACGCATATCATCTATATATAGTTTTTATGGTTATTTTTTCTGCCTCTTCTTTTTATTTTTAGAGGAGTATTTTGGGGGTTTCCCCCATTCCTTTTGAACGAGCCTGTTCCCATAATTTTATTTGTGGTTTTATAGATTTTTGAATAATCAAACTTGCTAGATGTACCGGCCCGAGAAACCAATTGTTGTTTATCTGACTATAATGGATCTTTTTCAACATAAGATCAAAACATAACATGAGTACTTAGTCCAGCAACCATTAGTGCCTCGAGCGAACTGGGGTTTTTAAACCAATATATTTTGTAACTGTGCCAAAAAAATCAGGGTTTTTAAGCATTCCTAGTAATATAGGACTTTAGTCTCCCATAAATCAGGCTTATGCCTAGTAATGTAGGTCTTTTAAATCTCCCTTAAGAGGGTCATGCGTGCCAAGTAATATTGGGCTTTAGTGACTAGTAATATAGGACTTTGAATCCCCCATGAGTTAGGGTCAGGCGCGCCAAGTATTATTAGCATAAAATCTTCCATATTTGAAGATGGAGGCGGGCCAAGTAATAGTGGAATTAAATCTCCAATAACCGAGGGGGGAGGCGGGACAAGTCTTATTGGCATAAAATCTCCCATAATCGAGGGTCAGGCGTGCCAAATTTTATTGGCATAAAATCTCCCATAATCAAGGGACATGCGAGAAAAGTCTTATTGGCATAAAATCTCCTATAATTGAGGGTTAGGCGGGCCAAGTTTTATTGGAATAAAATCTCCCATAAGTGAGGGTCAGGCGGGCCAAGTTTTTTGGCATAAAATCTCCCATAATCTAGGGTCAGGCGGGCCTAGTAATGTAAGACTTTAAGAGAACTGTAATGCACCGCTTTGGGCGACCACCACAATACTGGCAAGGTTTATGAGAACTATAATGCACCTCTGTGGGAGACTTACCACAAAATTGGTAAGGTTTGGGGGGAACTATAATGCACCTTTGCGGGTGATTTACCTCGAAACTAGTGCCCTCGAAACTGGCCAAGTCTGTGAAAACTATAAAACACCTCTGTGGGGGACTTACCTTCAAACTGGTAAGGTTTGTGAAAACAATAAGGCACCTCTGTGGGCGACTTACCACAATTCTGGTAAGTTTTTGTGAGAAATATAATGGACCTCAGTGGGCGACTTACCTCGACACTGGTAAGGTTTGTATGCAAACTCTGTATCTATGCTCCAGGTTTTGCGAAAATTTGGTTTGCCCCCTGTCACTTTGCTATAAATAATGTAATGTAGCCAGTTCTATATACGAGCCATCTGGTGGCTATGATGAACAACTATGATGTTTCTTTTGGGGATGCCTCATCAATGCTGGTCATTCTGGGACTGAATATGAGCATTCTTATCATGTGTATTTATGTCTAACTAAAAGTAGTATACTATATAGTACTTTTTCCCCTCTTTACTTTGCGTTGTCTTTTATCTCAAGATAATGCAGAGTAAAGAAAAATAAACAATTGGTTACAACACCATCTAAGAGTTGAAAGCATTTAAATACATTTCACGGGGTGTTTGCCCCAATTAAAGATAAAATCCCTTGAGCGATTGACCTTGACATCTGTAAGACCTGATGTAATTGCTCGAGCTGCATTTGATCATGTGCATTCAATATCTACAAGGATAAGAATTTGATTCGAATTATGGCATAAAAAACTTTAGTAACTCATAAGGCATATTAAAATGCCATATATAATCAAGCGGGGTATATCTTCCCCCTTTATTTTATTTTATGTCAATAGTATAAAATAAACTCGGAAACATTCTTCGAGGAATCAGACATATTGTTTTGTGCAACTTCGTGATGCGAATTTGATATGCTACAATATGCAGTTGATAGATTGTGGATATATCACGCAGTGATCTATCTATGTCATGCCCACACTATTTTATCACAGATGAGAAAACTCAGAAGTTTTAGGATCCATTTAAATTATATGCAGAATAACTCAGTCAGTAAGCATGTTGAGTCACCTTGAGGTGATTAATAAACATTAAATTTGAATTTTCATGTAACTAATATCACGATGTGAATAAAGCATACTCCAACATAAATTGAATACAAGGTAGCATAAAAGTTTGTTCTCGGTGATCATGTATGTGGTTGTTTAAGAGGTTTATCCGAGCAATCATGAATGAGGAAGCTCGAGTCACTAAAATGAGGTTGCCTGAGCCACTAGGATAAGGCCACTCGAACCACTAGGATTAGGCAACTCGAGCCACTAGGGCGAGGCTGTTGGAGGCACTAAGATGAGGCTCCTCGAGCCACTAGGTAGAGTCAACTCGACCCACTAGGACGAGGTTGCTCGAGGCACTAGGACGAGCCTGCTCGAGCCACTAGGATGGGGCAACTCGAGCCACTAGAGCCAGGCTTCTCAAGTCATCACGGGTGACGTCTCTCGAGGAACCTGCTCGAGGTACCATGACTTGAGAAAAAAATGCTAAGTTTTAAAAAATGTTTTAAATTGTGACAATATGCTCGAGTCACCAGGATGAGGCAAGCTCGAGGCACTAGGACGAGGCTACTCGAGGTACCATAGATGAAGCTATTCGAGGAACCTGCTCGAGGTAACTGCTCGAGTTACCATGACCTGAGAAAAATGCTAATTTTATTTTTCATCATAAATATTATTCTCCAATGTCATTCTAAAAAACATCATTTTGATATGGTTGTTCGAAGGATGTCATTTTTGACATGGTTGCTCGAAAATTCTATTTGGAGAATATTGCTTGAGTACATGCTCGTACTAAGCCTTTAAATGGTCCCTTATGGGACAACATAAAATATATTCACAATTTCAAGGGGTATATACTTTTTTCAGAAATAAATGTTTTCTACTTGAGCAAATCAAATTCATGCAAGGCTACAAATATTTCGGATCGTATTTTCAGGGTGTGTGGTGACAATTATGTTCAACACAAAATTAATAAGAAAAGGAAATCACCAAAGAAAATAAGAATGTGCAGAACACCAATCACACGACACAATATTTACGTGGTTCAGCAAGAATGCCTATGTCCACGGTGGTGCTCTCAATATTATTTCTCTTTACTCCGGTGAGTGTTTTACTGGAAATACAATGTTTACCTTTTTCCCCATGCTTAGGGTTTGTTATATACATGTTTGTTTCCGGGGAGTGGGGGTGTTGGACTCCCCCATGTTAGTCCATAATCCCTAGAATATATGCACGCGAGATCTTAGGAACTAGACTGGGTCGTAACCGAAGTGATTATGATGCACGAATCCCAGACTTTGGGTCGTTCTTATTGGGCTACTCGTCTTGGGCCAGAATAACAAATCAAGGTACCCACAATTTCCCCTAAAGCTGTTAGGCCACAATTTGGGCTCAATAACTTTAAATGATTTGTCATAATGGTGTTTTTGTAAATTGTACAACACTTTGTAAGATTGAAATGCTTCTTCTGAACTGATTTAGGCGGAAGCCCGCTTTATTTCTCATGAACTATGATTGGAAACATTTAAAAATCCTTCGGAGCAGTGTTCCCTTGTTGTCGTTTCAAGTTTCTTCATACTTTCTAACCTTCTCTAAGCTCCCGCTGTTGTGCTTCTCATTATCAAGTATTCGTCTTTCAAATTCACTGTTCTTCATCATCTTTGCTTGTGACTTTGCATCGTCCCAAGATAAGTTTTCAATTCGTAAGTCCCTCTTGCTCTTCTCTTTGATTTTTCTGTTGACATTTATTCGCATTTGTAGATAGGGTTTATAAATGGAGAAAATAGGTAATAGATCGGTAACTGAATTTAGGAAGTATTATAGCATCCTAGATTAGGTAGACATTGAGTGTCCCTGTCCCTAAAAATGTTAGAGAAATAGAGGATGCTCATTGGATTCACGTTCTCTTACTGTCCCAAGGGGGTCTTACTTTCCCTCCAAGCAATTTGTTTTTGCACTTCTTTGGTTATTTCAATATTGTCCCTGCACAGTGTTCGTCAAATATCTAGAAGATTGTTAATGGTATCCATAGGATAAATCAGCTCTATGACACCAATCTAGGGCTTGCTGAGATTTGCTTTTATTATTCTTTCTCGCGAACAAGTTCTGGTCTTCTCTACCTCAAGGCCAGGAGTCCTGATAAGGTATTGGTAGTAAATCTATGTTATTCCCATAAGGGTTACTTGCAAGATGGTTTTCTTGCTAAAAATTGGCAATTTCCTCCCCATACTGAGGGGTCGAGGTCTGACAGGTTTAGGGTTCCCTTTTATGGGGAGGAGTTCGCAGGTGGGCTTAATTTTTGCTCTGATTTTTGATCTTCTTATTAATGTATGATTTCTCTGATATTCTTCTCTCTTTCCTTTCAGCGAGGACAAAGAACTTGGAACTGCTATCAGCGAGGTTCGAGCTACTGAGTTGGTCAAGGCCTGGAATATCATGGATTTCTTGGTTGGCGATGAACATCCTTGATCAGCGGCTTTCCTCTTAGAGTACAAGAATGTTGGGTCTAGCTTTATTACACGACCTGTAGACAACATCCCTGAGCTAGACATCACTGAAGAAGTTGCTTCAGATCCTATCTAATTGGACGAGGAAGAGAGCAACTCTGGTGAGGATAGCGAAGGTGATAACGGGGATGGTTCTGAAGGTGGATCCAGTGAGGGGAGCTCTACTGGTGAAGGATCTTGTAGCTCAGAAGAGGTTTTAGAAGCTCGAGAGTCTTTAAGTGAATCGAGCAGTTCCAGCGAAGAGGATATGAATCCTCCCAATAAGAATCTAATTTGGGATGATGATGATGATGTGCTTCTTTCTCGACGGTCGAAGAAGAAGAAGTCTGGCAGTGGGGAAGTTGTCACTGGTTCTCATCCTGCTGCTAATGAGTAGGATGAGAAGAGGAGGGAGGAAGAGCAGTTAAGAGAGAGAGAGATAGACAAAGAAGTAAGAGTAAAAGAAGAAGGTGGAAGAGAGGAAGAAGGAGGACGAAAGGAGAAGGGCTGATAGGGAAAAGAAGGAGATATGGAGAGAGGAGATGAGGACGAAGGTAGGTCAAGCTCTCGTGCCTGTGTCCGCATTGCCTGAGGGGGATTCTATCACCATCTCTCCTCAGTTGGCTCCTACGTTGCTCGAGAGAGAAATTTTTCCTGTAGATTGTCAGAAGGCGAGTCAGGGGCTAGAGTTGGTAAGTCTTTTTCCGCTTCCAGTGCTTGTGATATTCTATTCAATGCTTATCTTTCTTAATGTTCTCTCTTTTTTACAGTTCGTGACTGACTTTACCGTCCTCTACCGCACCTGCGATGAGCTGGTGAAGAGGAATGCTGATTTAGAGAAGAAAAATGCTGAGCTGAAGGGGAAGGGTGATGATCTGGAGGCCAGTTTAAAGACTTCCAATGATGCTCAGCGGTTTTCTGATCTCGCCCTCACGAATGCTAATCGGGTGAAGGAGGCAGCGATCAAAGAGCTCAGCGATCTGCGGTAGTCTTATGACTTGTTCTGCACGAGCAAGTTAGTTATGGTGGAGGAGAACAGGGTACTGGCAGTGAAGGTGAAGAAGGTGGAGGAGAGCTTGTAAAATGCCGAGTGGGCTGCTGCGTACGAGGATGCTGAGGTTCAAATAGGCTACATCAGTCGCCTGAACTCCAAGAAGGGCTAAAATAAGGCTTTTCTGGCTGCTGGAATGGACATTGATTCTTCACTTCGTTTTGGATCATTTGATTGTAATGTTATTACAGGTGGAGATGCAGGAGGTGGAGACCTTACTGTAGAGAGGAAAGCTTACCTAAATGAGGCTCAAGCTTGCTCGTACATTCAACGAATAAATCTAGCGGAAGATGATCGCCCGAGGAAGGTGAATAAAGATAAACTAGTCATTGGTTTCTCTAAAAATGACCTAGCAGGCGTATTGTATCCTCATGACAACCCGTTAGTAATCAAGATGAGAATGAAGGAAGTGATGATTTCACAGGTACTGGTGGATAACGGTAGCTCGACAGACATTATGTTCTACCCATGTTTTCATAGTTTGAATCTGAAGCTATCGCAGTTGGAGCCATATCATAGGTCCCTCCTTGGTTTTATTGGCGAGAAGGTTTTTCCAGTTGGGACGATCAAGTTAGATATGCTTATCGGTACATGGCCTGCTTGCCGAACAGAAAGATTACATTTTTTTGTAATGGACAAAAATGTCCAATCAGCTTACAATATCATCATGGGAAGAGTAGGCCTGAAAAAGTTCGAAGCAGTACCATCTACTGTACATCAATGTTTAAAATTAACAACCAATTTTGGAGTGGGAGTCGTGAAAGGCGACCAAAAAAGTAGCTCGGGAATGATACTATTTATCTGCCGAGCAGGAGGAGCGTGAATAATTCAGGAAGAAGACTACTACTTATCAGGTAGATGAAATAGAAGATGAGGAGATTGAAACTTTAGACCCTAGAGACGAGTCTCAGCTCGTTAAAGGCTAGGTCATGGAGGCTACCAAAAAAATCATTATGGACGACGAGCATCTAGAACGAACAACTCAAATCGGTGCATCACTAGATGTATCAATAAAACAAGAGTTGATAGCATTTCTAAGATGCAGAAAGAAGACTTTTGCATGGAGTCACGAAGATATGTCAGGGATAGACCCAAATTTCCCGTGTCTTGAGCTCAACGTGAACAAGGAAATCAGGCCAGTGAAGCAATGACGAAGGGTATTCAGTCCCGAGAAGAACCAAGCCATACAAGAAGAAGTAGAGAAACTGCAAAAAGCCTCTTTTATTGAGGATGTCAAATATCCTAATTGGCTAGCAAATGTGGTAATGGTGAAGAAGAAAAAAAACAAGTGGAGGACGTGTGTGGACTTCACTGATCTTAATAAAGCCTGTCCAAAGGATCATTTTCCTTTGCCTCGAATCGATCAGTTAATGGATGCTACCTCGAGACATGAATTTTTAAGTTTCATGGACGCTTATTCTGGTTACAACCAGATTAAAATGAAGCTTGAAGACAGGGAGAGTACCTCTTTTATCACCCCAAGGGGAACTTATTGCTATAATGTTATGCCTTTTGGATTGAAAAATGCAGGTGCAACATATCAACGGCTGATGAATAAGGTGTTTACAGAGCAGATCAGTCATAACATGGAGGTTTACGTTGATGATATCCTGACGAAGTGCAAGAAATCTAATGATCATATAGTTGATCTAGGTCAGACCTTTGATCAATTAGAGAAATATCAAATGAAGCTAAATCCCACCAAATGCATATTCGGAGTACGAGAAGGCATGTTTCTCGGATACATTGTTAATCAACGAGGGATTGAGGCTAACCCTGAAAAGATCAAGGCTCTATTAGATCTACGATCTCCAACCACGAAGAAGGAATTTCAAAGCCTCATAGGGCGAGTAGCAGCACTTAATAGATTTGTGTCGCGAGCAACTGATAGATGCCTCCCATTCTTCAAAACACTCCGAAAAACTTTTGAGTGGAATGATGAATGCGAGGATGCTTTTCAAGAGTTGAAGAAGTATCTAGGGACACCTCCACTATTATCTAGACCCGTGATGGGAGAAAGATTATACTTATATCTGGTAGTCTCAGAAAACACGGTGAGCTCGGTGTTGATAAAAGTGGAGGACAGAGTACAAAAACCAGTTTATTGCACCAGCGAAGCTTTCCGAGGAGCAGAAATCAGATATCCAAGGCTGGAGAAATTAGCACTAGCATTAATTGAAGCAAGCAGAAGAATGAGGCCATAATTCCAAGCCCATACTATAGTGGTGTACACCGACATGCTATTAAGGCAAGCTCTGCATAAGCCGAAAAAATCAGGAAGATTGATGTATTGGGCAGTGGAGCTCGGTGAGTATGATATAATTTATGAACCTAGGTCGTCGCTCAAAGGGCAGGCAGTAGCTGACTTTATCGCAGCGTTCACCCAAGAAAATTCCTTCGAAGAACAGGATTTGAATGCAAATCAACCTGTAGATGTTACAGGATCATCAAATGTAAACCCCGACCAACTTACGTCGGTGGACAATCAGCAAGAAATGCCAGTCGGGCAAGAAAAGATGACTGACGAGCAACGAGAAGTGCTGGAGGGGGACAAAAGAAAGTACCAGATATTCCACCGAGGAACTCTCTCTGATAAAAATTTTGATGATAAGTTAGCCATATGGAATTTGTATGTAGATGGCTCTTTGTGCACTACGGGCAGTGGAGCAGGGATTGTTTTGAAAAGTCCAGATGAGATTGATGTAGAGTATGCTCTATGCTTTCAATTTAAAGCTTCTAATAATGAGGACGAATATGAATCAATGATCGTGGGACTAAACCTGGCCAAAACTATGAAGGCAGAGCAAGTCGTTGTGTACAGTGACTCTCAATTAATTGTAAACCAAATTTTGGAGGTGTATGCAGTAAAAGTATTATTAATGATCAAATATCATCCCAAAGCAATGGAGGTTGTATCAAGTCTTACTGCAGTTTAGTTGATTCAAATACCCAGATTGGAGAACGCAAGAGCAGACACACTAGCTCGATTGGCATCAGCCACACACACCGAGCTACGAAGAACAATCCCAATAGAAATCCTAGTTGGTCGAAGCATAGACGAATATCTAATGATGAATTTCATTACCATCAAATTAGGAGCATCTTGGATGGATCCCACAGGGGCCTATATTGAAGATGGGACTTTACCAACTGATAAACTCGCAGCCAAGAAATTAAAATTTAAAGCTGCCCGTTATGTATTGACCAGTGGCATTTTTTTTAGACGAGGAGTTATAGCAGGGTTACAAAGATGTGTCCATCCCTCTGAAGTGAAAGATTTGATCGAAGAGGTTCATAAAGGGTCTTGTGGAGCCCATGTAGCTGGTCGGACTCTCTTATGAAGAATAACCACTCAGGGGTACTACTGGCCGATGATGAGAGCTAATTGCGCAGCTTATGCTAAGAAGTGTGACAAATGCCAATGCTTCTCATCCATCCAAAGAGCTCATCAAGCATTGTTAACACCCATAATGTCCCCTTGGCCATTTGCCATGTGGGGAATAGACTTCGTCGGGCCACTCCCAACGACAAGGGGAAGGTTCAAGTACCTTGTGGTTGCTTCCCTTATTGATATGACATATGACAAAGTCTATCAATTCATTTGGAAAAACATTATTTACAGATATGGTCTCCCCCATGCATTCATTACTGACCATGGAACCCAGTTTGATAACGAGGAGTTTGTTGCATACTGTTATCAATCCAATATACTGAAAACTCATTCTGCACCAGGTCACCCCCAGAGCAATGGACAAAATGAGGTGACAAATAGAACACTACTAAATGGATTGAAGAAACGACTAGATAGTACAAAATCAAATTAGATTAATGAACTACACTCTATGTTGTGGTCTTATCGCACCACACCGCGATCAGAAACTGGAGAGTCCCCATACATGCTAGCATTTGGGAGTGAGGTTGTCATACCTACTGAATTGGGTCTACCTACGCATAGAGTACTAAATTTCAATTCTCCTATCAGTGACTTGATGAGAAGATTAGACCTAGATATGCTCGAAGAAGTGAGGGAAGAAGCAGCAATCAGGAATGCAACATATCAACAACGAACAACTTTGTTCTATAACAAAAGAGTGAAGAAGTGTGATTTGAAGGAAGGGGATTATGTGCTGAAGAAATTGATACAAAAGCACAACAAACTGGAAGCCAACTAGCACGAACCCTACAGTGTAACAGAAGTTGTTCGCCCACGGACATACAGGATTGAAACCTTGGAAGGAGAAGTGTGGTAGCAATTATTGTGCAACACAAATAAATAAGAAGAAAGCATTCACCAAGTGAGAACAAGGAATGTAAAATGACAATCACACAACAAAGGATGTACGTGGTTTAGCCAAGATGTGCCTACATATACGGTGGTGCAGTCGATATTATTTCTATATACTCCAAAGAGAAATTACAGAGAATACAACTTGTCCTTTTGCCCCGGACCTAGGGTTTAATATATACATGCACATGTAGGTAAGTGGAGGTGATGGGTTCCTCCACGTTTTCCATCTCGCCTATAACTTTCCTTCATGAGGACGTGGGGGGAGACCGGATCAATATAAGAGATGAGGGGCTTGGACTTTGGGCCTCCAGGACTGGGCTACTCATCCAGGCCCATAGTTCTAATTTTGGGTACCCACAATTGCCCCTAAATTTGTTGGGCCATGTTTATGGGCTCAACAGATTTAAATGATTAGCCATAATGGCTATTTTGCGATTCCTCGAAAGTTATGGAGTTGATTCTGGTGGCACCCGCTTCGCTTACTATGCACTATGATTAGAATTTGAAGGCTTGTTGGAATAGCCACTTTTCTCCCGTCGCTTCAGTCTTTCCAGTATTCTTCTATCTTCTGAGAGCTCTAGCGCTTCGTACCTTCTTCTCTCAATCTCCAGTCTCATTGCTTCCTTTCCTCTTGGGCTCGTGCTTCTTCCTCGTTCGAATTGGTCTTCTATCTTGTAAGTTCCATGTATCTTTTCTATGTGCTTTCTCTTTGAGTTTATAGTTTTCTAGGGCTTTTCAATGACGAGGATTGGGAATAGGTCGGTCTCTGAGTTTAGGAAGTTTTACAACATTCCCGAGTGGGTAGATATTGAGTGTGGTTCCTCCCCTCCTAGAAACGTTAGAGAGATAGATGATGCTCACTGGATCCATGTTCTGTTGCTTTCCTAGGGGGGACTCACTTTTCCTCCCAATGATTTGTTCCTGCATTTCTTTGGCTATTTCAATATTGTTCCTACACAATACTCACCTAATGTGTGGAAAATAGTAAATGGCATCCATAGGATAAATCAATTGTATGGAACTAGGTTAGGGCTTGCCGAGGTCTGTTTCTGTTACTCCTTTTCTCGAACTAGTTCCGATGTCCTTTACATCGAAGCTAGGATCCCTGATAGGGTATTGGTAGTAAATCTACCTGATTCCCATAAGGACTACTAGCAAGAAGGTTTCGTTGTTAGGAATTCGCAGTTCCCTCCCCAATTTAAAGGGTCGAGGTCTGAGAGGTTCTCTGTTCCTTTTTATGAGGAGGAATACATAGGTAGACATTGTACTGTTGTTTTAATTTTTGCTGATTTGTGACCTTTCTAACTTCTCTTTTGCTTTTTCTTCCACAGCGAGGTCAAAGAATTTGGAGCCTTCTCTCAGCGAGGTTCGTATCTCGAAATTTCTTAAGGCTTGGAATATCAAGGAGCCTTTGGGTGACGGCGAGCATCCCAGGTCTGCTGCCTTTCTGCTCGAGTACAAGAACGTTGGATCCAGCTTCATTGCAAGGCCTGTGGATAGTATCCCAGAGTTTGATTTACTCGAAGAGACTGCTGCAAGTCCTATCCAGTTGGATGAGGGAGAGAGCAGCTCTGAGAGTGACATTGTAGGAGCTGTAAGTGATTTGCGGGGAGAGAGCTCTAGCAGTAGAAGTTCCTCTGATAGTATGGAGGTTTCTGAAGCTCGAGGATCGTCGAGCACTTCCAGCAGTTCGAGTGAGGAGATGGTTACTCCAAGGAAGAACTTGATCAGGGATGATGATGAGGAGGACCATGTGCTCCTTGTACAAAGGTCGAAGAAGCAAAAATCTAATTCTGGGGCCGTGGCTACTAGTTCCCGGTCCTCTGCTCAGGAGCAGGAGAGGAAGAGGAAGGAAGAGGAGAAGGTGAGAGAGAAAGAGAGAAAAAAGGAAGAAGAGAGGAAGAAGATGGAAGAGAAGAGAAGGGTAGAGGAGTGGAAAAAGAAGGAGAGTGAGAAGGAGGAGGGGAGAAGGAGGGCAGAAGCGAGGACGAAGGCCGGGCAGGCCTTAGTCCCGGTGTCCGCACTGCCCGAGGGGGCCTCTGTGGCAATTTCTCCCCAGTTGGCCCTAGCTATGCTTGAGAGAGTTGTTTTCACGGCTGATCACCAAAAGGTGGTAGGGTCGGAGCAGTTGGCCCTCTAGGCTAGTCAAAGGCTTACTCTGGTAAGGTTTTTCCCTTTTCTCCTATGTTGTTATGAATTCCCTCATTTTACTCTTCTGATGCCTTCTTTTATCCGTAGTTCGTTACTGACTTCGCCGTGCTGTATCGTTCACGTGACGAGCTGGTGAAGAGAAAAAATGAGCTAGAGAAGTAAAAGGCTTCCCTGAAGCTGAAGGGTAAAGAGATCGAGGCTAGCTTTAAAGCCATTGATGCTGCTCAGATTTCATCCGATCTGGCTCTCGCTACTGCCAACAAGGAGAAGGACGCAGCAGTCAAGGACTTGAAGGAGCTGCAGCAGGCCTATGACCTGGTTTGCTCGATCAAGCTAGCGGTTGTTGAGGACAACAGGGTGCTGTCTGAAGAGCTGAAGAAGAAAAAGTCTGAGGCTTTCACTGCCAAGGAGGACTCATACAATTCCGGTTGGGCTGCAGCATATGAGGATGCTGAAGTTCAGATAGGCTATATTAGTCATCTGAACTTCAAGAAAGGTTGGAACAAGGCCCTTTTGACTACTGGCGTTGACATTGATTCTCCCTTGTTTGACGAGCATGACCCATGTCCGAAGCCAACCGTGGATGAAGTTCCTGCCCCAGCTGTTGAAGGCGCCGATCTTGTTCCTCAAGCGACCCCTACTGATGTTTCTCTGGTTATGGGGATAGAGATTACCCCTACTGAGGGCGGTGCTCCTACTGATGTTGACAAGGGGAAGGGGCCATCGACCTCTGGGCCCCCTGAGGTTGTCAACTAGTTATCTACTAGGATTACTCTGTATTTTTATTTTTTCCATTCTATAAACTTTTCTTTTTTCAGTTCGATGTAACTTCAATCTTCATTAATGAAAAAGGCTTTATTTCTTCTTGTACTGATTTATCTCTTTCTCTCCTTTATCTTCCTTTCATTTGTAGTTACTTGATGTAGATGATTACATTCCTGCTACTTCCCAATTGGGTAAGACCCTTGGTTCCAACGCGAGTCCTGAAGTTCGCCAGGCCTTTTTTAAGCTTTGCAAGTCCCTTAGGTCCAGAAATCAAAAGTATAAGGAGCAATCCGGGCTAGTGGCTAAGCTGAAGGACAGGCTTCAGGAGATGGAGGATATTGGTGCTTCAGTGCAAGAGGAGGTCAATGTGCTGAGAACAAGACTACTAGAGGCCACCGAGATCAACCAAGTTGGGGAGGCTCTTTAGCAGGAGAATGAAGACCTGAGGAAAGAAGTGTTACGACTTAGGGAGCATGCGCCGAGCACTATTCCAGCAGTTCTGCAAGGCTCCTCATCGTCGCGAGCTAGATCTGGTCATAATGTTATTCTTAATATACCGCGAGGCCCCACTCGCCCTCCCCTTTCGCGAGCTGGTAGGAGCACCAGGGGCAGAAACAGGGAAGCAGAAGATCTTCGTGATAAGGAAATGGAGGAACTCCGCGGTGAAGTTCAGCGAGCATATGTAATTGCTGTTGGGCTTCAAAGGGACGTCACCCGGTTGCGGCACTTGTTCAAGAAAGGTCCTCGGCAAGCGTGGGCTGACGATTATGATCAATGCTGGTCGAATACTCCAACAAGGCTATTTGAGTTCGAGGAGCTTTCTTTCATCAGAGGATGGCTAAGTGCCTTGAAGAAGCTGCAAGTCCCGAGGAACTCGGTGCTATGGTATCGTCATGAGATGTCTTCCTCCACTCTGATGCCCAACCCATTCAGGAGGAACGATCGATGGATCCCCATCGATGTTATTCCTCGGTAATTATTGGAGTCGAATGTGAATGAGGTTGTGGAAGAGTTTGAACTTGCTCCTGATGACGGACGAAGAGCTCGAGTGGCTGATTATCTTGCTCGGAGGCTTTCACCCCTTGAGATTTTGCCAGTTGCTATTTTTTTTGTTTTTGATAATGTAAATGCTTTGGGCGAGCTCTCCGACTAAACATGTATTATCATTATTGTAAGTAAGATGGATTAATGAAAAGTTTGTGTTTTGGGCAATTTTTCCAACTAAACGTGTATATCCTACTTTTCATATCCTTGCTGCTTTATGATCTTTTCTGTTTTGTCATGCAAGTGTCCCCCCAGTCCAGTATAATGCCAAAGTACCATTGTGCCCCACTTTACCTTTTAGGTTGTGTCGTCACACTCCCTTAGGCCTTAGTAGGGCAATTGGCGAGGACACACCTGGTGTTGGATTTCTTCATTCGATCAGGATTTTGTTCAACCAAAGTAGGTTTGATGACCAGTATAAGATTTGGTCGTATTGCCTAAGAATCCTCTATAGGGCTTTATATATTGCCAGGGGCAATGCTAAGAGGTCTCTCATGTGTTTATGATGATGACCTAAGTAGGGGTATTCCCCTGCTATAGTGACCATCGTATTGCCTAAGAATCCTCTGTAGGGCTTTATATATTGCCAGGGGCAATGCTAAGAGGTCTCTCGTGTTTTATGACGATGACCTGAGGAGGGGTATTCCCCTACTATAGTGACCATCGTGCCTGTTATTTGGAAAAGATGTGCGATAAATGCAGTTGAGATTAGCTGCGTTCCATGCTCGCGGTATTTCTCTGCCCTCCATCGTTTCCAAGTGATAGGCTCCTTGCAGGTCGTCTCTAGTTATTTAAAGGGTCCTTCCCAGTTTGGGCCTAGCTTGTCGTCTGATGACTTCACTGTTCTTCCCAAGACTTTCCTTAGAACATAGTCCCCAACTTGGAATGTTCTCGGATTAACCCTTTTGTCGTAGTGCTTCGCGAGCTATTGCTGATAGCTCGCCAGGTTTACTAGGGCAAGTTCTCTGCGCTCCTCGGCTAGGTCGAGTTCAGCGAGCAATGCCTCATCATTCTGGCCTTGGTCGACAAGGTTGGATCTCATTATTGGCAAACCCGCTTCTTGTGGGATGACTGCTTCCATGCCATATGTTAGTGAAAATGGGGTTTCTCCTGTTTCTTTCCAAGGAGTGGTTCGGTACGCCCATAGGATATGGGGTAGCTCTATTGCCCATGCGCCTTTGGCTCGCTCTAATCGCTTATTCAATCCATCGATCACAGTTTTGTTGGAGGCTTCAGCTTGTCCATTGCTTTGAGGGTAGGCCATCGGACTGAAGTGGTGCGTGATCCCGTGTTCGTTACAGTAGTCCTGAAAAGGGCACTCTCGAACTATGTTCCATTATCGGTGATGATTATATTCCTCCATATGAACCTAATCATATCATCATATCGGATGTTCGCCAGTGGCTCTGCCTCGATCCATTTGGTGAAGTAGTCAGTCACAACCAATAGGTATTTGCAACTGCCGGCAGCGGTGGACAGGGGTCCCACGATGTCCATTCCCCATTGGGCGAAGAGCCATGAGCTGGATAAGGACTTTAGGTCACTGGTGGGTTGGTGGGACATAAGAGCGTGGAATTGGCATTTCAGGCATTTGCAGACATACACTGCGGAGTCCTTTTGCATATATGGCCACCAATAGCCTTCCTTCATTGCTCGAAAGTCTAGAGACCTTCCTCCGATATGACTTCCACAGATTCCTTCGTGAAGCTCGTGTAGCACTTGCTCGACATCACCTGGGTGGACGCATCTAAGATAGGGTCCGGAGAAGGATTTCTTATACAAGTCGCCTCCTGTGGATAAGTGAAAGCGAGCAGCTTTGACTCTTATCTGGTGGGCAGTTTTCTTGTCATCTGGGAGCGTGCCATCCTTTAAATAGTCCTTTAAGGGGTCTATCCAGCTGGGGGTTAATCCGACCTGAAGTATTTTTTCCACGTTTGGTAACCTGCTATTGTGGTTAATGCTCGAACAAATGAGGAAATCGATGGGGATGACCTTCTTAAGGTCAGAGTCAACTGCCGAACTCAAGGCTGCTAAGGCATCAGCATGACTATTTTTGCCCCCTAAGAAACTGTTGTATGTTGATCTCTTCAAAGCTTGACATTAATTCTCTCACTAAGGCGAGGTAGGCTGCCATTCTTTCATCCTTTGCATTGTAATATCCACTTATCTGATTGGAGACTAGTTGAGGGTCGTCGAACACCTGTAAACGTTTTGCTCCTAGAGTTTGTGCCTTTTGGAGACCGACTATTAGGGTTTCATACTCTGCTTCGTTATTGGAGGCTGCAAATCCAAGCCTGATTCCTTGTTCGAGGATTGTGTTTTCTGGAGTGATGAGGACAATGCCTACCCCTACCCCCTTTGAGTTGGAGGCTCCATCAACGAAGAGTCTCTAGGCTCTCTCTATTGCTTGGTTGTTCTCTTGCCTTGTTGGTTGAGGTTGGTCGGAGAGTTCTTCGCCCGTGAATTCGGCTATAAAATCAGCAAGGATCTGCCCCTTGATAGCTGTCCTTGGTTGAAATTGGATGTCAAACCGACCGAGCTCGACTGAGCACTTAGACAGTCTGCCCGACAAGTCCGCTTTCCTTAGAACCGCCTTAAGAGGATGCGATGTAAGGAGGATGATAGTATGAGCTTCAAAATAATGCTTCAGCTTCCTCGAGGCTATTACAAGTGCAAAGGCGGGCTTTTCCAATGGAAGATACCTTTGCTCGGTGTCTAATAAGGTCTTGCTCGCGTAGTAAATGAGGTGTTTGATTCCTGCAACCTCGCATATTAACGCAGAGATGACAGTGTGATTGGATACGTAGAGGTACAGGTACAAAGAATCCATTTGCTGTGGTATAACAAGCAGCTGTGGGGAGCTTAAGTAGGACTTGAGTTCGTCCAAAGCTCGCGAGTAGTCTGGGCTCCACTCTATCGATTTACTCCCCTTTAGAAGCTGGAAAAAAGGCTTGCACTTCTCGGAGGATTTGGAGATGAAGAGATTTAAGGCGGCGAGCATTCCAATGAGCTTCTGCACGTCCCAGATTGTTTGAGGGGGTTTTACCCTGTTGATTGCATCGATCTGGTATAGATTAGCTTCTATCCCTCTCTTACTGTCCAAGTACCCAAGAAATGTTCCTGACTGGACACCGAAGGAACACTTGCTTGCATTAAGTTTCATTCGGTACTTTATGAGGATTTCGAAGGTCTTTGACAGGTCCGAGAGGTGATTTTCCTTCTTCTTGATCTTAACGAGCATGTCATCGATGTAGACCTCCATTGTGTCTCCCATTTGATCCTTGAACATTTTAGTGACCAGTCGCTGATAGGTTGCCCCTGCATTCTTGAGCCCAAAGGGCATGACCTTGTAGCAATATAACCCAACTGTCGTGATGAACGCCGTTTTGTCCTGGTTTGGGGCATACAAGAGGATCTAGTGATATCCTGAGTATACGTCCAGGAAACTCATTCGCTTGTGAGCTGCAGTGGTGTCTACTATTTAGTCTATCTTTAGGAGGGGGAAACTATCCTTAGGTCATGCTTTGTTGAGGTCAGTGAAGTCGATGCAAACTCTCCACTTTCCATTATTCTTCGGAACTACTACTGGGTTGGACAACCACTTGGGGAATTGCACTTCTCGTATGGATCCTGCATCCAGCAGTTTTTTGACTTCCTTTTCGACCGCTTTAGCCTTCTCGGGTGCAGTTCTCCGTGCCTTCTGCGTGACTGGCTTGAATGTGGGGTCAACGTGCAGATGATGACAAACCATACTAGGATCGATTCCAGGAAGCTCGTATGGTTCCCATGCGAAAACATCTACGTTGTGTCTCAGCAAGGTCGTCAACTCCTTCTGTTCTTGGTCGGTGAGAGATGCTCTAATCAAGAAGACTCTGCTACTGTCACCAACTTCAGCCATAACTTCTACCAGGTCCTCGACGACACGCTTGGAGGGGAGGATCCTGGTCTCCTCTACTCCAGGTCTTCCGTACTTTAATTTCTACTTGGAAGGTATCACACATTCTTCAACTTTCTCGCTGGGTTGACCGGCCTTCTTCTCTGTCTTTGGTCGGATGGCTGCTATGGAGCACTTCCTCGCCATCGCTTGGTCGCCGTGGATCTCCATTACTCCTCGCTCGGTTACATATTTGAGCTTCTGATGGTAGGTCGAGGAGACTGCCTTCATCGCATGAAGCCATCCCATGCAAAGGATGGCCTGGTACGGTGAGTCGATGTCAACTACCAAAAACTCGATCATCTTGGAGACATTTCCAGCACGCACTAGGAGTACTATCTTGCCCAGGGGCATGGTCAGTTTCCCAGCGAAGCCGACCAAAGGAACAGTATCTTTCTTTAGGTCGGCGGCGCTCAACTTCAATTTCCTGAATAGGTCGAGGTACATTACTTCGAATGAGATTCCTTGATCGACGAGCAGCTTGTCGATGTCAAAGTTGGCTATCCCGAGTGTAATGACCAGGGCATCATGATGTGGGGTCCTTACTCCCACCAAATATTCATCCGTGAAAACAATATGCTTGTTATAATTGACGTCCTCTGCTCGTCGATGCTTTCCTGACTGTGACTTTGCTGGATCGATTTGAAAAGCCTCCATTACCGCTGTAAGTTTTTTCATTTCCATTCGAGTTGAGTTCCCTTGTATCTGCTTGACGTCAGATACTCCGTGGATTACTGCAAACTCATGCCCAGCATCATCCTCCAACACGTTGTTGGGTCTCGCCTCTCTGTTGGCAGCCACTTTCTCTGCCCTCTTTTCCACAAAGTCATTCCAATGCCCGGACTGGGCCAACTCCTCGAGGTGAGACTTAAGAGCCTTGCAGTGATCGGTCTTATGTCCTCCCTTTTTGTGAAAAGCACATCTTAACGCATTGTTCCTCTTTGAGGGATCTCCTCCCATTTTCCTGGGCCACTTGATGAATGGCTCATCTTTGATCTTCGCGAGAATTTTGTAAATTAGTTCTTTGAAGACGGTGTTGACCCCCTGGAATACTTCCGACGCGTCATGGTTTCCTCCGTTCTTGGAGCCATTTTTGCTTCTGTTCTTTCCTCCTTTCTTCTGGTTCTCAGTTTTCTCACTTCCCTTGGTAGTGAGATTAGCTCGACCGTTTTCTCCTGTATTAGGGCGGGTGACATCTTCCACCTTTGCATATTTCTCGATTCGGGCCATTAGGTCGTCAATAGTCATAGCTTCCTTCTTCGTCAGGGACTGGTATAGGAGGGAAGAACTAGGGAGCCCAATTTTGAAGGAGGCCACTGCCACTTCCTCTGCGCAGTCCTCGATCTCATTGAATAACTCCCAGTACCTCTTCGCGTAGTCTCGGAGGGTATCTTGAGGCGTTTTCTTTATTGTTAGCAAAGCATCCATCCTTTTGGGATGGGAGCTACTGGTAATGAATCGGGCCGTAAAAAGTTCGGCTAGGGATTTAAAATTCCTGATTGACCGGTGGGGGAGCCTTTTGAACCACTTCTGTGCTACATCATGCAGGCTCAAAGGAAAAATGCTGCACATCAGGGCATCTCGGTGATTCCAGAGGGTCATGGCCTGTTGGTATTGCCTGACGTGATCGATGGGATCAGTCTTTCCGTCGTAAATCTTGAACCTTGGAATGGTAAGTTTCTTGGGGGCTTCCTCCTCTTCGATTTCTCTCATGAAGGGTGACTTCATCTGGGTTTTGAGAGCTCGCCTTGCAAGTTCTCTGGTTGATCTTATTCCGTGGTGAGCAGGATGTTGGTCCATCTCCCTGCGGACTAGATTTCGTATGTTTTTGTCGTTGCGAGCAGGGCTCTGGTAGCGGCGAGCTTTTCGCAGCTGTTCGTGGAGGTCATCGTCTGACACGCCTCCTTTGACCTTTTGAGATTCTCTCCTAGAGCTCCTTTCTTGGCTGCGAGACTTGCTCGCCTGAGGGTTAGGAGTGAAGTATGGGCATCTCCTGTTATCGGGACGAAGCTCCCTCTCTAGTCTTTCCAGCCTTCTTCTCAAGCGAGCATTCTCAGCCTCGCATCTTCGGGAAGACTCTTTCTACTCGTGGAGCCTTGCCTTGTATGCATCAATCAATCTGGATATCTGCGTGGACCTCGCTGGTCCCTGACTTTCTTTTGAGGCTGGCCTTTCCAGGCAAGCTCTCTGATCTAAACGTCAAACTTCAGACCTAATCCTGCGAGGAGAAGGTTGCTCTTGATTATCTCCTGCCTGAGGGGCATTGCTGCTGTGACCAGACATCTTAAACTCCTTTCTTGGTGTGGGCTCTTCTCAGGGAAAGATGAATGTTTCCCACAGACGGCGCCAATTGTGGTAGAAATTATTGTGCAACACAAATAAATAAGAAGAAAGCATTCACCAAGTGAGAACAAGGAATGTAAAATGACAATCACACAACAAAGGATGTACGTGGTTCAGCCAAGATGTGCCTACGTCCACGGTGGTGCAGTCGATATTATTTCTATATACTCCGAAGAGTAATTATAGAGAATACAACTTGTCCTTTTGCCCCGGACCTAGGGTTTAATATATACATGCACATGTAGGTAAGTGGAGGTGATGGGTTCCTCTACGTTTTCCATCTCCCCTATAACTTTCCTTCATGAGAACGTGGGGGGAGAGCGGATCAATATAATAGATGAGGGGCCTGGACTTTGGGCCGCCAGGACTGGGCTACTCGTCCAGGCCCATAGTTCTAATTTTAGGTACCCACCAGAAGAATTCAAGAATGCATGGAACGCAGAGCATCTGCGCAAATACTATCAATGATTGTAATTCATATGTAATGCAATTTCTTCAATATGAATGAAGTGAGGCTTCATCCAGTTTCTTTCTTTGTTGAAATTTTTTGGAATATTAGTGCTACACCCTACACATCAAATTCAGAGCAATTACCACCAACTCCGGTTGGTCGGCAACTTATTTATCACCAACTCCAGTTGGTCGGAAAGCATTTAGCACCAACTCCGGTTGGTCGGAAACTTATTTACCACCAACTCCGGTTGGTCGAAAACCATTTACCACCAACTCCGGTTGGTAGAAAACTTATTTACCACCAACTCCGGTAGGTCGGAAACCATTTACCACCAACTCCGGTTGGTCGAAAACTTATTTACCACCAACTTCGATTGGTCGGAAACCATTTACCACCAACTCCGATTGGTCGGAAACTTATTTACCACCAACTTCGGTTGGTCGGAAACCATTTACCACCAACTCTGGTTGGTCGAAAACTTATTTACCACCTACCCCGGTTGGTCAGAAAGTATTTACCACCAATTTCGGTTGGTCGGAAACCATTTACCACCAACTTCGATTGGTCGGAAACTTATTTACCACCAACTCCGATTGGTCGGAAACCATTTACCACCAACTCCGATTGGTCGAAAACTTATTTACCACCAACCCCGGTTGGTTGAAAAGCATTTACCATCAACTCTGGTTGGTCAGAAACTTATTTACCACCAACTCCGGTTGGTCGGAAACTTATTTACCACCAACTCCGGTTGGTCAAAAACCATTTACCACCAACTCTGATTGGTCGAAAACTTATTTACCACCAACTTCGGTTGGTCGTAAACCCTTTACCACCAACTCCGGTTGGTCAGAAACTTATTTACCACCAACTCCGGTTGGTCGGAAAGTTATTTACCACCAACTCCGGTTGGTCGGAAAGCATTTTACCACCAACTCCGGTTGATCAGAAAGCATTTTACCACCAACTCCGGTTGGTCAAAAACTTATTTACCACCAACTCCAGTTGGTCAAAAAGAATTTACCACCAACTCCGGTTGGTCGGAAACTTATTTACCACCAACTTCGGTTAGTCGGAAAGTTAGTTACCAACAACTTCGATTGGTCGAAAAGCAATTAACTCAAATTAAACAACAAATGGGATAAGAACATTCTACAAATTATTTAGAAGACAATGAAATGGAAAAAAATTTCTTCATTCATATCACATAGAATTACACATGATGTGAAAAATATTACTTCATTCAAAACAAGGAGAATTACATATGCTGTGAAAAATATATAAACCCTATTCTATCATTTTTTTCCCTTCTGCCTGTGAAACGGGTTCTACTCAAGCAGGAGGGTCCTTTAAGGCATAAGGAGAATTTATAAAATTTACATCTCTCAGCATTCTAACATTCATCACAGATGGCCGAGCAAGCAAATGCTCTAGGCGAGATATATCAACGTTGGCATGAAGACTGTAGTCGCCAAGATATTTGGAGATTAAGCATCGAGGAATTGCCCGAGCAGGTATCCAACTAAAATCAAGCTTAAAAGGAGGCACGGGCAAATCCAGAACTCCAGGCTCATAATAATCCCATAAGTAGTGTCCTTGCTCCAATTGTAACACACACATAGCATTCAGCCATCCCTGCTTATACCCCTCATTATTCGACTGCTGGATTTGATCATCAAGATGGTAAAGAGCTTCATTGTATCCAGCCATCCAAAATTCTCTGGGTTGTTTATGGAATTGATAAGTCAACCTCTCCAATTGCTCGTGGATATTCTTCACCAAGATTTCCTTACTTTCTAAGGCAGAACTCTGAGTAGTAAGTTGCTCGCTGAGACTCAAAATTTTCTTAGACATTTCTGCTATGGCCGGGTTCTTCGCCATCAATTGAAAAGCCTAATTCTCCAAAGTAGATTGCGTTCTAGCTTCTTCAATGGTGACCCAACCAGCCCTATCTCGTCCACGAGAAGAAGACCTTGCTTGACCATGAGTAGATAACGAAGGTTCAACCCTTTTTAAAGTTTCCAACTCATCTCTTAAGTTGGCATTTTCTACTTCCAAGAAAGAGAAACCTTCATCATTAACCGGGACCAAGGCTCCAGAGGAAGATGCTGCAGATTTTAATTATTTTATCTCTTCCTGCAAGGCGATGTTCTCATGTTCCAATAATTTAGCAATATGTATGTGTTCTTCAACCTCAAGCTTCAGAACGCTCTCTTTCTTCTCATAGGCAGATATGATTTTATCATATCCTTTATCAGCACTCAATTGCTGATATTTCCTCTCTTATCCTTGATGCAAAAGTGTGGAGGACTCTTTGTATTGCAACTGGAGTTCCTCGATAGTTCCTTGGGGATCCTCAATCATCTCGTAGTAAGCCACATTATTAGCGACTGCGCGATCAAGAAAACACTTCAGGTATTGATAGGATTCTACTGCTCGTTCAGAAGCATCTGAACCAAGGATGTCAAGTATCAGGGCCTCATTTAGATCAGCATGACCAGATGTAAAATAGTCGTTGCATTTCTTCATTATTTATGTGTCATGAGTTGATAAGAGTTCCATCCTGGCCATAAACTAACAAAGAGAATAAATACAAAGAATCAATAAGGATGCAGACAAAGTAAGTAAAAGAATAAGTCAAGACGAATAACCAAAGTTCAAATTTTTATTTCATCATAAGGAGAAAATAAAAATTATGAGATTACATGCAACAGAACAACAAAATAAAAATACGAGTAACTCTACACCTTCTCTTTGTTTCCTATAACTTCCTCAGAAGGTTTCGAGGAAGAGGTTGGTTGCTCAGAGGGCAAAATTAGCTGCTCGGCAGATGTACTAGCTGGTTAGGGTTTCTCGAACAGATGAATAATAGGAACAGCAAGGACCTGATCCCCCGTCATCATTGAAGATTCGTCTGAAGCAGCTTCATCTTCTTCTTCTCCAGGAGAGGGAGGAGGGCCATGGGTGTGTTGCTGGAACAATTCAGAATTCTCAGCAACTTTCATATCTTTCAACGCAGCCACTCATCCATCCCTAAAGAATTTGACACCTACATACTCCATTTGAGAGGACATGGCAGCTAGGCCCTTGTTCCAGCCCTTGTCCCAACCAGCGCTGAAATATTTTTTAATTGCCCTCTTCCTTTTTTCCTTCTCTAAGGAGGCCCTTTCCCTAAGAAGCTACTCGGCAACCTTTAATTTGTCCTCCACCTCCAGTTTTTGTCGTTCAACATCATGAAGTTTAACAACTTCCTCTTCAGCAGACTTGAGCTTAACTTCCAGCTCCTTGTTTCTTTGCTCGAAGACTTTATTGCTCTGCTCAGACTCTGTCAATTTCTTCTCCAAATCCTTAGAGGCATTAACAGCTTGATTTCTTTCCTACTCGATGGACTGGAATTGCTTCTCCCTAGCAACTTTATTTTCCTCGTATTTTTTACGAGAATCTTTCAGAGATTGAGTCAACCCAACAAAAGCTTCCTCTATTCCTCCCGAAGAACTTGAAGACTTGATAACCTCATCCTTCTTCAGATTACTGTTGAAACAAGTTACCAGCTGAAAAAAGAAATAACTTTGAGTCAGTATAGGGACATAGCATTGGAAAGTGAAAACTCATACTAATAATACTTACTGAGAAAATATGTTGAGCAACTAAGGTAGTGACGCTGTCACGAGAAAGAGTGTCTTCAATACCTTGGACTTTTGGGATAATCCAAGACTTCACCGAGCCCATAGAAGAGCTCGGAGGAACAAAAGTGGGAACACCACCTTCAATATTTAAAGATTGAGAGACAGGTTCAACAGGTCTCTTAGAAGAACTTTTCTTTAACCTCTTCGGAGGAGTAGGAATATTCTCAACCAAAGACGTTGTCTTTGTGGGTGATATGACGATAACCTCACTCGGAGGAGAAACAACAACAATCTTGCTCAGGGCCACTGAGGGCTTTTCAACAACTTTCTTGGCAGCATCAGGAGGAGGTGCATCAGTGATTCCCGTCCCTTCTTCTGGGACATCTTGTTTGCTTTTCTTTGCCTCCACATTAGTAGAGGCATATTTATCAAAGAAAGAAGGAGCTCTTCTTCTCTTCATTAAGTTACTGATGGGAACACTTGATTCAGAGGAAGAACCTTCCACACTAGCCTCAGAGGCTGGTATTTGGTCAAGATTAACCACCACTGGACGAGTAGTAAAAGATGAAGTATAGCTCTTGTACTGCAACAAATAAGAGACCGATCTAATATGTTCCTCAGCAACAGATTGGTCCAAATCCCAAATAAGTTTCAAAAGCTTTAAATTAACGTTAGCTTCTTTTGGAGGTTTACTTTTACTGTCAACTGTGACAAATAAAAATAAATGTCATTGATACATTTTATCAAACACCAAGAAAACAATATTTCAAAAAATAAAAACAACCTATTCCATTGCCATAAGGGGGGCACCTGGGACCCTGATATACATCACCTCCATTTAATGGAGCATGTTGCCAATTTTTCATAACAACCCCATGCTCAAAGTAATCCCTATTGGCATTTGGAAGATTGACAACTAAAGCCCTATTCAAAAACCTAGTTTTTAAATAAAAGGTGGAATCACTGACAACCTATCTATAGCAGTACATAATCTCAGGAATCCCTAAACGGGTTCCATGGAGTTGGTTCAATCTATAAACATCATTAACTATCCTCCAGGTATTTAGAGCTATTTTTGCATGTACAATGTCAAAATATTGGCAGAACTCCAAAAATAGGGGGTTTGGTGGAAAAGAAAAGCCACATTCGGCCACAACAAGACTTGGGAACCAATGTCCCTCAGCCAAAAAAAATCAGAAGGTTCAGAAAGCTCCTCCAAAATGACCCATGAAGGGATTGAAAACTCAGACCGAAACTTGTCCAATGACTCAACAAGATAAACCATGATGAACAAATCAAAATAAAAGAAAGGGAAGAAAATCTTACAGGGAAAAAGAAATCAGGTGACAATGAAGGACGGAAAGAACGAAGGCACAATATAGAAAAAAAAGAAGAATTCAAAGATACAGATTTGAAAAGTGAAAGACGATAGGATTTCTGCCGTGCTTAAATACTTTACCTCGGGAATAGAGAAAGCAATGATTACAAGGGAGGATGTTTGTGTATCCGGCGGCTAAAAAGAAGAAAAGGGGCATAAAAATCGAAGCGGTTATGGAAATTCAAAATACTTTAAAAGCTTGATAATATGCACTCAAAAAAGGAGTTATATACAACGAAAGTTTGCCTAAAATCCATAAAAACCAAAAATCTAAGCAGCAGAATGTTCCACACTTTTCTTCAACATCAAACAATGAAACATTGGGGGCTTCTGTTGATACCAAATTTAGTCTGCTGACATGGACCCATCATTTGAAGACATATGCCAACTAACATGGTAATTAAAAATACTTCTACCAATCAACTCGCTGCCACCGAGCTGCTTAAGAGCCACGAGAAGCTCATACATTCTGAACAGCTCAAGCGTATCGATCAGCTTAAGTTCCTCGAGCAACTCATGGGCCCCGAGAAACTCAAGCATGTCGAGCTACTAAGGCGGTCCAAGTAGCTCAAGCGTGCCAAGCTACTTATCGTACAAAGCACTCAAATCAGGATAATCAAAGAGACGACTGCACATTCAATGCTCATTATTATCGTACAGATGTATATGTCTAATAAATAAGAACGCATTGTCCTTTCACATGTATGGCCTCAAGGCTATAAATACATTGGAATATCCTCATTAGAAGGGGACTCGAAATTTCTTGGTAAATCCATTATCGAGAATTCCAAACAAACAATCAGCAATACAAAAATAGTGGACGTAGGCCCTTTCCTTAAGGCTGAACCACTTTAAAATCTCTTATCTCATATTTATTTACTCATATTTATATGTGATTAAAATAATTAGATCAAATCTAGTTTTCTACATCAATACTCATTACTGTTGAATGTTATCTTTAATAAGATATCTATTATTATGTACACTTGTACGGTTGATGGATGTAGCTAGCAGAATATTGTGCGTCTCAAAATCACTTTTTTCATCAGATATCTTTTACTTTCGGCTCTGATAGAATGTAGTCAAGTTAATATAACTGACACACGCAAACTACTAAAATCTACATCATCTCTTTTTCCTGTGTACTATACACAATCAGATAATATCTTGTGGCCAAATAATTATGGCTAATAAAACTTTTAGCCAAACTAATGCTGAAAATCAAGAGTAATATTTTTTTTTCCAACAGCATCATCATGCGTATGTTTTATTCATCTGAATATTTCAAATATTCTGGTTGAAGATAAATGTTAACATATTTGATTTGTATTCTAACAAACATGATTTTTTATATTCATCATAAAAAGATAAATGGGATATCTCAACAACGAAAATGATAGAATAAAAGTAATAAAACTTATCTTTGTTGAAGAACAGTGTTCCACCGCCACCTAGTTCTTCATGTGCGCTCACGAGGCGTTACAAAACCAAAATCACAAATACCTCGCCAGAAGATTCGCGAAATGTAAGATATGAGTGAAGATTTAAGGAGGCATCACGTCGAGCTTGTTTTAGACTTGAACAATGTGGTTCCGCCTATGTATCCGTCTTTGCGGAATCAAAGTCTGCATAGTTCGTGGGTCCATACGATACACCAGAGAGAGATTAGTTTTTGGTGGCTTTGGGGCCTGAGGCTTCCAAATCCAGCAAACCGCCTCTCAAACGCCCGTATTTGGTAGTTTTTGTGTGGGGGTGCCAAATCTGGCGAACCGCCTCTCAAACGCCCATATATCGGATAATGAAACTATAAAAATCTGCTCATCACTATCAAACCCGTGATGGACCTCCAAAGGTGCGTGGGGGAGGAGATCTATATTTCCTCTCCTTACTTTGCCTCCAAGACCATCATCCATCAAATGAGGGGGGAACCCTATTTTTATAACAAAAAGTGCCTCAAGTGGACTTGACTCATGTCATGTTCTCTATGGAACCAAGTGTTCAATATTTATGGTGCCACTTGTCACAATATATGTGGTCGCATATCAAATAATTAATTAAATCATTATTAGAGTATTTTCTAGTGTATTTCATCAAATGTGGAGTATATGCAATATATTAAACTGCGCATAATAATATTTCAGTCTGTGTACGGCCTGGATTGTAGTAAAACTTAATAAATCATAAATCAATATTTGATTAAATCTACAGGGTTAATTTATTAGAGTGTCGGTGGTTAATTCATTTAACCCCACTCTACACATACTTGTGGAAGAACAAAAATGTGCAATATAGAAACAATAGTCTTCAACACCTTCTGGTCAATGCCAAGGTATGCTTCCCTCTATGCTTAACCTCCAAACCATAACACTTACGAGTAGGAGTGTTTTTAATAGACAAGCAACAATCATATATTTATAGGTAAACCCACAATACGTATATATATATATATATATATATATATATATATATATATATATATATATATATATATATATATATATATATATATATATATATATATATATATATATATAACTGCATACGAGAAATCCCGCACCCTACTATCCTACAAATTCTGAAGTTCGAACTATCATTTTAATTTCTGTCTTATCACTATTAAGTGTTCATTCACTTGTTACCACTTGAATCCAACTAATAGTTGGCTTAAAACATAAACCATCCCTACAATAATATTTCAAGTCCATTTATCCAACATTAACAGTTCAAAAACAATGCAACATAAAGTCGAGATAGTCCAGCAAACTGAATCGGTTTCCTTGGAAAACCAAACCAGTTTGGTCAAGTCAAATGATTCGCTCACCCAACGAACCAGCTCGATTTGTTGGGCTACTCTTTGTCTTCAACTTTGGGTTTACACCTCACAAGCCCATCAATGGAGGTCCAAGCTTTCTAAAATAACTAATTATGATGCCAAACATATATATATATATATATATATATATATATATATATATATATATATATATATAATCACCCCAGATGTATTTCAAACATGATCTAAACCCAAATCCAATATTTATTCAACCAAAAATTCATATTTATTTATTTGATTCACATAGTCTATAATCAATTTAGTGTTTATCCCTCATCCCAAAACACCCATCAAAGATCATCCCTTTTATTGAATACTCATATATTTTATCACTAAATTAATTCATATTAATGCCTAATCAAATTAATATGTTAAATCACAAATCTTAATTATCCCCATGATTTCATGTTTAAGCCCATATTTAACTCTTGTTAAATATAATGATAATCAACTACACAAATGCAAATTTGAAGAAAGTAAACACTTGCCTTGATGGATGATCATCCGAAGCTCTACTTGTTCTTGTTGATTTGATTTCGAAAATGACTTTTCCTTCTTCTCCAAGTCTTCTTCCTCTTCTTTCCTCTCTTATTTTCACTCCCTTAATCCCACTAATTACAGGTTAATGGCAGCTTCTACCCCACCAATCCACTAATACTCCCTTTTAAAACTCTAATCTCCAGATTAGGGCTAAGCCCTAAGGGTAAAAAGATGATTATACCTTTATACGAGACAATATCAATCAAAAAAGCCCTAGTACCCAACTATAACCCTTGGGTACATATCCTGGACTATTTAGACCCATTTTTTTTTATCACTGGCGCATTAAAAAAGGCCATCTGAGTTACAAACTAAAAATAATCAACCATTACATTAATGGGACTTGGCAAATTCGCACAGTACATGTCACCTCCCTAAAACCCTTTATTTCATCATTTTCACTCATCAAACGACATAATATAACAATTGTCACATCACTATTTACTTATTCCATGCAAGTTAATATTTTTAATCGTAATTATTAATCCAAAACTCATTAATTAATATATATCCTAGCCAATTCAATTTACCAATTAAATTAATAATTAAATCCACAGTAGAATAAAATGCTCTCAAAATTACGGGCATGTCATCCCCTCCCCACCCCCACCCCTACCCCCCACCCCCGGCCATTTTTGGAATTTCATCCCCAAAATTCGAACTTACCTGATATGAAAATCTCTGGATAAATTTTTTCGCACATCATCCTCTCACTCCCAAGTCAACCCATCAGTAATGTGATGCCCCCACTTCACACGTACTAATGGTATCATATTTAACCAAAGCTTTCGCATGCTATGATCCAAAATGGCAATCGGCCTCTCCTCATAAGTAATGTCCAGTTATAAGTCTATCTCCTCTAATGAGATATGATGATATTACAACTCATCCCTGACATATCTCCTCAATGAACACATATGAAATACATCGTGAATCCGTTGTGAATGCTCTAGTAGAGCAAGTCTATATGCAACCGACCGATCCCTCTCAATGATGGGGAAAGGCCCCACATATCTTTGTGATGGGTTCCCTTTATTTTTTAACCATATCACTGCCTTCATGGTAGAGAGTCATAATAACACCCAATCACCCACCTCAAACTCCAAGTGCCTCCGACTCACATCTATGTAACGTTTTTGATGATCATGAGCTATGTGAATATGACTCATGATCAGTTCATTCTTCGTCGAAGTATCCTGAATCACATTTGGCTCAAGAAACTTGTTGTCCCCCACCTCTAACTAACATGAGGGAAGATGACAAGGTATCCCTTTCATGGCCTCAAAAGTTATCATGCTAGTAGTGAACTACTATTAGTTATTGTATGTAAACTCCGCTAATGGTAGGTACTTCTGTTATCTACCATTGAAATCCAGAATACACATCCTTAGCATGTCCTCTAATATCTGATTCACCCCCTCTGTCTTCCCATCAATATGCGAATGATATGTTGTGCTGAAATGGAATTTTTATCCCCAATGCATGCTGAAAGCTCTATCAGAACTAGGACACAAAAATCTTATCCCGATTAGAAACAAAGTTAAGTAGTACTCCGTGAATCCTCACTAATTAAGAGTTAGGAAAACCTCCTTGTCATGTAGTCGACCCGAACAAGTAAAAAATGGGCTACCTTAGTTAACCATCCACAATAACCCAGAAGGAATCATGGCCCCTCCGTGATGTCGACAAACCTATGATGAAATCCATCGATATACTCTTTCACTTCCATACCAAAATCTCCAATGACTATAAAACCCTGGCTGGTCTCTGATGATCAAGCATCACCATATGGCAAGTAGTGAACCCGAAGATAAACTTTTTGATGTCCTGCCTCATACCGACCAACCATATCTGCAAACTGTAGGTCCTCCTAGATGAATCGAGAATAGTGACATGTGCGACTCCTCTAGATTTAGGAGTCGCAGGTCCTATTCATCTAAGACAATCAACCTCCTATTGAAGTGTAAGCCATCCTTATAAATAAATTAGTAGGACTCCACTCCGTCTTCCAATAATTTTTGGATTGTATCCTCACAAGAAGGATCTCTTACTTATGTCTTCATAACACTTAAAATGATCTTGGGTATGATGTTCATCACTTCCATATAAGCTCTGACGGCCTCCTCTTAACGAAGCTCATTTTATTTTTCTTTCCAAACTGTTGCTAACTACCCCGTAGACTTACTGCTCAACTCATCATCCCCTACATTAGCCTTTTGCAGATGGTTCTGAATGTTGAACTAGTAGTCTTTTATGAATTCAAGACACCTACACTGCCACATAATCAAATCATTTTTCACAAAAATATTGTGGTGACTTGTGGTCCATGAAAAAATGAAACTTCTTCCTCAATAAATAATACCTCCAAATCCTATAGGAAAAAAGAACTGCTTCTAACTCCAAGTCGTTCATGGGATAGTTCTTACCTTAAGGTTTAAACTTACGAGATGAAAAAGATATACCACGCTCCTCCTACTACAGCATTCCCCTAAGTTCATATAGAGTTCTCAACTGATGGTATCTTGACCTCAAATCAATATTTGAGAAATAGGTTACTCTTCTTCGCCTATTCTAGTATTGGTTGATCAGATTAGGTCTTTATTAAAATTAAACGGGAATCAAGTATGATTTCTTTCTTAGCATCATTTTCATAACATAAATTAATTATTCTAATAACCTATTAAGTCTGGTTTCAATTCCACCATTTAAATCTTTCTTAATTAAATACAACCATCATAAACACATTAACTAAAAAATAACAGAATTAAAAAAAAAAGAATAATAATTAATAGAAAAAACCTAATAAACCATTGATACTCACTAATAAACATATATAAATGAGTAATAGAATAATAACAGTATTTGTCTGCCTTAAAAAAGATGTCTTAACAATCTACGGGAAACATGACCAAATGGAAATAGTGAAATACTGGGACCAATCTACATAGAAGGAACTCAGGCGGCTATAATCAAATATCACAGAATTCATAGATACTGCACGAACCAGCATGATGGAATGACTAACCTTGTGGTCATTGTCACGGAACACCTAGGTTTTGAAATATTTGACAATGGGTAAAAGCCCAAGATATTTGAAAAATATTTGCAAGTATTTAAATGCTTTAAATATAAAGGTGCAGTGTATTACTTTCATAATTAACATTCAGACACACTCACGTGAGATTTTTCCTCCCCTCTGATCTACAACATGCACCTAATGCATGCAGTTCATTATCCTAATCACGTTACCCAACCTATTAGGACAATTACCAGTAACATAAGTAATCCCGTTAATACTCATTATTAGCTAATATTCACTACCTTCTCTAGGTATATCTTCATAATTACTACACAACTACACATATGCTATAATTTGATATTCGCACAACTATCTATTATACACAAATATATGCATCACTCTCTATATCACTATATATAGAGTCCCCAGAGTATGACTTCGCGGATTCATACCTCGTGTGCTATTAGTCTCCAAGCACACCACTTACCATAACTGGGCCATCGAGTTCGAATCTCACCACCGAACCTGAAAATGTACACACAAACAACGAATGTTGTCATAATTATACGTTCAGTGTTCACAACCATGGAACTTTTCTCCCAACCGGTCTTAAAACAAATACCTATTCTCACTTATTGATAGGGGCCATGCAATAGTACTATGATCGAGGGAAACCACCGAACATCAACCGATCAATGCTAGGGTGAGGTTCCCACTATGCGTAACCTCTTAACAATAGCACTACAGAGTAGGTATGTTTCAAACAGACAAACAACAATCACACACACACATACACACACACACACAACACACACACACACACACACACACACACACACACACACACACACACACACACACACACACACACACACACACACACATATATATATATATATATATATATAACTACGTATGATAAATCCCACACCATACAAGCCTACCAATCCTAAAGTATGAACCGACTTCCAAATTTTTGGTTTATCATTATTAAGTGTTCACTCACTCATTAACCAATTCTCACTTGAATCTGAAGAATAGTTGGTCTAAAACATGCATCAACCCTTTAATAATGTTCCAAGGTAATCCCAACCCTTTCCGAAAACTTATAACCCATTCATCCAACACTAATGGTTCAAAAATAATGAAATATAAAATTGAGACACTCCAGAAAATCGAACTGGTTCGTTTGGTAAACTAAATCAGTTCGATCATGTAAATTGATTCACTCCTCTAGAAGACCAATTCGGTTTGCTGGGTTTCCCTTCGTCTTTAACTTTGGGTTTACTTCTTTCAAGTCCATAAATTGAGGTACCAAGGCTAACAAAGCAACTAATTATGATACCTAATGATGATGATGGAAACAGCACCACCAGAAGAGGTGTTGCCAAGATCAAACTAACAATAATAATGGAAGCACAAGAGTGTATGTATATAGTAGAAGCAGATGAGGAGAAGAGGATGAACACTTGAATGTAAGTGGTTCAGCCAATCTGGCCTATGTCCATTGTGAGTGTGTGAGTAGTATCACTAGATGAAGGCACTAATGGCCATAGATATAATCTCTCAAGCTTTCTCTCTCTACTGTGTAAACCAACAGAGTTTAAGCTAGGGATGCAATTATGGATCCCTTTACAAGGTAGAGGATGACCTCTATATATAGTGCTTGGGGGTGTAATGTACCCCCCCCAAGCATGCAATGAGCATGTGCCTAAGGATCAAACCAGTATAAGGATGACACCTGGCTGATCTTAAGTAAACAATGATGATGTCAATATTCCCCCACGTGGAGGGAATGCTTCAGTTATAACAGATTTGTCCACATGTTATAAACAATAGATGTTCTTGTAAATGCTCAGCCTTGTCTTTTATTGGTGCAACCTCGGCTTAGAAGAGTACCAGGTTGGTGAAGTTTGAGTGTTGCTTTGTCCGAGGTTAGGTGTGAGGTAGCTGCAACATCGGCTAGGGCCGATGATTATGTTGGTAAATGATTGAGCCCATGAGACATTCTGATTTTGGCTGACGACCATAACATCAGTTGGGGCCGATGATGATGTTGGTAGATGATTGAGGGAATGAGACCTTACTGCAATGTCAGCTAGGGTCGACCTTATGAGAGACGATACAACTGATGCTAGTCATAGGCTTCTGGTCACCTCGGTTGTGATACTAGATGAGGTCAGTTACTATGAGCAAGAGGGTGAACTTTGGGCATATTAATCACCCCCAGCCCTTAGTTACCTATGTGAGTAGGTGATTGAGGGGTATGCAAGGTCGAGGCTGAGTTTCCTGTAATAACCCGTACTTTTATGCATAATTATTTTTATGGAAAATGGGGATTAATTATATTAAAGGGAGAAAATTTAAATTGAAATTAATCCGATTTTATAATAATAATCACTAAAAAGATGAGAGTTAGTAATTATTGAAATAATAGTATGGTCGGGAATGAGATACACGGCAGTTATGTTATAAATAATTGGGATGCGTATGAGTCGCGTCATTTGTATATATTTAGAGAGTCAAAAGATAATTTATTTGTGCATAACTCGGTCGACTATTTTGAGTGCGCCAGAGTGTCCGAAAGGGTCGAAATAGTCAGAAAACACTATTCGGGTATTTTATTTGGAGTTCGAGGCATTTTAACCCAAAACGACACCCCAGAGGGGTATTTTGGTCTTTAGGAATTTTAGGGTAATTAAATGGACGAAAATTGGGTTTAATTATATCCATTTTGGATTAGTGGCCATCAGTTTCAACCTACGTGAGAAGAGAGGAAAAGAGAGATAGAACTAAGGAAGAAGAAGGAGACTCCATTAGAGCCTTAGCCAAGAACTCAACCTTTCACAACAAAAAGTACACCAGCGCGTAGATTGTGTCGAGAGGATCGTTCCTATACTAATTTCAACCCGTGAATCAGAAGTTCATTTTTAAGGCAAGTCATTATCTTACTCTTTTTTTAGCAATTATTACTCTTGTTGATGTATGTTGAGGTTTTAGAAAAACAAATACCAATTTGGGTCTACCTATGTTGAGATTGTGTAGGAAAGTTAGAAAATCTGATGGGGGTTTGCATGTAGAGAATTTCCCCTTAATAAGAATAAGAAATTGGTGAATTATATGTCAATCACAGAATAAAAAATGGAGTTTTTATGGACAAATAATTCTAGGTTTATGTTAATATGGTCGATGGTAAAATTTAGGAATTTATTAAAATTAAATGATGATTAGAATGATTTGACCCCAAAACTACGCTAAGAAATGTTCTAGGGTGAGTTAGAGTAGTTTGGGAACCTTGAAATTGGGTTGGAATGGATTTAGGGTGAGATTGGAGCAGAGAAAATCTGGAAAAACGAACTTTAGAGATAAATTGGATGACTTCGGAAATTTCGTTAGAAGTCCAGCCCAGGTCGTTCGAACGACCTCGTTCAAACGGGACTTCTAACGAGATTCCAGTAGCCCTTATAACGAGTTTGGTGGTTCCTTTAAAGTACCTTCGATCAAACGACCTCATCCGAACGAGATTTTTGGGTCTTCTAACGAGATTCCAGAATGACACTTTTTAGGCCGATCTTTGTTCAAACTTTCCGTAGGCTTATTTATGTGAGTGTTAAACCAGTATGATCATCGAGTGACTTATATTAATAATTATTAGTGAGCGGAGAATATGTCGACCCTCGGAAGGTATAAAGTCCATAGAATTAAGGAGGTACGAACACTAGACTGTGGGAATAAAATACAAGGTAGAGTATACACGAATAAAGTACGGGTTATAATAAGAGATATAATATATGTGCTACAAACACTAGACTGTCGGAAAGATAATGAAATTATATAAGTTGTGTGTATGCTTATTGATTAAAGTATTATGTGTATGACATACCTAGCTACTGGATATCAAACGGAGGTTAACGCGTTGTGGACTACCGCATCCTGTGTGCCATCGGGGGATTTAGAGTCGTACCACTAGAGCATGGAATCTAGGTATGGGCTATCAGTGAGAACGATAGTGATGACGGTCGTATGGGTGCATAGGTATGTGCTTAGCCCATCGGCTTGGGAATATGTTCTCCTCCAATAGGTGTTTATGTTTGTATTAGTTCTCGAGAGATTGAACCTATTGTCCTATATGCGTGAGCTTTGCAAATGGACTAGATAGCCGAGTATGAATAGCACCAAGGATTTCTCAACCAAGGGTGAATATTGCTATATTTATATAATTTAATATGAATACATTAGGTGAATAATGTGTGTATACCGAAAAGCATGTTTGGTTTCTTATGCTGTTGATGATATTTTTATATGTACACATATGGTACTATCAGTTGGGCATTTTGAAGAATATGAGAATAAACTAAAGAAATCCTAATTCTATATCAAAATTCTAAGCACGTTGGTTTTGAGTTATTTAGGGAGACATTCAAACATCATATTATACATTTAGTAGACAGTCAGGGTATCATGACTAGTATGGGTAGTTAGGCTCGTTAGGCGTGCACACTAGATCGATGGGTGAGTATCTCAAGTGAGTACGTTAAGTTAACTTGATTAATAATTGTGCTAATCGAATCAATTTAAGAACTTGCTATTTTAAACTGTTTTCAACTCGGGCTCTGACCCATTTTTCTGTATATCTTTCTATTGATCCATTATTTTAGGTGCCCAGCCACAGGCACACCATCCTTATGAGACTCTTTTCAGTTGTCATGTTGTAGCCGCTGTGGAAGCTTCAGGATTATTGCTAGTAGATGACTCAGCTCATTCTTTCCTTTTCGGTTATCCATTTTGTTAGACATGGTGTCCGTACTTATGTTTATTTTCAGAGATTTAGTCCTTTTAAATTCTCTCTTAGATTTGGTTTCTTTTATTGGATTTATTGTATAGGATTATACCTGGAGATATTTACTCCAGACATTTATTTTACTTCAGTCAGACTTTACTTATGTTACTGTGATGCATGGTATTTATTGGTATTCTTTTGGTAGTTGTAATGGCAAGATAAAATTTGGACATCACCCTTTTTAAATATTAGGTGGTTTGTTTTATTAAATTAAAATTTGAGTTTTTACAGTGGTGCATTATCTGAACCAACTTGATATTCTAAAATTGATTAATTAAGGACTGATCACCTGGTAATTAATTAGGCGGGCAGTCAGAGGTGGTATCAGAGCATCAGGTTCTAGTGTCCTTAGGATCTGTACGGCTTATTTTGTTTTCGCGTTGTGTCCTTTGATATAGAGGCCTATATTTTAGGATTGTTGTACTCTTTATATGTTTTGCGTTCTTATGCTAATTTGAGAATATAACTATAGACTTATGAAACTTTTCTCTCTTTTCAGATGCCTCCAAAAGGTGCACAAAGAGTTCCCAAGGAAGCCCAGCCACAGGCTCAACCTGCACCTGCTCAGGGTATGATGAATGTCGCTGAAGTGGAAGCCATTGTAGCTCAGGCGGTCAACGCTGCTTTGGCCATAGTGCAACAGGCACCACCTCAGGCACCGGTGGTGGCTCCAGTTCAGGACCAGGTTTTCCCATCTTCTTGGGAGCATGTTAGGGATGCCTTCCAGAAGGCGTATCCTCTAGAGTTTTCAGGGAGCTTCGATGTAGTCGTAGTGAGCCAATGGAAAAATGACATCCAAAGGCATTTGAGGATGCACGAGTGCACGAAAGTATAGAGTCAGATTTTGGCCACGTTCAAACTAGTGGGGGTAACACTGTAGTGGTGGGAGTCCATCACCACCACTGAGGAGAGAGACATACTCAGTATTCGAGACTTTTGGGTACAGTTCGTTCGCAAGTATTTTCCTTCGGCTGTCCAGACAGAGATGAGTCAAAAGTTAGCAAATCTGGAGTAGAAGGGAAGTACCGTAGCAGAATACGAGGCAAAGTTTACTAATATTCTTAACATTGTGCTGAGTGAGATTCCGATCGAAGAGAAAAAGATTCAGCGCTTCATAAGTGGGTTGATATGGAGGATCTACCAGCATTTAATAGGCAATCTCTTCCTGGCCACCTATTCAGATGTGATCAATGTAGCACTACTCCACTTCTAGGACCACCGCTTCCACTTGTCTGAGGTTAAGAAGGTGGGAGAGCCCAACCAGGAGGGCAGGGAAGGAGGAAATGGTTCTAGTGGGGCACAAACAGTTCAGGGAAAGCATAGGCATAGTGATTAGGGTTACAAACAAGGGGATCCTAAGAGGTTCAGGTTAGGAGGTTTTAGACATGGGTAGGGAGACTTTCGACATGGCCATCAGGGCCAACATGTCCAGTAAGGCCATCAGCAGTTCCAACAGGGCCAGAATGGCCAAGGGAGGGGTGGTAATGGCAATCAGGGCCAAGGATAGCAGCAGGGACAGAGGGGAGGGCCACAAACACCAGGACTGACCTCAGAAAGGTAGGGGCCAGCAGCAGCAGTAGGGTATTCGTCAGGAACCCCAGAGACCATTATTTCCCGCAGCCTCCCAGCACCTCCACGGATAGCAGCATTCCCACCTATTCTAGTTGCCCCAGTTTAGCAAGGGAAGCTTCAATATGGGCGAGTTTACAATATTCACCAGGCCTCAGTCCCGCAGGACCCACTAGTGATAGAGGGTATTTGTTTGACACGAGAGCCACACATTATTTTATTGCCATGGGGTTTGCGCATGCTATAGGATTATTTTATACAGCTGAGGGTACGGCCACTTGTGTATAATCGTCATTGAGCAGGGTTTTCGTTACTTCTTTTATTTGTTGGGGAGTGGATATAGAGATTGGGAGATTTATCTTACCTGCTGACATGCTCGTATTAGGCATGTCCGAGTATGATGCGATTGTGGGCATGGATTGGCTTTTCAGATATAAGGCCATGATTGATTGTTATAGTAAGAGTATAGTTTTTTACATACCCGGGCAGGAGATGTTCCTGGTGGCGATGCCTCGCTCTGAAGGAGGATTGTCCACACATTTATACTATATAGAGGAGGAGGCCTCTACGGAGGTTGTGGTACCGCTTCATTCAATTCCTGTAGTTCGAGAGTTTGCCGATGTGTTTCAGGAGATTCTGGGGTTACCACCGAGTAGAGAGATAGATTTTGTCATTGATTTAGTGCCAGATACTCGACCGATAGCACGAGCACCTTACCGTATGGCTCCAGCACAGATGAGGGAGTTGCGTGACCAGATTAAGCAATTATTGGGGCAGGGCTTTATCCGTGTGAGTACTTCATCGTGGGGTTCTCCCGTATTATTTGTTAAGAAGAGGGATGGATCATTGTGGTTATGTGTTGATTACCGATAATTGAATAAAGTCATGAATGAAACAAATATCCATTGCATCGAATCGATGACTTATTCGACCAATTGAGAGGATCGACTTTCTTCTCAAAGATTTATTTGAGATCGGGGAACCATCAGCTACGTATCAGGGAACAGGATGTCTCAAAGATCGCTTTCCTAACGAGATATAGTTCCTATGAATTCGGGGTTATGCCTTTCAGGCTAACCAAACGCCCCAGCCATATTCATAGACTTGATGAACAGGGTGTTCAGAGAGTTCTTAGACCAGTTCATCATCGTATTCATAGATGATATTTTGTTTTACTCATAAACTGAGGAGGACCATGCCAAGCACTTGAGGCATGTTTTGCACACACTACATCAGCATCAGTTATACACAATATACGAGAAATATGGGTTTTGGCTCAAGGAGGTATAATTTTTGGGGCATATCATCTCCGATAGAGGGATATCCGTGGATCTGGGGAAGGTGTCAGCGGTGAAGGAGTGGGGATAGCCCACGACACCAACAGAGATACGCAGTTTCTTAGGTTTAGATGGATACTACAAGAGGTTCATTCGAGGGTTTTCAAATATAGAGGGCCCATTAATGCCCTTGACTCACAAAGGGGTGGCATTTATCTGGAGTGACGCTTGTCAGTTAGCCTTCGATGAGTTGAAAGATAACTTAACCTCAGCACCCGTGTTATCATTACCCAGGCTGAGAGTGGAGTATCTAGTCTACAATGATGCATCCTTATTAGGACTTGGAGGGGTTCTTCAATAGGAAGATCAAGCTATAGCTTATGCCTCCCGTAAGCTTAAGCCTCGTGAGAGGAATTACCTCACCCACGACTTGGAGTTAGTAGCAGTCGTGTTCTCACTTCGGATTTGGAAACACTACCTCTTAGGGGAGAAATTTTTCTTGCATCAACGTCGATGGCTTGAGTTCGTGAAGGATTATCAATTTGATATCCATATCACCCGGGGAAGGCTAACGTGGTAGCAGACGCATTGAGCCGTATGCCAGTTGGTGAGGTGGTCGAGGTGTGAAAAGCGAAATGGAAGGAGTTAGGGAACCAGGATGCGGTAGCTCGATTGTTTATATCTTCAATGACGATTACGCCCCAGATTATTATGGGAGTAGTACGGGCTCAGGCAGATGATCCGTTCTGCCAAAGTTAGATAGTGAAGTTTCTAGTCTAGGGGTCTGAGTCTTACACCATGGGTTCAGAAGGGGGCCTACATTTTAATGGGGGATTGGTTATTCCTGAGGGTAAAGATCTGCGACACAAGTTGAAAATAGAGTCGCACGGTTCTCGATTTGCAGCGCATCCCAGTAGGGATAAGATGTATCAGGACATGCGTAGACAGTACTGGTGGAGTAGAATGAAGAAGGATATTGCAGAGTTCATCTCGAAATGTGCCACTTGTCAGTTGGTAAAGGTGGACCACCATAGACCAGAGGGACTTCTACAGCCATTAGAGGTTCCGATGTGGAAATGGGAGAGAATTTCCATGGATTTCATCACTGGATTACCCACATCGCAGAGGGGTCACCATTCGATATGGGTGATAGTGGATCAGTTGACTAAGGTAGCCCATTTTCTACCAGCCAAGACAGACTACACCGCGGGATAGTACGCCCAGTTATTCATTGAAGAGATAGTTAGACTCCATGAAGTGCCTCTCAATATCGTATCTGACAGAGATAAGGTATTCATTTCTCAATTTTGGGGGTGTTTTCAAGAGGCGTTGGGTACGAAGTTGCGGCTGAGCACAATCTATCATCCACAGACGAATGGTTAGACAGATCGAACGAACCAGATGTTGGAGGACATGTTATGTAGGTGGATCATTGATTTTAGTGGAGGTTGGGAACAGTACCTTCCACTAGTGGAGTTTGCCTATAACAACTCCTACCAATTTACTATCAGCATGGATCCATTTGAAGCCCTATACGAAAGACTATGTTGTTCCCCAACATGTTGGCTATAGGTGGGGGATAACAAGTTACTGGGTCCGGAGGTAATTCAGGATACTTCGGCAAAGATAGGGTTGATACGGAGCCATATTCGAGTTGCTCAGGATCGATAAAAGAGTTATGCTGATGCAAAACGCTATTTTTGAGAGTTCAACATTGGGGATCAGGTATTACTTTGGGTGTCTCCTATGAATTGAGTTATGCATTTTAGGAAAAAGGGAAAGTTGGCGCTTAGGTATGTAGGGCCATTACCTATCATCGAGAGAATCGGGCTAGTTGCTTATAGACTTTGGTTACCGGAGCACTTGCATAGAGTCCATGATGTGTTTCATATCTCTTCGCGGAGGAGATTTATTTGAGATGATTTTTCCCATACTCATATTGTGTTAGAGGAGATAGACTTACAGCCTGATAGCTCATACGAGGAGGGGATGGTTGCTATCTTAGACTGTAGCGAGAGGAAGTTCAGGTCGAAGGTAGTACCACTAATACGTGTCCAATGGCGACACCATAATGTTGAGGAATCAACTTGGGAGCGCGAGGATGACATGCGTGAACGTTATCCAGAGTTATTCTTGATAGGTATATATATATATATATATATATATTCTTTTTCGAATTTAAGGAGGAAATTTTGTTATTAGGGGGGAAGTATGTAATACCCCGTACTTTTATGCATAATTATTTTTATGGAAAATGGGGATTAATTATATTAAAGGGAGAAAATTTAAATTGAAATTAATCCGATTTTATAATAATAATCACTAGCGAGATGAGAGTTAGTAATTATTGAAATAATATTATGGTTGTGAATGAGATACACGGCTGTTATGTTATAAATAATTTGGACGCATATGAGTCGCGTCATTTGTATATATTTAGAGGGTGAAAAGATAATTTATTTGTATATAACTTAGACGACTATTTTGAGTGCGCCAGAGTGTCTGGAAGAGTCAAAATAGTCAGAAAACACTATTTTGGTATTTTATTTACAGTTCGGGGCATTTTAACCCAAAACGACACCCCAGAGGGGTATTTTGGTCTTTAGGAATTTCAGGGTAATTAAATGGACAAAAATTGGGTTTAATTAAAAGGCATTTTGGGTTAGTGGCCGTCAGTTTCAACCTATGTGAGAAGAGATAAAAAGAGGGAGAGAACCAAGGAAGAAGAAGGAGACTCCATTAGAGCCTTAGCCAAGAACTCAACCTTTCACAACAAAAAGTACACTAGCGCGTAGATCGTGTCATGAGGATCGTTCATATACTAATTTCAACCCGTGAAATAGAATTTCAATTTTAAGGCAACTGATTATCTTGATCTTCTTTTAGCAATTATTACTCTTGTTAATATATGTTGAGGTTTTAGAAAAACAAATGCCAATTTGGGTCTACCTATGTTGAGATTGTGTAGGAAAGTTAGAAAATCTGATGGGGGTTTGTATGTAGAGGAATTTCCCCTTAATAGGAATAAGAAATTAGTGAATTAGATGTAAATCACAAAATAAAAAATGGAGTTTTTATGGACAAATAGTTCTAGGTTTATGTTAATATGGTTGATGGTAAAATTTAGGAATTTATTGAAATTAAATGACGATTAGAATGATTTGACCCCAACACTATGCTAAGAAATATTCTAGGGTGACTTAGAGTAGTTTGGGAACCTTGTAATTGGGTTGGAATGGATTTGGGGTGAGATTGGAGAAGATAAAATCTGGAAAAATGGACTTTGGAGATGAACTGGGCGACTTCGGAAATTTCGTTAGAAGTTCAGCCCAGGTCATTCGAACGAGACTTCTAACGAGATTCCAGTAGCCCTTCTAATGAGTTTGGTGGTTTGCTCGAAGTACCTTCGTTCGAATGACCCCGTTCGAACGAGATATCTAGGTCTTCTAACGAGATTCCAAAATGGCCCTTTTTAGGGAGATCTTTGTTCAAACTTTTTGTAGGCTTATTTATGTGAGTGTTAAACCAGTAGGATCGTCGAGTGACTTATATTAATAATTAATAGTGATCAGAGAATATATCGACCCTCGGAAGGTATAAAGTCCATAGAATTAAGAAGGTACGAAAATACAAGGTAGAGTATACACGAATAAAGTACGGGTTATAATAAGAGATATAATATATGTGCTATAAACACTAGACTGTGGGAAAGCTAATGAATTTATATAAGTTATGTGTATGCTTATTTATTACATTATTATGTGTATGACATACCTGGATACTGGCTATCGAACGGAGGTTAATTCGTTGTGGACGACCGGATCCTGTGTGCCTTCGGGGGATTTAGAGTCATACCACTAGAGCATGGAATCTAGGTATGGGCTATTAGTGAGAACGATAGTGATGATGGTCATATGGGTGCGTAGGTATGTGTGTAACCCATCGGCTTGGGACACTGTTCACCTCCAATAGGTTTTTATGTTTGTATTGGTTCTCAAGAGATTGAACCTGTTGTCCTATATGCGTGAGATTTGCAAATGGACTAGATAGCCGAGTATAAATAGCACCAAGGATTTATCAACCAAGGGTTAATATTGCTATATTTATATAATTTAATATGAATGCATTAGGTGAATAATGTGTGTATACCGAAAATCATGTTTGGTGTCTTATGTTGTTGACGCTACTTTTATATGTACACATATGTTACTTTCAGTTGGGCATTTAGAAGAATACGGGAATAAACTAAAGAAATCCTAATTCTATATCGAAATCCTAAGTACGTCGGTTTAAAGTTATTTAGGGAGACTTTCAAACATCATATTATACACTTAGTAGACAGTCAGGGTATCATGACTAGTATGGGTAGTTAGGATCGTTAGACGTGCACACTAGATCGAAGGGTGAGTATATCAAGTGAGTACGTTAAGTTAACTTGATTAATAATTGTGCTAATTGAATCAATTTAAGAACTTGCTATTTTAAACTGTTTTCAACTCGTGCTCTAACTCATTTTTTTGTATATCTTTCTATTGCTCCATTATTTTAAGTGCCCAGCCACAGGGACACCAGCCTTAGGAGACTCTTTTCAGTTGTCGTGCTGTAGCTGCTGTGGAAGCTGTAGGATTATTGCTAGTAGATGACTCAGCTCATTCTTTCCTGTTCAGTTATCCATTTTGTTAGGCATGTCGTCCGTACTTATGTTTATTTTCAGAGATTTAGTCATTTTAAATTCTCTCTTAGATTTGGTTTCTTTTATTGGACTTATTGTATGGGATTATACCTGGATATGTTTACTCTAGACATTTATTTTACTTCAGTCAGACTCTACTTATGTTACTGTGATGTATGGTATTTATTGGTATTCTTTTGGTAGTAGTAATGGCAAGATAAAATTTGGACATCACCCTTTTTAAATATTAGGTGGTTAGTTTTATTAAATTAAAATTTGAGTTTCCGACAGTGGTGCATTATCTTAACCAACTTGATATTCTGAAATTGATTAACTAAGGACTGATCACCGGGTAATTAATTAGGCGGGGTGTCACATTTCCTTTGAATACCAATATTCTCTTAACACATGTCACTTGCTGAAGTGAAGCATGTGTCCCAAGATGATATGATTTTGGCCTGCCTTATAGGTTCCCCCGGGCAATGATGGGCATTGGTATTAGCGCCCCATCATTTACTAAGTTTAAAACCCTATTCTCTCTACTCATTCCATTTCCTTATTCTATTTTCTCGCTTGAGTTCTCTCTCTGCAACTGCAACTACAAACCTTCATAGTTGGCTGTCGTTCAGGGATTCCCTTGCTTACAAAACTTCTTCTTCTCTATTTTGCAATTATCCAGGTACCATCTTAATCCTATTTCTTCCATTTTTAGTTACAATCATCATCTCTGAGTTTTTAGTGTATTTTTTGCATTTTTCGATAAGGGTTTCTGCATTTTCGGTGAGTCTTTGCATTTTTCGGTGACCTTGCTTTTTAGTGTTCTTGGTTTGAAAACCTTTCACCTTCCTAATTTGATCCTTAGTTTGGATTGAATTAAATTGTTTGCCTGTTTGTGGTTTTGAGTGCAAGTGTTGTATCATCTCTTTTATGCTCAGACCCTTTTACCAACTCTTATAAGAGTTTGCATCTCTTCGTGAGAAGACCTTTAAGAAAATTAGGGAAATAGAGCTATCCCAAGAGGCAGATCATAGGGCTGAGGCCTTACCTCTCTGTCCCATCTTCCCTCCACCTCTGAAGTTTTCTACCCTGAGCCAGCCGAGCCTGCTGAGCCAGCTGAGGTTTCTGTAGACCCAACACCAATGTCTGAGTCTGAATCATCATCCTCAGACCCCATGTCTTTGGACTTTTTTCAAGATGCTATGGATTACTCTCCCAGGAAGGGTGAGGTCCCTAAGGAGGTCGAGGTTTTGAGCCATGCCTTATCTCACCAGGGTACCAGCACCTCATATAGGTCTTCAAATGTTGAAATCATAGGTCCAAGTGTGGTCATTCCCCCCATCATTGATGCCATTCCTCTGTCGGCCACCACCGGTGCTGAATTTGGTCAGAGGTTTCCTAGTGGTGTCCTTTCATTTGCCTAGGCCGATGTTGCTAGGGATGATGATGATGGGTAGGACAGTGATATTGATACGTCTGAGGCGGCCGAGATTGAGAGCTCCGTCAGTGAGTACAACCTTCTTTTTTTAGGCACCTCTATTCTATAAACTCTCCCATCATGCTTAGGAAACCTCTGAGGGGTGAGAGGGCCTTTGATGGCCGAGATGGAAAGATCTGCGTCTATGATAAGATGTTAAAGTTGGGCTTCCATCTCCCTATCCACCCGTCCATCAGAGCCATATTATCCCACATAAATTTATCCCCTTCATAATTATCTCCCAATGCCTGGAGGGTTATGATTGGGGCCATCGTCCTTTGGAGGGTTGTCCATCATTCAGAACTTCCAGTTAGAGTTTTCACTTGGTGTTATGTGCCCTCCTCTGCCAAAAACCACACTAGCTATTACCACTTCTTAGCTAGGAAGTCAGAGAAGAAAATGTTATTGGTTACCCAGACTTCAAACCATAACTGGAAACCTTAGTATTTCCTCGCATCTGGGGCATGGGAATTTGGTCCCCATGAGGGTTTTAAAACGTCGGTTCTAAGGACCCCTCTGAGATGGAGGGAGGTCGCCGACCCTGGACTTATCCATGATAACTTCCAAAAGGTTCGGGATCTTCACAATCAGCGTGAGCAGGGTCATCTTATAAAGTATGAACATCTGATGACCCCTTACGACCTTTCTCAGGAAGGTTTTGGGGGTGGTCCCTTGGAACAGCTTCGTAAGTCTTAATTTTTCACAAGTTATACCTCTTACTTTTTATGCCTCTGACTTACTAACTCAAATATGTCTTTTGCAGAGCGCCCTGAAGGTATATCGGACGACCTCTGCAAAATGTTTGCTCCAGTTTTGGTAAAACTGATACAGAAGAGGGCTGGTAAAAATGTACCCCCTCCTTCCACACAAAAGAACGTCGGCACATCCAAGGTCGATGTTACTAAGAAGAGGAAGACCCCAATGGACTCGGAGCATCAGAGGCTGGGCAAGACTCAAAAATGGGATTGCGCCATTCCCATCTCTTTAAACGATGCCCTATCTGCTCGTCTTGCTCAGTTGAAGATCAACGATAGTCTCATTGGCCAAAGTCTGAAGGTTGATGATGATATCGGCACAGTTATGACTGAAGAGGATAAGCTTTTCCTGTGATCTTTGGGCATCCTATTGCTGACCGAGTTTACCCTCCATAGATCAATTCAGGTATTAGTTTCTACTAATTTTCTCTTCTAAGTGTAACCTCGGATGTTTTATAAGGTATAGCTCATGCTCATATATCTGACCTTTCCACTTTAGGGTATCTTGTCCATACATCATTTTATTGATTGGACCCTGAAGAAGATGCCCCTCATAGAGAAGGGTCAAAAAGCTTTAATGGTCCAAGCTTCATTGAATGCAGAGGTTGAGCATCTGAAGAAAGAGCTGAAGGAGGTTGACAAACTGAAGGAAGTTGTCCAGCAGAGAGATAGGTACATGGACAAGCTCAAGAAGGACCACGATGTACCCTTGAAGGCTAAAGATGATTCCCTTATGACTAAGGTGGATGTTGCAGTCAAGGCTATTTTAGAGGAAGCTATAGAGAAGATTATTGAAGATTATAAGGTCTCAGATGAATTCATCAGTTTTGTCTTTGAATACCTTGAAAGAGGTATCAAAGGAACTAGCAAATGAGTAGCCTCTAAGGAGAAATAGTCAGGGAGTCTAACTGCCTCAAACTTTGAGGGTCTAGACTTTGGTGAGCCCCGGTTTGCTCAGGCCTTGCAAGAGGTTGAGGAGGCCGATGCTTCTCCTACCGAGACTGCTCCCTTGGAAGTCACTGAGACTGAAGATGCTAATCCTCTGGATGATGGGTCTGAGGTGACCAACGTTGTCCATGAAGACACGAGTGCAGCTGCAGAGACTTAGGCCTTCTCTTGTGAAGCTTTAAAAGTTATAATGTTGATTTCATTTCTCGTTTATACCTCTTAGCTTTTGTGAATGCTGATGGCATCTTAGCATATCTGATTTTTAACTCTCTTGAATGTTGTTCAATGATAATCATTAATCCCATCTTCTTCAGATTATATTGCTTATTTCAATGTTATGCTCGAATGTCTTACCTATTAAATGTTGTTTAAGGTCTGAGGTCACCATATAATGATGTTTACCCTCATTATTTTCACCAAACTAATGATGTTAAAGGCTTGAGGTCACCAAATTATAATGTTTTACCACATAATTTTCACCAAACCAATGTTGCTTAAGGTTTGAGGTCATTATATAACGACAGGTATCCTCATAATTTTTCACCAAATTATGATGTTTAAGGTCTGAGGTCACCATATTATGATGTCTACCTCATAATTTTCACCAAACTAATGTTTAAGGTCTGAGGTCATCAAATTATGATGTTTACCACATAATTTTCACCAAAGTAGTGATTTTAAGGTCTGAGGTCACCATGTAATGATGTTTACCTTGTTATTTTCACCAAGCTAATGATGTTTAAGGTCTGAGGCCGTCAAATTATGATGTTTCACGTCATATATTTTCATGAAACTAATGATGTTTAAGGTATGAGGTCACTATATAATGATGTTTACCCTCATAATTTTCACCAAACTAATTGATGTTTAAGGTCTAAGGTCACCAAATTATGATGTTTACCTCATAATTTCCACCAAATTAATGATGTTTAAGGTTTGAGGTCATCATATTATGATGTCTAACTCATATTTTTCACCAACCTAATGATGTTTAACGTCTGAGATCATCAAATTATGATGTTTACCTCATAATTTTCACCAAACTAATGATGTTTAAGGTCTGAGGTCACCATATTATGATGTCTACCTCATAATTTCCACCAAACTAATGATGTTTAAGGTCTGACGTCACCATATAATGATGTTTACCTCATAATTTTCACCAGATTAATGATGTTTAAGGTCTGAGGTCACCATATAATGATGTTTACGCTCATAACTTTCAATAAACTAATTGATGTTTAAGGTCTGAGGTCACCAAATTATGATGTTTACCTCATAATTTTCACCAAATTAATGATGTTTAAAGCATATAACAAAAGTATCAGCGCAACATTGCTCTTTTCGTTAAAATCCTCTTCATAAAGTGATACATATATTACAAAAAAATAACTGTAACATCATATGTAATATTTCTTCAAGTGGTCGGCATTCCAAGGATTGGAGAAAGGTTATCCTTTGAGATTTTCTAGCCTATAGGTACCAGACATAGCCTCCTCAATTACTCTGTAAGGACCATGCAAGTTTGGGTGGAGCTTATTTTCCTTTTGCAACGTCTTCTTTAGGACTAGGTCTCCCACAGCTATAGGACTTGATTTCACCCTTTGGTTATAGAACCTTGCAGTTCTCTACTGGTAGGCTACCTGTCTAATCTCTTCATCTTCCTTTCTATCTTTAATCAAATCCAGATCAAGTCTTGTTTCTTCCCCATTCCTTCTGAGGGTCATAGGTCTTAACTCTATAAGTGGGAATTCCTACCTCAGTAGGGATGACAGCTTTTGAACCATGGGCTAACCTAAATTGAGTCTCTCCTGTTAGTGTCCTTGCTGTCATCCTGTAGGCCCACAACACTTCATATACCTCCTCTATCTATCTCCATTTGTCCTCTTCCAACATCTTCTTTATCCCATTAAGGATTGTTCGATTCGTGACCTCGGTCTGACCATTTGCCTGGGGTCAGCCAGGAGAAGAGAAGAACTGCTTGATCCTTACTCTTTCGCAGTATTTTTCTAAGGAAGCATTATTGAACTGGGTTCCATTGTCTTAGATGAGGGTGTTTGGAAGACCATACCTGCATATGATGTTCTTCCAGATAAACTGGAAGGTCTTATGTTCTGTAATTGTGATTATTGTCTTAGCCTCTACCCATTTGGATAAATAATCAATTACCACGATCAAGAACCGATAATTATTCATAGCCCTTGGTAGGGCTCCTAACAAGTCAATGCCCCATACTTTAAATGTCCAAGGTGAGCTTATTGACATCATATGTTGATGAGGTTGATGAGGGATGGTGGAGAATCTCTGTCACTTATCACACTTCTTCACATACGTAGTAGCATATTTGTCCGAGGTCGACCACCAGTACCCCTGTGTGATTATTATCTTAGGTAAAGGTCTTCCTCCTATGTGACTGGAGCAAGATCCCTCATGCACATTTTTCAAGATGTGTGGAACCTCTGAAGGGTGGACACATCTAAGGAGGGGGAGTAGGAACCCCTTTTTATACAAAACATCTTCTACAATTGAGAACTTGGCATCCCTAAACCTCAACTTCCTCCTTTCCAACTTTTATTCTGCTAGCTATCCCTGTCTGATGTATTTGATAAGAGGGTCCATCCATGAGGCTCCCATATTCAAATTGAGGCAAGTTATGGCAGCCTCTTCCTCTTCAATGGTTGGCTTTAGCAAAATCTTAACTCGTAAAGTTTTTCTTATGTATGTCCTTGTTGTTGAGGCCAACCTTGCTAGTGCATCGGCTCAGCTGTTGTCTAATCGAGGTACCCTCTTCATCTTCTCTTCCTTGAATCTTTCTAGCATCACTCTTACCTTCTTCACGTATTTGGCCATCCTTTCATCTTTGGCCTCATACACTCTCAGGATTTGGTTGACGACCAACCTTGAGTCACAATGGACTAGGAGTTGGCCAACACTAAGGGCCTTTGACAAGGAGAGACCTGCTATCAATGCCTCATACTATAACTCATTGTTCAAATCTTTGAAGTTGAACCTCAATGCATATTCGATGTCGATACTATATGGAGCTAACACTATCAGACCCGCTCCACTTCCACTTTCACATGAGGATCCATCAACAAAGAGGTTCCAAACAGCTTCATTTGAAGAGAAATTTCCCTCTGATAGGGTCCCTTTCCTGAAGAGGTACCTATCTTCCTCATTCTCAACTACCCTTTTCTGAATTGGCCTGACTCAACCTCGTTCGGACCTTGGAAGACGTTATGGTCTGGTTCATCTATAACCTCTTGATTAATTTCAATCTCATCCCCTTCCCAGATAAACTCAGATATAAAGTCTGCAAGTGCCTTACCTTTGATGGAAACCCTAGGTTGATAAACAATGTCATTTTCCCCCAACTCGATGGCCCAGGTCATCAGCCTGCCTGACTTCTCAGGCTTATATAGGACCTGCCTCATCGGGGAATCAGTAAGGATGACCATATAGTGGGATTAAAAGTATGGCTTCATCTTCCTAAATGCATGTATCGGAGCATAGGCTAGTTTTGGACAAGACTTGTTCAAATCAGTGAATTCTATGCACATCCTCCATTTCCCATTAGCTTTTGGCACGATGATGGCGTTAGATAACCACTCAGGGTATATAACCTTTCTGATGAACTTGGCCTCTCCAAGCTTTCTGACCTCTTCCCTGTTGACATCATACTTTTCCCTTGAGTAAACTCTTCTTCTTTGCTTGATGGGCTTAGCCTCTTCTAAAACATTGAGTTTGTGGTACATAATTTCAGGGTCAATACTTGGCATGTCCGCATGGCTCCAGGCAAAAACACTTTATCTCTTTCTTAAAATCTTCACCAGCTCTTCCTTGATATCGGGTCTTAAGGACTTATTGATTTGGACGGGTTTTTTTAGCTCGTCCTTAGTGAGGACGATGGATTCTACCTCTTCCACGGCCTCTCCCTTCTTGAGCTTAGTTTCATCTCTTGGATCAAGTATATCGATATTGTATGTGGTTGTTGCCCTCTTATAATCCTCTCTCTCTTCCGTAAAGTTGAAGTAGCATTCACGTGCCGATGTTTGGTCACCTTGCACTTCCCCTACTCCATTGGGAGTCAGGAATTTTAGCATTTGGTGGACTGTTGAAGGAACTGCCTCAAATTCTTTGAGGGCTACTCATCCTACGATGAGGTTGTAAGCTGAGAAGACATTCTCATCTATCACAAAGAAATTGATTTTTCTTGTCAAACTCTTAGGCCACTCATCTCCCATTCTTACATCCATCTCATACATGCCCAATGGATGAACATTTTCTCCACTAAATCCAATCGAAGGATGATGATAAGGGACAAGCCTAGCTTTACTGAGGCCTAGGTTCTTGAAACAGGGCCAAAACATAATGTGTGTTGAACTTTTTCCGTCAACAAGGATCCTCTAAACTTCGCACCCATTCACCCTTGTGGTGATTACCAGAGGGTCATCGTGTGGAGCTAAGATACCTTTGAAATCAAGTTGTGAGAAACCAACTATGAGGGTCTCCATATCTACGTTCTTTATCTTCTCGTGTTTAACCTCTATAGATGCCAAGTTCACAACCTCGGCATTGGTCACTTACTCGGCCTCTGTTTTGTAAGTTTTTTTATCAGCTACCGCTAAGCCACCCCCTGCTAGTCCTCCACATATGGTTTTCACACCAAAAGAGATCATACCAACTCTCTTCACTGAGATATTATCATCTTTTGGTGGGAGGTCATGGTCATGGTCATCGTCATCTGAGTCCTCAGCTCTTATGGTAGGGGAATCTTCCCGGCATTTGTCATTTATCTTCTTTTTTGGGTCTTCTCTTCCCCATTTAGAGGCTCTTCCATCCACATACCTTCTGATCTTTCCATAATTCAACATCTATCAATCTCATCCTTCAAGGCAAAACACTTATCCGTCAGATGACCATGATCTTGGTGAAACTCACACCATAGATTCTTGTTCATCTTATGTGGAGGGGCCTTCAAATTCTCTGGACATCTCAGGGACCTGTCATTATTTATCTCATTGAGTATGGGTTTGTAGCTCACGGTTAGAGGAGTGTAGTGTGCCAACATGTCGTCTGCAACCCTCTTCTTTCCATCCTTCCTCCTTTGGAATTTTCCACTACTACTTTCATTATCATCCTCATACTTTGCGGCCATTTCTTCTTCAGCGTTCATGACCCTACCATCTGTTGCTAACAGGTCGGCCATAGTCTTGGGAGGGTATTTAACAAGCTTCCAAAGTAACTTCTCCTTCTGAAGTCCTCCTATAAGGGCTATCACAGCTATATTCTCTTCGTAATCTTCAACCTCTAATTTTTCCTTGTTGAATCTTGCAATGTAGTCTCTTAGTCTCTCATTATTTCCTTGCTTTACATAAAGTAGATGAGTTGTCTTCTTCTGAGGTCTTACCCCAAAATAGAAGCTGTGTATAAAATTTCTCGTCCAGACCCTTAAAGTTTTCAACATAATTTTTAGGAAGGGAAGTGAACCATATATGCGCAGCTCCCATCAAAGGGCTTGAAAAAGCTCGGCACCTCGTATCATCAGGGATTGAATAAATATATGTTGCAGACTGGTACATCTCTATATGATGTACATGTTAGATACTTCCATCATATTTGGGAGACACCATTGGAGGTTTGAATTTGGCAGGGGTTTGGAAGTTGACAATCCTTTCCAGAAATGAAAAACCCTTTGACAATCCCCTTTGTAGTGGGTCTCGTCTTTTTATGAGGTTCCCTATCTTCTCTTCCAACCGTTGAATTGAGTCATTCCATGGTTTAGCAATGTCGGCCTGGCCTAGGTTTTCCTCAGCCACCTCCAATGGGTGGACTGAGGGTTCCCCAACTACTGAATAAAGTCGCTTATTGACCTCCTTGCCACAGTCTCGGCCATGTTGGGGTAGTCCATGATTAGGCCGATGTTCACCGCCTTCCCTTTGTGAGCCAGCTACACTTCTTAACTTGGATAACTTCTGCCTTAGATTATTAACTCGATCGAGCCTTTCAAATATTGATCTCTACTCAAACCATTAAAAGCGGATCCTCTTTGATGGGCATCACAAACCTCGGCTCGTCTTGCTATGTTACAGCCAAGGACCTCGAGGTTGCTACCACCTCAACCATTTCGGATTGGGTTGGTGCCTGGCTGGAACTAGGTCCTCCAACACCAGATGGTGGAGGAGGTGGTGGTAACTCTGGTGACATATGTTAAGACTGAAGAGCTTGTAATGAAACTATTAGAGAGTTTGATACCGAAATGGACCTCTTTCAATGGTGACATAGCTTCACCCAAGGGGTGAGGCCCGATTCACCACCAGAGTCTCTGATGGGGTTAAGATGCAAAAAGGAAGGTATGAATCTTCTTGTTCCCACAGACGACGCCAAAATGATGATGCTGGAAACAGCACCACTAGAAGAGGTGTTGACAAGCTCAAACTAACAATAACAATGGCAGCACAAGAGTGTATGTATATAATAGAAGGAGGTGAGTAGAAGAGGACGAACACTTAAATGTAAGTGGTTCAACCAATCTGCCCTACATCCACTGTGAGTGTGTGACTAATATCACTAGATGAAGTCATTAATGGCCATAGATACAATCTCTCAAGCTTTCTCGCTCTACTGTGTAAACCAACAGAGTTTAAACTAAGGTTACAATTATGGATCCCATTACAAGGTAGAGGATGACCTCTATATAAAATGCTTGGGGGGTGTAATGTACCCCCCAAGCATGAAATGAGCACGTACCTAAGGATCAAACTAGTATAAGGATCGAACTTGGATGATCTTAAGTAAACAATGATGACCTCAATATTCCCTCACATGGAGGGAATGATTGAGTTATAACAGATTTGTCCACGTGTTCTAAACCATACATGTGCTTGTAAATGCTCGACCGTGTCTTTGATTGGTGCAACCTCAGCTTGCAAGAGTACGAGGTTGGCGAAGTCTGACTGTTTCTTTGTTCGAGGTCAATATCCATGATGACCTCGGTCAGGAGGGCTAGCCGAGGTTAGGTGTGAGATAGTTGTAACGTCACCTAGGGCTGATGATTATGTTTGTAAATGATTGAGCCCATGTGACATGTTTATTTTGGCTGACGACCATAACGTCGCTTGGGGCCGATGATGATTTTGGTAGATGATTAAGGGAATGAGACCTTCTTACAATTTTGTTTAGGTCCTACCTTATGAGAGACGATACTACTAATGCTTGTCATAGGCTTCTGGTCACCTCGGCCGTGAGACTGGCCGAGGTTAGTTACTCTGAGTAAGAGGGTGCACTTTGGGCATATCACCAAACATACATATAATCATCCCAGATGTATTTTAAACATGATATAAACCCAAATCCAACATGTATTCAACAAAATATTTTTATTTATTGATTTGATTAATATATTCTAAAATCAATCAAGTGTTTAACCCATCATCCCAAAACACCTATCAAAGATCATCCCTTTTATTGAATACTCACAGATTTAATCACTAAATTCGTTAATTGTAATCCTTAATCAAATTAATATGATAAATCAGAAATCAATCTTCTTAATTGTGACCGTGATTGTATGTCCATTTTCATATTTAACTCTTGTTAACTACGGACATAATTAACAGTAAAAAATGCAATTTTGAAGCGAGTAAACACTTTCATCGATGGATGATTATCCTAGGCTTGACACATTCGTGTTGATTTGATTTTGGAAATGGCTTCTCTCTTCTCCAAGACTTTTTCCTCTTCTTTTCTCTCTTCTTTTATATTTTCTCTTGTTCTCTCCCTTAATACTACTAATCATAGCTTAATAGAAGCTATTATCAACCCCACAAACCCACTAATACTTCAGTTTGAAACCCTGATTTTGTATTTTGGTAAGCCCCAAGGGTAAAAAAGATGACTATGTCTATATACGGGCCACTGTATGTCTAAAATGCCACTTGAACCTAACTATAACACTCGGGTACATATTTCGAACTATTTTGACCCATTCCATATCACCGACAAACTCAAAAAGGTCATACGAGTTACCAAACTAAAAAATATTCAACCATTACATTAACTGGGCTCTACACGTGCATACAACAAGCATCGCCCTTAAACCCTTTAATCCATCGTTGTCACTCACTAAACAACATAATATAATAATTTCCACATCATTATTTACTTATTAAACATAAGTAAAAACTTTTAATAACAAATATTAATCCAAAACTCACTAATTAATATTTATAAAAATGAATTCAATTTCCTAATTAAATTAAAAATTTAATGCACACATGGAATAAAAATTCTCTCAAAAGTTTGGGGTATGACATTCTCCACCCAATAATGAAATTTTGTCCCCAAAATTCGAACGTACCTGACATGAAGAGCTATAGATACTTTTCTTGCATGTCATCCTCGCACTTCCAAGTGGAATTGTCGGCATTATGATGCCCCTACTGCACACATACTAATGGTAGCACCTTCGACCGAAACTTCTGATCACTATGATACAAAAAGGCAACCGGACTCTCCTCGTAAGTAATGTGCGGCTGTAAGATTATCTCCTCTAATGAGATATGACAGTATGCAAACTCATCCCTGAGATACCTCCACAATGATAATACATAAAATACATCGTGAATCCTCTGCAAATTCTTTAGTAAAAAAAGTCTATACGCCACTGGCCCCACCCTCTCAACGATGGGGAAAGCCCCCATAAATCTTAGTGCTATATTCCCTTTCTTTTTAAATCGTATCATTTCCTTCAAGGGATATACCAATAATAAAACCTGATTATCCACGTAAAACATCAAGTGCCTCCGGTTTGCATCGGCTAACTCTTCTAATGGTCCTTAACTACCAGAATATGAATCATTATTAGCTTAATCTTTGGAAAAGTATCCTAAATCAGGTTGAGCTCAAGAAGCTTGTTATTCCCCACCTCTACCCAACACGAGGGAAAATGAAAAGGTTCGTCGTAGATGACCTCAAAAAGTTCAATGCAAATAGTAAACTTATACGAGTTATTATGTGCAAATATAACCAATGGTGGGTACTGCTCCCAACTACCCTTGAAATACAGACAACACATTCTCAGCATACCCTCTAGCGTCTTATTCACCCTCTTCTTCTGCTTATCAATATATGGGTGAAATGTCTTGCTCAAATACAATTTTATCCCCAACTGCTCCGAAAAGCTCTACCAAAAGTGGGACACAAAATCTTTTCCTAGTCACAAACAATATTGAGTAGTAATTCGTGCATTCTCACTATCCTTGCAATGAAGAGTTGGGCTTACTTCCCTAACATGTAGTTGACTCGAACAGGTAAGAAATGAGCTATCTTCATCAAATCGTCCACAATAACCCAGATGAAATCATGAACCCTCTATGACATCGATAACCCCATTATGAAATTCATCGATGTACTATCCCAATACTATACCAGAATCTCCAATGGCAAAAAACCTTGACTGGTCTCTCATGATCAACCTTCACCATATGGCAAGTGGTGGACCTTGAAATAAACCTTGTGATGTCCCCCTTCATACCGGCCTACCAATACTACCTCCTAATATCCTTGTACATATTTTTCCCTCCGGGATCAACTGAGAAGCGTGAATCGTGTGACTTATCCATGACTATGTGTCGTAGGTCATCGTCATCCAGGATAATCAACCTCTTATTAAAGTGAATTCCACCCTCATAACTAATTGAGTTAGACACCGCTTCGTTTGCCAACAACTATGGAACATTCTCCTAACAAGAAGGATCTCCTGCATGTACCTTCAGAAGCCTCAAAATGATCTCAAGTGTGATTGTTATCACTACCATATAAGCCCTAACGACTACCTCCTCCTGATGAAGGTCATCCCATTTCTCTTTCCAAATTGCCGCGAACTTCCCCATAGGCTTATAGCTCAATGCATTTATTTCCATGCTATCCTTCCTGTGGTACTGAATATCGAACTGGTAGTATTTAATAAATTCAATCAGCTTGCATTGCCTCATATTTAGCTCCTTTTATGTGAAAAGATATTGTATTGACCCGTGGTCCATGAACAAATGAAACTTCTACCCCAATAAATAATATCTCCAAATGCTTAAGGCCAAACAACTTCTACTAACTCCTAGTTGTGCGTGGGATAGTTTTTCTCACGGGCTTAAGCATGCGAGATGAAAAGTCTATAGCACGTTACTCTTGATGTATAATTCACCCAAGTCCTTGTATGGATACATCGATAAAATTAAGGTACTCTAATCTTCCCCTGGGCAATGCAAGTATTGTTGCTAAAGTTAACTCGTCCTTTAGCTCATCAAAAGCTAACTAGAAATAATCATCCCACACAAATGGTACATCCTTACGATTCAAATTTGTCAAGGGACCTATAATGTTCGAAAAACCTATGATAAATTGGTGGTAGTATCTCACTAACCCAAGAAATCTACAAACCTCTATCTCTGTCATGGGCTTTCATCACTCCCTCACCGTTGACACTTTACTCAGATCCATCAAAATTCCCCTATTGGAGACTATACGACATAAGAACTGTAGTTTCCATAACCAGAACCCACACTTCTCGAACTTGGCATGAAAATGATGATCCCGTAAAGTCTGAAGGACCACTCCCAAATTCTCTAGGTGCTCACCCTCTGTCCGAGAATAAACTAGAATGTCATATATGATGACAAAAAAAGTGCGCATGAACTAAAGGATCAATTTATTTAATTAAATTCCCCAACACACAAATCCAAATTTTAATCAAATTTTAACCTTTAATTAATTATGATGTGCAAGTGAATTGTGTTCAAATATGATTTACAATTTTAAGTCCAAAGAGGAGAAAACAAACCAAATGAGGAACATCCTTATGTAGGGAAAACCTTTTACTCAAAACTATTGGAAGTTTATGAATACAGACGACATATAAAACACATAGCTAAACTAAGTTAGATATTTATAACAACAGATATGACCCATCTCTAGAGTCGTTCATAGGTAGTCCTCTCCCCTTGGTATCCACCAATTCAGCTGTCTTCCTTCTTCAGCAATGAAACCCCTTTTCATAAAATCTACCGTAAAGAAAAGTCTTTGTAAGAGTGTATCACAAGAAACCTTCCTAATGTTGGTAAAAGTCATCTTGAATGTATCCTAGGGGTAAGCAATATGATTATGAGGTATTTGATCACAAAACGGGAACTCAAAAGATGTTTTCTTTACAAAAAAGAGTTCTTGATATATCTAATCATGTTCATCATTTTCATTAGAAGGAAATGTAAAAGGGATAAACACAAAAGATATTGGGAAAATATTCATTAAAAATAAAAACTACATTGGTCATTCGAATGAAAGGGAGGGTTGTTCGAACAAAACTGCATCTCATTCGAACGACGATACAAATGAAACCTTCGAACGAGATTATAGAACTAAACTATTTGAAATCTCGTCAAAATCATTCAAAAAAAGCTTCGAACGAATGAATCTAATGAGATGTCAGTAAAACTAAAAAAGATCTTATTTGAATTCGTTCGAATGAAAATCAAATGATAGGGAAAACTAGTTCAAAAGACAGGCCTCCTCATTCAAATAAAGCGTAGATTTTAAAAAAAAAAATTCAAAATTTTGAGTTCATTTAAGAAAAATATTGCCTCACAAAATTATTAAACTCTAGAAAATACTCAGAACCTTTTTACCAATTAAAACGCATACTTCTTCCAAGTGGTTGAGATGCCCAAATCTTTGACGGTCTTCAATGTAGTCTTCAAATATTGAGAAGTTGTGACGTAGATGTATTTAGGTGATGTGTTTGTATAACAGGATACACTGAAATAAAATTAAGTGTGAGCAATAATAATTTTTTTCTCTTACAAATCTCCCCATTTGGCTATTCCGATACAAAACACCATCATAAGCCAAATTGAATCCCATGACTTAATACAGTAATCTACCCTCCTAAAATATAAATTGAACATAGAATATGTGCAAATCTTTAATCATTTAATTGGATCTTTACTTTTGGAAAACATTGTCTTCATCCTCTATGGGTCTAAATGATCATCATCCAAGCAAAAAGCCCTACACACATGAGACAGACAAAGATACCGTGATGCATAGAGTTTTAAACATAAATTAAAACTCCCCCTTAATTTGTTCTCCTCCTTTCATCTGTAATACACAAAGAAGTGGAAAATAAGAATGAAATATCGGCATAAGACAAAGAAGTAGGATATCAACACAAGTATAATCAAGCACGTATAAGTGATGATAATCTCAAGCACATGTATCAACCAACCATTTTTGAAAAAATTTAATTTTTTAAATAAAAAGGTATAAAATATGCAAAGTACAACATGCCATGGAATAACTCTAAAATGTATGGATTGTGAAGACAGAATGTAGGGGTGTGAACATTTTCCATAGGTTAATCAACATATATAGTCATAACATGTGTGCACAAAGTTTTGAGATACTTAAAAAGAAAAAATCAAAGTTTACCTTAGGTGTTAAATTGGTGAAGTCAAGTGAAATTGACTCAACTTAATCAACATGTAACGAAAAGAAATGATTTTCATACCATTGAAGCCAAACTATGTAAGGTTTTGCTAATATATTTTAGTTTTGAAAATCCATTGATCTTCGACTTTAAGTCCCTAAACATCTCACATATATTGTGATAAACTCTCAATATTTTTTGAACAAATTAATGCCCATATTTAGAGAAGCGTTAATGTATAAAAAATTGACCTAGCACTTCTGTTTTTATGTGCCTCTAATATTCTTAAGCTCTTTGATGCAAATGGTGGCTTTTCATGCAAGGAATATTTTTTTATCTTTCGTATCCCCTTTACATAGCTTAACATATAATAATATTTTTCTAAAAGATGATTTAAATCCAAGCAATGGTTCTTACACGCATAACTTTATCTTTTTTTACATTTGGTTCCTTATAAAGCAAAATTGAGATGAGAACTTCGTATTCGATAAGTGACAAATGAGTACAATGTTCAAAGAAGCTCATGCACGTGTGAATTAAAGGTTACTAAGAGTTAAACATGTAGAAAATAATCATCAAATATCAACGTAGTGACTCCATATAATATTAATCACACTATAGAAATGACGTCATGTCTCAAAACATTATAAAAATGTCACGTGGTAATATTGAATGAATGGTTGATCCAAACATCTTAAATGTTCATCCATATATGGTTTTAGAAAAAAAAAACTCTTTTTAGATTTTTTAATTTTTTTCCCAAAAAATAAGAATCCTTTTTGGATTTTTCTAAAAATATATATACAATAATATCATAATAATAATACAATCTAGCAACAAGGATGTAAAATATGTATAAGAATAGGTGTAAGGACATAAATTTCCAATTGAGTCCCTGTATTGTTTTGACTTAATTTCGTGAACAAAACTCTGTTTGTAATATGTCATAGGGAGATTTTATTTTGTCACGATCCCACATGGTCTATGACGTGTTGAAGAAATTGAAGACGTTGCAGGAAATCTTCAAAGAATTAATCATTTCAAAGTTTAATTGGTGCAAGTCTATTCGTCTTGAAGTTAATTGCATTCTGAGATCACTCAGGTATGAATGCGTATAATTAATGGTTCTCGGAATTGTTTTCATAAAAGATAAGGATGTAATTTTTATAAAAAAAAAATTTAATGTTTTTAAAGTGTTTTAAATGGTTTACACTACATTTTATTCTAATAAGATTGAAATAGAGTTTGACTAAATTAAATCTCTTTTTAAAGAGACGTTTTAAATAAAAAGTCAGAAAGTCAAACTGATAGGACTGTCGTTCGAACGACATATGTCCTTTGTTCGAGCGAGATGCTCATGTTGCGGGAACGACATGGTAATCTCGTTCGGGCGACAAAATATTCGAGGCGGTCAGCTTTTCTTATTTAGAGCGTAGTTTCGTCAGTTTACGAAGTGTGCATTATGGAAAAATAGTTTACGATCCAGTACGAGTTTTGCACATGTTTTCTAAGGTTTACAAAGCTTAAACACATCCTTAGAGTTTGTAAAGATCCGAGTTATCATTCTTATATGCTTACGTCATGTTGTTTCACCAAGAAGGTTTATTCTACCATTGAACATCAGGGTTTTGCGGTGAAGAAAAGAGAATGACTTCTTGTTTGACATCGTAGACGTATCAAAGCCATTCGGTGGACACTGATACATACGTGGATGCGTGTGTTGTGGATGAGTATCATGGAAGATGGAATTTCTGAGTGAGCACTATTGAAGCATGGTAGAAGATCAGAAGGAGCGTCAAGACCCGTGAGGATCGAGTCATTGAGTAAGGCTAATCTGTCTTTGTAAACCATTGTTCATATTGATTGTCTAACTTGGGCCGTCCGAGGTTGTTTTCCCGTTTTGGGTTTTTTCCTCGTACATTCGGCATTGTGAGTATTCTTTACTTTAATTTACTTTCTTTAATCACTAGATGCATGTTTAGGATTAATCAAGATAAAATTGGTTTAAAGTAAAAATTGGTTTGTCACAACTTGGTTTGGTGATAATTAAAAGTTGAATTATTTTTTGGTGAAAATTGGTTTGATGTGAAACATACATAAGGGACCACCCTTTTTCAAATTGGTATCAGAGATGGAAAACATAATTTATTTGTTTTGTGATCCCGCACGTTTTCAAAGATGAATTTTGGATATAACGAATTTTCTCGAACTCCTATTTTTTATGGCACTAATTACACTTATTGGAAGATGAGAATGAAAAGTGCATTAAAATCTATTGATGAGCGTGTGTGGCTAGCTGTTGAGAAAGGTTGGACACCCCTTGTCACTGTTATAGGCAAGGTTACTACTTTAAAGCCTATCGAGTCATGGACCGAAACTGAATATAGAATTTCACAATATAATTCTAAGGGTTTGCACGTTATTTCTTCACATGTCACACCAGAAGAATATAATAGAATTATGACTTGTGAAACATCAAAAGTGTCTTAGGAAATTTTGGCACTCACTCACGAGGGCACTAGCACGTTTAGGGTGTCAAAACTTCAAAATATCACTACACAGTTTGAGACCATTAGGATTTTAGAGAGTGATACTTTTTATGAGTTTTATGCTAGGTTGTCCAATATTGTCAACTCGTCGTTTAACCTAGGTGAGAAAATTCTCGACAAACGTGTCACTAAGAAAATCCTTAGGTCGTTGCCTAGTAGGTTTGATGCGAAAGTGACCATTTGAAACTCCTTGGGTAAGTTAGAATCAGTGAAACTAGAAGAGATTGTAGGTGACGTACAAACCTATGAAATCGACATGATTACCTCCAAGCAAGTGCCTAAGAAAGAAAAGGGTATTGATTTGAAAACCCGGAAGGAGGAAATTAAAGTTTCGGATTCCAATTCTAATTTCGATTTTGAGGATGTTGCTTTTTTGGCAATGAAATTTGAAAAACTTATTAAGTTTCAAAAGTAATCAAAATATGCCAAGAAATTTGAAAAATTCAAGAACAACAAAGTTGATCCCACCTCTAAGGATATGTGTGAGAATCCTAAGAGAGATGAGTCAGATAAGTGATTTGGATGTGAGGGGTACGGTCACAAAGTTAAGGAGTGCCCCACTAGACTTAAGAAAGAGGGCCAGCAACCCATTACTTATAGTTCCACCTTAAGTGATAGTGATCCGAAAGAGGGAGAGAGTTCCCCTATTGATCGTAACTTTATTGCATGCATGGCATGTCATTTGAGCAACGATGATTCTCATGTGAATGACACTTCCGAGGAGGTTTTGAGTGAACCCCATGTTAGTGAGGGAGAAGAGAGTGACGAGGAGGAAGTAGATGTGAAAGAATTGCATGTTGCATTTAATGAGTTATATGCCGAGACGGTGAAAGTGAAAAAGACAAATGCAAAATTGCAATCTAAGTTGAATGAGCATGCCATGGAAAATAATGATACTTTAATTGAGGATCTTAGGGAACGAGAGAAGAAGTTAAGGGAGAAACTTGAGTTTGTGGAGAAAGAGAGAGATAATATTCGTGGTTTGATGGAGTCTTTGAAAAAGGAGATTTTAGCGTTTCAGGAGTCTAGGCATTTTCTAGAGTCTAGGATTCATGAGTTGGAGGAGAGATTGAAAGACTCGTCTAGAGTTAATTTTGATTTGGAGTCTAGGTCAGAGAAGTTAGATAAGAGCCTAGACACCGTCCAAATTAAGGGAGATAGGGTAGGTATAGGTTTTGCTGAGAGAGTTGTTCCCATTCCCCCCGCACGTGTGAGAAACACTAGGAAGGTTAGAAAAGGTCCACATATAGGTCCTCATTCCCACAGTCACTACACTTGCACATTTTATGGTAGGAAAGGTCACCCTAGGCGTTACTACTACGACCTTAGACAAGCTCATAGGAAGTTTAAGAATAAAATTGTCCCGGTTCCCCAAACCCCCATGCGTCGTTTTACACCTACTTGGGTTAGGAAATTGGATTTAGTGTCTTTCAAAATTAAGCTTCATGATTCTCATTTGGGTGAACTTGATCCTTCCCATGCTAAATCTAAAGGATGATTGTGTTGCCTTGTGTTTGTCATTTGCTAGCTTGCTTCATGATTTATTCATTGCTAGTATAATGACTTGTGTATCATTTTGTATAATAGTTTTCATTTGTATAAGTCCCATTGAAAAATACAAAAAGATTTTGCTTTTAAGAAAACTTTTGAAGACCCAAAAAGATTTTGCATTTATTTGAGTCAAAATATGAAAAGCCAAAAATATTTTCAGTTTTTTTTTAGTTTACATGTTTTATGTGTCATATTGGTGTGCTTGGACCCCCATCGTTTTATATCCATGTGACTAGGACATTTGGTCATTATTATCGATGTTTATAATGATCTTAACCATTGGTTATTTGGGGTTGTTTCGAAGTTGATATGCATTTTTATTGGACTTTGTATATATGCCACCATTGCACACATGCACGAGTTTATATGGATGTTTGACTTCCCTTGCATATTTGAATTTTGTGAGGCGTTCTAATCTCAATCTTGTCAACTATGCGTAAGTAGACTTAGGGATAAGTGTTCATGTAAGAATCGTTTACCGTGAGGTTTTGAATTGGTACTTAATTAAAAATAAAGTGATTCACGGGAAAGGGCGCGAGAGTTCAAAATTGACTCGTCGTGAAAGTCGCCGTTTAAAAGATCCCAAAAGAAGATGCAATATGCTAAGAAAAGGGCCATATTAGTTTAGTTAATTCCAAAGAAAATATGATATTATTGAGGGAATTTGGATGGATTAAAAATTTAAACAGGTTTGCACAACTTATCTTAATGAGGAAACATTGCAATTTGACGCTATTGTTTGTAGGATCGTCAAAATTTTGGATTTGTGTGCATGTAGTATGTTTAGTTCATTAAGATCACACTTTTATTGTCATATGGCTATGATAAAGTTTGATTATTTATCGCTATTATTTAGAGCTTCTTGATCGTTTCGATGTGTTGGAATTGTGACTCATTTGTTGTAGTTCACAACTATTCATTCCATTTCCAGGTTTGAGCACATCGGTACTATGTTTTCATGTACCTCACATTGTTAGTTATTATGCGTTTTTGCATTTTGTTCGAAAAGCTTGATGTTTTAGCACTGTTTTGCTGCTGTCGGGCCCTTCCTGGAAATTTTTTCACTGGGTAATTACTTATAATATTTATAGGAATCTAGGAAAATTTGGAAGGTCACGAGAAGTCGTTCAAACAACATATCCATGTCACGCGAAATATATTTGTCCTTCGTTCGAACGATGTCCTCATCTCCTTTGAGCGACATCCTTGGCTCATTCGAACGATAGTCTGGGTTTTTCCTTCTGATTGGTTTGCAGTCCTATGGTTCCAATTGGTATATTCTTTTTGGTTATGCAGGTTATAATTGGCTCATATTTACATGGCGCATATAGTCAGTTTATCACACCTGATTAGATTGCTATATTATTTGTGTGATTCATTGGTTTACTAGATATGGACTTTTCATTTTCTTGATCATATTTAGCTGAGCAATTTCAAATCTCAAATTGGCCTATTCTCATTCTACATATTTGTTCCTTGGTTTATCTTTTCACCTAGTTATCTATTTGAGACAAAAAGGGGGAGAGATGTATGTGATGTAGGGGGGATTCGTTGAGCTATTGATATCTGGATTTAAATGTTGGTTGTTGCTTTTATAAATTGGTATCATATTCACACTCATCAAATTGGTGTCATATTGTTGCTCAATTGTTTAACAAATGATTTTTTTTTAGTTTATTCATCTTGGTATCTATTGTAAAATTGGTATCATTTGAATATATATTTGTCTCATTTTTTCCTCCATACTTCACTGGGTATTTGTTTGTCTATTTCATGTGTGTAGGTATGCTTCAGCGATTCGAGATTTCAAGTCTACATCACATTCAAACAGTTCATGATTGTCGGTGCTACATGTACTAGTCCATGTCCTGTAATTTTTTACTTTAGGTTTATGGGATGGAATTTAGGTGCCATACAGCTTGACGGCCCGGCTAAGGCATTTCACTGGTTTTAGTTTTGTCCTTAAATAGTCAAAGGGGAGATTTGTAAGGACAAAAATTTCCAATTGAGTCCCTGTATTGTTTTGACTTAATTATGTGAACAAAACTATCTTTGTAATATGTCATAGGGAGATTTTATTTTGTCACAATCCCACATGGTCTATAACGTGTTGAAGAAATTGAAGACGTTGCGGAAAAACTTCAAAGAATTAATCATGCTGAAGTTTAATTGGTGTAAGTCTATTCGTCTTCAAGTTAATTGCATTCCGAGATCACTTAAGTATGAATGCGTATAATTCATGGTGCTCGGAATTATTTTCATAAAAGATAAGGATGTAATTTTTATAAAGGAAAATGTTTAAAATGTTTTTAAAGTGTTTTAAATGGTTTACACTATGTTTTATTCTGAAAAGCTCGAAATAGAGTTTGACTAAATTGAATGTCTTTTGAAAGCGATGTTTTAAACAAAAAGTCAAACTGACAGCACTCTCATTTGAACGACATGTGTCCTTCGTTCGAACAAGATGTTCATGTCGCACGAACGACATGGCAATATCGTTACAGCGACACTGTTTTTGAGGTGATCAACTTTTCATATTTAAAGCGTAGTTTCATCAGATTTTGCGAAGTGTGCATTCTGGAAAAATAGTTTACGATCCAGTATGAGTTTTGTACATGTTTTCTAAGGTTTACAAAGCTTAAACACATCCTTAGAATTTGTAAAGATCCGAGTTCTCATTCTTATATGATTACATGATCTTTCTGCACCAAGAAGGTTTGTTCTACCATTGAACATCAGGGTTTTATGGTGAAGAAAAGAGAAGGACTTCTTGTTCAACATCGTAGACGTATCAAGGCCATTTGGTGGACACCGAGACATATGTGGACGCGTGTTTTTGGACGAGTATCGTGGAAGACAAAATTTCTACATGGGAACTATTGAAGAATGGTATAAGATCAGAAGGAGCATCAAGACCCGTGGGGATCGAGTCATTGAGTAAGGTTAATCTGTCTTTGTAAAACCATTGTTCATAGTGAGTGCCTGGCTTAGGCCATCCGAGGTTGTTTTCCCGTTTTGGGTTTTTTCCTCGTACATCTGGCATTGTGAGTATTCTTTACTTTACTTTACTTTACTTTACTTTACTTTACTTTACTTTCTTGAATCACTAGATGGATGTTTAGGATTAATCAAGATAAAATTGGTTTAAATTAAAAATTGGTTTCTCACAACTTGGTTTGGTGCTAATTAAAAGTTGAATTATTTTTGGGTGAAAATCGGTTTGATTTTAAACACGCATAAGGGACCACCCTTTTTCAAAAGGACCTTATTCTAGAAATAAGCCTCAACCTCAATTATTAGGCCCAGAGGAGTTCCTAAAAGGAGAAGACATCCTATGAGATTCATCCATCAAATATTTTAAAGTTTTGACTAAAAACTCTACTTGCTCTCGAAAACTCTCAAAACATCTATGGTGATGTGTGGGAGCATCTGGAGTGAGTGCTTGCAAGAACATGTGTAGGAACTCGCGTGGTAGCATATTGGGAACACGCATATGAGAAACTCTCCGTATATTAAAATAGAACTCTCTAAGGTGACCTCTTTATTTGCATTGGGAATAAACATACAGGGGCTTGGGTCCGCCTTTTTCAAAATGTCTATTACAAGCTCTCCTAGGTGGGTTAGGTCACTTTAGCGGGTTAGGTTGAGGGCCATAAGGATCCTTAAAAAACTCGAGAATCAACTTGGATGCGTCTTTAGAAGTGGATGCACTGTAATAACTTATTCCTTTCCTCTCAATATTACCTAAAGTGGGATCGAAGAGAATCTATAAATACTTCTTAGATGTGTCCACTAAAGTGACCTTGACCTCCCGAGCATGTTCGAGATCTCTCTCAAGTTAGGAGATACAGGATTCCAGTTTCTCACGAGTCTCCAATGAAGATTAAAGATTTCGCATAAGACTAGTCACAGTGTGGGCCAAATAGGTATTTTCCCTAACTAAAACACTTAAATACTCACATAAAGAAATCTTCACCTTCTTAAGTTAACTCACCATTGCCTCACACTCTTCCAAAACCTTGACCTGCATTTCTAAATCTAACATTGTAAGAGATAAATATTTATTAAGATTTTTCATTTTTATTGTCATGGTGTAAAGATTACTAAAAGATTTTTGGTGATCACCTTCTCCCTCACTTAAAATATCTTCCTCACCCTCTTTCGAATGAAACAAAACATCATCAAGGATTTCAAGTTTAGAAATGTCCTCATAGGCATGGGACAAACTAGAAGTACTAGAGTGACTAGCAAAGATTGCAATGCATGATTCATGTGGTGATTCTTCCCCTGAATCAATCCACTCGACGACACTATCACTAAGAGTGTATTTATTCGTAACTTTCTTGCCCCTTCTATCAAGCCTAGTGGGAATCTCATATGCCTTGTGCCCTTTTCCCTCACATTCATAGCATCTTACATCATCTTTCTCAAAAATAATCTCGGCCTCATTCTTCTTTTTATTTTTCTCAAAAGTCTTTTCCGTGGAAGAATTTTCTTCAAACAATTTGACAATTATTTTGCAAAAAGGGGTAAGTCATCGAACTCAAAATCAAATTCTGACTCAGACTCAAAAACTTTCACTTTATTCTTTTTCTTAGTCTATGTTTTCAAAGAAATCCTTATTTCCTTAGCTTTAACAGTTTTGGGAAACATATCAATCTCATAAGTCTTAAGGTCTCCAACATGTTCTTCTAACCTACGTCTATCTAATATTCCCAACGAATTCAACATGGTAACCTTAGGAATAAAACGGTATGGAAAGGATCTCAAAATGTCCTTAACAACTCTTGTCTCAAAAATTTTCTCACCCAAATTAAAACTAGAATTAAATATGTCCGACAAATGCGCACAAAACTCATTGAAAGACTCAGACTCTAGCATGGTGATGGTCTCAAATTGGGTGGTTAAATTTTGAAGCTTAGATTCTTTCATAGCATTGGTACCCTCGTGTGTGAGCTGGAGGGTAGACCATGCTTCTTTAGATATGGTGCACGTCATGATATGAGGAAACTTATCGGGATTGACGGCTCCAAAAGTAACCCTTAATCCGCGAGAGATGTAAGTACTCCATTTAAATTCATCCTCTGTCCATGAAAAGATATGTTTAAGGCTGATGACATTGTGGACAGACATAGTGGGTGGTGTCCACCCTTTTTAACAAACCAACTAGATATGTTCATCAAATTCTTCTAAAGCAGACCTCATCCTAGCTTTGTAGTAAGCATAATTCGAACCAAAAAAATGGGCATTCGAATATACAAATTATCAATTAAATTTTTTCTTTCTAAAGATCAATAATTTTTGGAAAAAAATAATATAAAAAAATCTTGCGAAAAAGGATTACATAATAAACTAATGCAACCTGCTCTGATACCAATTTCAGAGTGCGCACAAACTATTGGGTCAATTTATTTAATTAAATTCCCAAACACACTAATCTAAATTTTAATCAAATTTTAACCTTTAATTAATTATTGTGTGCAAATTGTATTCAAATATAGATTCGCAATTTTCAGACCAAACATGCAAAAACACATGAGATGAGGAAAAATCCCTTTTGTAGGGAAAAATCTTTTCTTTAGCACTATTGGAAATTTATGAATACAGAACACTTAAAAACACTAAGATAAACTAAGTTAGATGCGTATAATCCAAAACTCTAACAAATATGACCCATCTCCAAAGTCATCCACAGGTAGTTGTCTATCCTCGGTATTCAGCGATTTAGCTTTCTTCCTTCTTCAACAGTGAAACATCATTTCACAAAATCTGTTGTACAGAAAATTCTCTACAATAGTGTATTATAAGAAACCTTATTGATATTGGTAAAGGTGATCTTGAATATATCCCGTGGGTAAGGAATATAATTGTGAGGTTTTTAATCATAAAAAGAGAACTCAAATGATGTTTTTCTTTATGAAAAAGAGTTCTTGAAATATCTGATCCCGTTAAACCTTTTTATAAGAAGGGAGGATAAAAAGTATAAGCACAAAAGATATTGGGAAGATATTCATTGAAAACAAAAAGTGCATCGATCGTTCAAACGAAAGGGCAGGTCGTTCGAACGACATTGCATCGCGTTCGAACAACGCCCCAAACGAAAGCTTTTAATGAGATTATAGTGATGAAATATTTAAAATATCGTCAAACTCATTTGAACGAATGCATTTAATGATATGTCAGCTAAACCAAAAAAGATGTCATTTGAAACTTTGTTTAAATGGCAATCAAACTACAAGGAAAATTTATTCAAATGGAATACCTCCTCATTCGAACGAGGCATTAATTTTTGGAAAAAAATCTTTAAAAATTTGTGAGTCCATTTAAGAAAAATAATGCCTCATAAAAATAAGTAAACCCCAGAAAAGACACATAACCTTTTTACCAATAAAAATGCATACTTCTTCCCAGTTGTTGAGATGGACAAATCTTTAAATCTTTGACAGTCTTCAACGTAGTATTCAAGTAGTGAGAAATAGTGACATAGATGTGTTTAAGTGATGTTTTTGTATCATAGGATATGTCAAAATAAAATAAAGTGTGAGCTATCATATATTTTTCTCTTACAGATAATGAGAAACTAATCTAAGAAATCCCTAAACACTCGCTTCATGATATCTATAAAAACTACTGGTTCATTGGTTAGCCCAAATGCTATAACCCTGAACTCATAAGACTCGTGTCTCATCAAAAATGCAGTCTTAAGGACATCTTGCTCCCTTATTCGCAACTGATGGTGTCCCGAACTCAAATCAATCTTCGAGAAGTAACCTTTTCCTCTTAGTTGATCGAACAATTCATCAATAATTGTTCTGAATCGTGAATTTGTTCACTTCCAGTGGTCAATACGCAACCTCCGCGACCTGCTTTTTTTTTTCTCACCAACAATTACTAGAGCACACAAAGGTGAGGAACTCCTATGGATAAAACCCTACTAGAAAGATATTGAATCTTCTCTCAATTATTGCATCTCTAATAAAGCCATATGGTACGACGCACGTTCTATCAGGATGAGGCATCGCCGTAAGAAACATATATTTCCATGGAATAGTGAACACTGTAGTCCTACTATAACAATCCACTATCTCTCTATACGTCGCTAACCACTCAATCTCTAGTATAATGTTATAATCAAACATATTGAAAATGAGTAAGTCTCCTACCAAATATAGCCTCCCAATGTCCACACCCACTCCCAAATAGATGGAATGGATGAGAGCCCCACTAGAAATGGTGAATCTACGCACATCACAATATCAGACGTCGTGTCCACTAAACCCAACTCTCGCATGAATCTAGTTCTAGTAAAGGAGTGTGATGCTCCGACATCAAATAATACTCGGTCTATGTTCTCATGAATAGGAAATATACCCTCAATTGTTGCTCCTGTGGCACAATTGCCTTACAAATATTGTAGGCACACCCATCTGAAGTTGCCCCTACTGAGGTGGAACTACTGGTGAGGTCGATAATTATGGCCATTATTTCCCCTGCTCGGTGTCCCACTGTTGACTCCTATCCTTTTTCCAGCGATAACACCGTATGTGGACCATCTCCCCACATACGAAACACCTCCCAGAGAAGTTTGTTGGATTTTGGCCCTGTTGGCCCTCATGAGGCTCACTTTACCGAACCATATCGATTTGTTAGGTTTCCCTCCATCTTTAGCTTGGGGTTTACACCTCCAAATTCCATTAATAAAAGTCCCAAGCCTTCCAAAGCAATTAATTATGATCCAAAAAATACATATAATCATCCCATATGTATTTTAAACATGATCTAAACTCGAATATATCATTTATTCAACCAAAGATTCTTATTTATTGATTCGATTCACACATTCTAAAATCAATCAAGTACTTAACCCATCATCCAAAAAAAAACCTTCAAAGATCATCCATTTTATTGAATACTCAAAGATTTAATTATTAAATTTGTTCATATTAATCCTCAATCAAATTAATATGTAAAAACACAAATCAATCCTCTTAATTATTCCCATAATTACATGCTTAATTTTATATTTAACTCTTGTTAATTATGAACATAATTAACAGAAAAAAATTAAAATTTAAAGGAATTAAACACTTGCCTTAATGGATGATTATCTAAAACTTCACTCGTTCTTGTTGATTTGATTCCGAAAATGGCTTCTCTCTTCCCCAATACCTCGTCCTCTTCTTTTCTCGTCCCTTTTGTTCTCTTTATTAATCTCACTAATCATAGGCTATGGAAGCCTCTATTTACTCCACTAACCCACTAATACCCAATTTTAAAACCTTAATTTCATATTTGAGTAAAGCCTTTAGGGTAAAAGGAGGACTATGCCCTCGTACGAGCCATTCTATGTCTAAAAAGCCTTCGGAACCCATGGATACCTAGTCAGGACTTTTTTCGATCCATTCCGGATTACTGACACACTCAAAAAGGTTATACGAGTTACCAAACCAAGAAATGTTCAACCATTACATTAATTGGGCTCAACACATGTGTACAGTACGCATTGCCTTCAAATTCTTTAATCCATCATTTTCACTCACTAAACAACGTAATGTACTAATTTTCACATCACTATTTATTTATCACGTGCAAGTAAATATTTTTAATCGTAAATATTAATTCAAATCTCCCTAATTAGTTTTTATTGATACTATTTCAATTTTTAAATTAAATTAATGCACACGTGGAATAGGAATGCTCTAAAAAATACGGGGTATGAAATAAATTTAATACCCACTTATTTTGAGTGCTTATTTATGAATATTATATAAGATTTCAGTAATATTATTACATTATTAATTGGGATATTTTATTTGAAATAAAAATATTGTTATTGATATTATATTTAGAAACAATTTATTTTGGTTGGAAATCGAATCAAACATTTAAATTTGAATTTAAATGGTTTTTGGACATTTTATAATGGTTTAAATATGTGAAGTGGATAATTTTGAATTAAAGGGTAATATGGTAATATGAGTTAGAATTTGCTCTAAGATAGATTTTGATGGAGTGTTTTTATAAGGAATAATAGGGGTTATTATAAGAAAAGGAAGATGAAAAAGAGAGGCCAAGAAGGAAATCCCAACACGCGAAAATGAGAGGAAGAGTCAGTTTGGAGTGTTTTAAATCTTCTTTTTGTGTGCTTTCGGATGAGATTTGAGAAAAAATTAAAACACATAGATGACCAATTTTTTTGTGTAGAATACAAATGTAAAGTTGAATTGATAATTAGGGTAGTGTTTGAATATAATTTTACTGTGCTTTTAAAATAGTCCTACAATTATGGGTTTTGACTCTCTTGAGGTAGATCCGTTCTGTCACTGTTAATTTTATGTGCTACACACACTCAACCTTGATTGTATAGTTATATCCATTCTATGTGTTCAATTTATATGTTTTATATTCTCATATACCATATTTGTTTTTGCACCCATTTTGTATGTGTTATTTTCATGCCATGTAGTTTGGGGTAAAGAAATTAGTTGACTTTATAAGCATGTTGGGTGATAGAAATTGGGTAGAAAATATGTACACTTGATTTATGGGAATTGAATATGAAATTTATTTTAATTAATGTTATGATGATTATCACTGGAGAATACATAGGCATTCCTTAGCCAAACCACCCTCTGGATGGGATGTGTTGTCGGCTACAGTTTTGTTTATTATTCAAAGACTAGGTCCTGGACCTCGGTTGGAGAGTATGCCAAGTATTATTATGGTGGTGATGCCAATATTTTATGGTTGTGATAGAAGGTTATGATGGGCTGTGATTCAGAGTTATGTTAGTTATTTTTGGGTGCCATTGGATTGTTCTGAGGATTAGTCCACACCGTACTGTAGGAAGTACGGAGGGGATTTTAATATTGATTCTTGGGTTGTGCAGTGTCCATCGTGAGATTATTGATTAGGATTATATTATTAGAATTTTAATTTGAGTGTTAATAATGCATAATCTTTTGTATATGATGCACGCACACACGAGTATGTGTAGTTACACTTGGAGCCTTTTTACGAGCAATTAAGTTTCCCGCTCACCCCTCATAGTTTGTTGTATTTCAGGTTTGATGCAATATGATATTTATGGCATTGTTGGGTGTAACAACCCTCGATTATGGGAGGCTCATTTTATACTAATTTTACCGCATAAGGTAATTATATAAAATGTGGGGACTGGAGTAAATATTAAGTTAATGAATTGAAAGTTAATATTTACTAGATTGATGCATATTTACTGTATGTGAAAGTAAATAACATCAGGTTGCATGTCAGTAGTGTCATGTATTTTAAATGGACTTTTAGTTTAAATGATTTTGGAACTCGAAATAATTTATAAAATTTCCGGATGCCAGTTTAGAGGGTGTAGTTAGTCTCGGAAGGTGCGAGACAGTCAAAATAAGTGTCATATTGTATTTTTGTGTTTCGGACACTTTTACCTGGTTTTAGCTTATATGCGTATTTGCGAGTCATTTTAATGTGGTATTAACCATTTAAGTTGGGAAAATTATGTTAAGCCACGATTTTTGGTCTTGCCTCTTATTTCATTCCCTCATTTTATGTCTTAAAACATAGAGAGTAAAGGAGAGAAAGAGAGGGGAAGAGAAAGAATGGAGAAAGAAGAGAAAATGAAGATTGAAGATGGATTGATGCTTCTACTCAAAGAAATCTGATATTCCCTACATCAAGGCAAGTTTTCTACTTGCTAATATGTGATTTAAGATGCATAAATTGTATGATAGTTGTGTATTTACATTTATGGCTTAAATGTAGAATTTGTGTGATTTAAACCCTAGTCTTGATTTATGTTGGAGAAATTGTGGGTTTTGATGGTTAATAATCATGTAGATTAGTTTGGGGTAGATTTTTGTTGTTGGATGTGTATGAAAAGGAAGAAATTGAAGTTTGGAGGATTTAGGGTTCATAACCCTTCGTAGCCATTTTTGGCAGATTTGCAGGTCCGAATCGATTCGGCCCTTAGGGCGAATCGATTCGCTAAGGGAAATTGGCAGGTCTGCATAACCCGAATCGATTCAGGTTAAGGCCGAATCGATTCGGTCAATTGCAGAAAGTTGGTTTAGTAGTCCGAACCGATTCGGCCCTTGGGCGAATCGATTCGCTAGGGAGAATCGATTCGGCCCTTGGGCGAATTGATTCGTTTTCCTGCTGTTTTTGAGTTAATTTTATAACTCAATTCCAATTCTTTTCTTTAAATATAGGGATTAGGAACCTTCTTGAATGAAGTAAACTTAGAGTCCTAGAGTGTGAGATAAGTTAGTTGTGTTCCCAACATTAGGAATGGGTTTTGTGGGGACTTTTCCGGGGTTATGCCTATTGAAGTTAGGGCACTTTTCCCTCTAGTTGATTTGTATATAAACTAGGAGATGTAGTGTCATGTCCGGGAGACTTTAGAAGCTTAATTAAGCTATACTAGTTTTGATGGTTTATATTACCACCCCAAAAGAATGTTGGGATATTTTGAAAGTTCGATTGAGCTATGATAACCTTGGGGTTTTAAAATAACATCCAAAAATGCTTGGGAGATGATGAAGAGTTTATTTACTCCTTTGAGGTTGTAGTGTTGATTTAAACTATCGTATGACTCTGGATAGTAAGTTAGATTATTTACAAAGTAAATGGTAAGGGTTCAGGATAAAATGAATCATATAAATAGAAATGGTTTCGAATAAAATGAAACATATACGTGGAATGGAAATGAAATGGAAATGGTATTGAGATTAGTATATGATAATTTACTTAATCATGAAACCGGTAAATAATGATTTACTTGATTTTGTTATGATAAATAAAATGGCTTAAACACACCTCTCTAAATGACATCATAAGGGAAGTCCGCACGTGAGGTGAAGCCCCCTGGCTAATGAATGCAGGGTGGATATAGTCCTAGGCCATGGGAGCGCTTATTGTTGTATATTTTTCTGCGATGGGTAGGAGATTCCGGGTGTGGTCTTGACTACCCCGCAGGCTCATGGCCGCTTCCCGACGTCTTGCGATATAGGTGCCCAGGTTGTCTAATGATAGGCCCTGGAAGATGATGGTCATTTAGGGGCGCGCACAGTGGGGAAACCCGGACGGGCGGTCTTAGAATTCGTTATATGTATATAATTATAACAGTTCATAATCAACTGGGACTTGATGTATTTGATATGCCATAAGAGCATGATGGAGTGCCACAAAGAGCACATGTAAATGCCACAAAGAGCATTTGAATATGATTATTTTCCTGATAAGGAAAGGATTTTTACAAAAGGTAAAATTGAGATAAAATTTCCTTAAAGAGCAAAAGATTGTTATTATATATATATATACTTCCTGCTAAGGAAAAGATATAAGAAATAATTGGCACATTTGGTGAAGTTTTTAGTTTAATGCTTCTTATTTTTGTTCCTGCTTAGCTTATGTTTTAAATTGTATAGGTTGCTTCTTATTTCTCTTTCTTCACGATTTATCATACATAACTGTCATACTCTTTATTCATCTGGTAATCATATAGAACCGGGCCCTGACCTGGTTACATTTCTTGTTGCATATTCATCTTGTCTCTGCTCAGGTACTCCGCCGCAAGGATGCCTGATTTGAATTCCTATTCCGATGTTTTCGACGAGCCGTGATGCATTGCGGGTATTACGGGATACATTTGGTATAGGCGTTTTCTTTTTTTTATTCTAGTTAAGATCAAGTCTTTTATTCGAGCAAGAGGCCCAAGCTTTTGTAAATGTCTAATGAAATGTAATAAGTAACTTATTGTACTTGTGTATTATTGGTGTATCAGTTTAGTGAACGGTTACATATTCGGTCTCTTTATTGTATTCTTGTTGTATTATTTATATATGTCTTGGGGTTTCCCTTATCTTTCAGGAATTGGGTTGTTTGTTTTTATTTATTTACTTTCAAATCAAAAATTTTGGCAACCCGTTTTCTGAAATATTGGGTGGTTATCCTGGATACTCTATATTTTTGTTATGATGCTGAGAATGATTCCATCCATGATTCCGTTATATTGGATTATTGGGCTGGCCACCCCTTATTTTGGTGAGCGGGTTGTCACATTGGGATTGGGATATCAGGTTCTAGAGTCCTTAGGAATCTGTGTGGACGCCTTAAGTTTTCAGCATTGCTCTTGATTTGATGTAAAGCCTTAGGATTAAGATCGTTGATTTCTCTTGTAAGATTTCGTTCTTCTACCATGAGGTAGAATCTATAAAATCTTTTGCGTATTCGTGTGAGAATAATAGGTCGATAGAAGAAGGGCGTTATGGGAAGGTTTGTGGAGAACTGTAAGTTGTGGTCTGGGATGAGGACCGCTTTAGAGGCCGCTCCCTTTTTGTAGCACTTTCTTGTCTTGCTATTACGACTGCAAATTTCAGTTAATGTAGTTTCCCAAGTACCGCTAGAAGTAGGAAGTGGTACTAAACTTGAGAATTCACGCGATGTTATATTGAAGTGGAGAAGTGCCCTGTAGTAGAATGGAGGAAAATCCTTCACCCGTAGAAGAAGTGTTGAGGAGGTGAAAATGTGGTCACTATATTCGTGGGTGCCAGAAGTTTGGCCCATAGAGGAGCCCGGTGGGTACTTGCAATGGCGAGTTTCTCTGGGATAATTGGACTGAGGAGAAGGTGGATTCTCGCATGTTCACAAGATGTTCGGTTAAAGACCAATGGCGAATAAGGTGTTGTACGGTTAGGGAGACGAGATCATGCACCATGAAGTGTTAGGCCCCAAAATAGGTGTTGTTAACACTTCTGATGGAGTAAGAATCGTGAAACCCCATCGGTGGACACCCACCTGGGGAAGTTTCATTAAACGGAGGAAGAGGAGGCCAAGAGCGTGTCCTCTTTTACTGAGAAAGTAAGAGGGACTGCATGGGCAATTATTGTCAGCCAGAGTCGGAATAACGGCTATGATGTGGAGTGTAGAACCACTCATTTTAAACTTCGTTGAGTGGAGAGCAAGGGCTAGAGTAAAGTGCCTGGTTGGGGAGTTGGTGGAGATAATGTTGGTATGTGTAAGGCTCGAATAAGTATTGACCCGGAGTGCTTGGCAAATTGTGGAGGGAATTCTACCTTATAGGTGGGTAGTGTATATTCCTTAGGGTAAGATTTAGTAGTATTGTGTCTACGATAGACTCGGGTGTGTATATTGAGCTTGTAGTAGTATTTACGCTATTATAGAAGAGTAATTGTATGACTTCCATGGTATGGAATTTCTATTTTTTTTCTTCACTCGTTATGACGCGAGTAATGATATTTTTAAATGTATATGTGTCATATGTGTTACTTGGTTTGAGTGTTCTATTGTTTATGTGCTTTGTGTGTGAATTCTATGACTTATCTCCACGACCAACAAAGTTAAGTAGTAATGCATAGGAGGGGTTCCTTGTTTGGATTCCGCTTTTGCGGGACGCTCCATGCGTGAACCTTAACGACGTTGGGAGTGGAGAGATGCCATATTTCCTTTCACTTATTTCATGTATAGAATGCTAAGGTAAAGTCTAGAAGTAGAATCTTATTAGTAGAATTGTAAATTAGAATTGTACAGATCCCGATCATGTGTCCTAGACCGTCACATATTAATGACCGACGATTCGAGGTAGTAGTGTAACGGGAGGGTTCCTTGTCTGGATTTCGCTTCGGCGAGACGTCCCACGCATGAACCCGAGCAAATATCGGAAGTTGAGTAAGGTCTTAGGCACTAGGGATATATTTAGTATTATATGCTTACGATTTAGGTAGGATATGTATAGATAGACCTTAGGATTTTTAGGATGTAAGACCTTGAGGGTAGGTGGTGTTAGTTTAGGAAAGCGTTAGGGAGTTGACCACGAATAAGTTGTGGGTTAACTCTATAAGAGATTAAATCCCTTAGGAACGAGATTATGGGGTCTCGAGAGGTTTGGTAGGTTCGGCCGAAGGAGATGAGGCATTTCTTAGAAATAATGTTACGTTGGTAACTTCATTTCCGGGGAGTTAATAAGGACGGGTGGATCCTCACTCCTGAGCCATGATTGTAAGCTCGAGAGTGAGTTTAATGAGTAAGCTCTGCCAGGATTGGGGAGTAATAATACTAGGACATAGACTCACTGTTTATGCGTCGCACAAGCTTAAACTTGTGGAAAGTAATATCCTGTGCTTGAATTAAGATTCATCGTGGTAGTGATCACCTTAAATAGATAAGGCACTACTTCCTGGGCAGGAAATTTGGTCCTTCTCGTAGGCAACAAGTTGTTGCAATATGTTGTGGGAGGAATTGAGTTGGTGCTCGGAGTTCAGAAGAACTAGTGATCGGATATTTTCTCATTCGCTGAGGAAATGCGATTTGGGGTAGTGGACGTGTCGAGTAGAGAACTCGTCAGAGATAATGGTTATGGCATGGAAGTCCAAGTAGAATGAGCATGAATAGGAAGACTCGGTAGTAAGAGCGTTTATATCTGTAATTGACCATTTCACCTACTCGTGTAAAGAGAGTAGTAGTGGAACGAAGAAGGGTATTCATAGACGTCTGCATGGAACTACCGGCATCAAACTGGTCATGATCCCATTTGAGAAAATGGTTAATCGTTTGATCAGACTGTTGCATTCCCGGCCATTATGGACGGACTACTTGTAGAAGAGTATGCCTCGTTCTCGATGGAGGAATAGTAAAACCGTGGGAGGTGCCTATTATAATAGGGTGGACCGAGACTAGATATTCGTGTCGAAGGTTTAGCAAAAGTTTCCGCGAAGTAATGGGAACCGTATGGAAATGGCGTATATCCTACCACCCTAAAGTGGATGAATGAAAGGGAGGAAATTTACTTATGCCGAAAGGCATATTACGAACGTGCGCCTTAGTATACATAGCATATGGGAGCAGTAATGGTATGGATGGAGGTTTTCGTGCAACCATTAGGTTTTGGAGTGGTCTTATGGATCATTTCCTAAGGCATGGTACCGTGAGTGGCCTAGCGTGGTCAGTTGAGTAATTCATATACTCGATGGATGGAACCAATGGGTAATATGTTCCTTGGACTTGGAGTGGTCTCGGAACATTTCTTTAGAGATTTGGCTTTTAATCCATACGCCTTGATGAGATACGTCGATGCGGGGGATAGCTGAGTAGAGTTAGGGCTAAGCCACTTAGAGTCGGTATGGATGCCCCGAGGTGAGATGTAACATAATTCTGAAGATTTGGCTAATTGTGATGAGTCATGTGGACATCATGTTCCGCCATAGGAAGCTAGAATCGATGGTTAGTGAAGAGCGCCTTGTGCTACTAGACTAGAAAACAAATGATGATTGGCTGAGATCAATAGGGTCGACCTTAGTCTGAGTCCATTTGGGACGTTGCAATAACGAGGAGTTTGTTTAGGATGAAAGAATCCTAGTTTAGAGTAGTATGCCCTTATCAGATTTGGGTATGCCCGAATTTTGGGGGCAAAATTCCCTCTTAAGGGGGGGAGTATGTAACAACCCTCGATTCTGGGAGGCTCATTTTATACTAATTTTACCGCATAAGGTAATTATATAAAATGTGGGGACTGGAGTAAATATTAAGTTAATGAATTGAAAGTTAATATTTACTAGATTGATTCATATTTACTGTATGTGAAAGTAAATAACATCAGGTTGCATGTCAGTAGTGTCATGTATTTTAAATGGACTTTTAGTTTAAATGATTTTGGAACTCGAAATAATTTATAAAATTTCCGGATGCCAGTTTAGAGGGTGTAGTTAGTCTCGGAAGGTGCGAGACAGTCAAAATAAGTGCCATATTGTATTTTTGTGTTTCGGGCACTTTTACCTGGTTTTAGCTTATATGCGTATTTGCGAGTCATTTTAATGTGGTATTAACCATTTAAGTTGGGAGAATTATGTTAAGCCACGATTTTTGGTCTTGCCTCTTATTTCATTCCCTCATTTTATGTCTTAAAACATAGAGAGTAAAGGAGAGAAAGAGAGGGGAAGAGAAAGAATGGAGAAAGAAGAGAAAATGAAGATTGAAGATGGATTGATGCTCCTACTCAAAGAAATCTGATATTCCCTACATCAAGGCAAGTTTTCTACTTGCTAATATGTGATTTAAGATGCATAAATTGTATGATAGTTGTGTATTTACATTTATGGCTTAAATGTAGAATTTGTGGGATTTAAACCCTAGTCTTGATTTATGTTGGAGAAATTGTGGGTTTTGATGGTTAATAATCATGTAGAATAGTTTGGGGTAGATTTTTGTTGTTGGATGTGTATGAAAAGGAAGAAATTGAAGTTTGGAGGATTTAGGGTTCATAACCCTTCATAGCCATTTTTGGCAGATTTGCAGGTCCGAATCGATTCGGCCCTTAGGGCGAATCGATTCGCTAAGGGAAATTGGCAGGTCTGCATAACCCGAATCGATTCGGGTTAAGGCCGAATCGATTCAGTCAATTGCAGAAAGTTGGTTTAGTAGTCCGAACCGATTCGCTGTTTGGGCGAATCGATTCGCTAGGGCGAATCGATTCGTTTTCCTGCTGTTTTTGAGTTAATTTTATAACTCAATTCCAATTCTTTTCTTTAAATATAGGGATTAGGAACCTTCTTGAATGAAGTAAACTTAGAGTCCTAGAGTGTGAGATAAGTTAGTTGTGTTCCCTACATTAGGAATGGGTTTTGTGGGGACTTTTCCGGGGTTATGCCTATTGAAGTTAGGGCACTTTTCCCTCTAGTTGATTTGTATATAAACTAGGAGATGTAGTGTCATGTCCGGTAGACTTTAGAAGCTTAATTAAGCTATACTAGTTTTGATGGTTTATATTACCATCCCAAAAGAATGTTGGGAGATTTTGAAAGTTCGATTGAGCTATGATAACCTTGGGGTTTTAAAATAACATCCAAAAATGCTTGGGAGATGATGAAGAGTTTATTTACTCATTTGAGGTTGTACTGTTGATTTAAACTATCGTATGACTCTGGATAGTAAGTTAGATTATTTACAAAGTAAATGGTAAGGGTTCAGGATAAAATGAATCATATAAATAGAAATGGTTTCGAATAAAATGAAACATATACGTGGAATGGAAATGAAATGGAAATGGTATTGAGATTAGTATATGATAATTTACTTAATCATGAAACCGGTAAATAATGATTTACTTGATTTTGTTATGATAAATAAAATGGCTTAAACACACCTCTCTAAATGACATCATAAGGGAAGTCCGCACGTGAGGTGAAGCCCCCTGGCTAATGAATGAAGGGTGGATATAGTCCTAGGCCATGGGAGCGCTTATTGTTGTATATTTTTCTGCGATGGGTAGGAGATTCCGGGTGTGGTCTTTACTACCCCGCAGGCTCATGGCCGCTTCCCGACGTCTTGCGATATAGGTGCCCAGGTTGTCTAATGATAGGCCCTGGAAGATGATGGTCATTTAGGGGCGCGCACAGTGGGGAAACCCGGACGGGCGGTCTTAGAATTCGTTATATGTATATAATTATAACAGTTCATAATCAAGTGGGACTTGATGTATTTGATATGCCATAAGAGCATGATGGAGTGCCACAAAGAGCACATGTAAATGCCACAAAGAGCATTTGAAAATGATTATTTTCCTGATAAGGAAAGGATTTTTACAAAAGGTAAAATTGAGATAAAATTTCCTTAAAGAGCAAAAGATTGTGATTATATATATATACTTCCTGCTAAGGAAAAGATATAAGAAATAATTGGCACATTTGGTGAAGTTTTTAGTTTAATGCTTCTTATTTTTGTTCCTGCTTAGCTTATGTTTTAAATTGTATAGGTTGCTTCTTATTTCTCTTTCTTCACGATTTATCATACATAACTGTCATACTCTTTATTCATCTAGTAATCATATAGAACCGGGCCCTGACCTGGTTACATTTCTTGTTGCATATTCATCTTGTCTCTGCTCAGGTACTCCGCCGCAAGGATGCTTGATTTGAATTCCTATTCCGATGTTTTCGACGAGCCGTGATGCATTGCGGGTATTACGGGATACATTTGGTATAGACGTTTTCTTTTTTTTATTCTAGTTAAGATCAAGTCTTTTATTCGGGCAAGAGGCCCAAGCTTTTGTAAATGTCTAATGAAATGTAATAAGTAACTTATTGTACTTGTGTATTATTGGTGTATCAGTTTAGTGACCGGTTACATATTCGGTCTCTTTATTGTATTCTTGTTGTATTATTTATATATGTCTTGGGGTTTCCCTTATCTTTCAGGAATTGGGTTGTTTGTTTTTATTTATTTACTTTCAAATCAAAATTTTTGGCAACCCGTTTTCTGAAATATTGGGTGGTTATCCTGGATACTCTATATTTTTGTTATGATGCTGAGAATGATTCCATCCATGATTCCGTTATATTGGAGTATTGGGCTGGCCACCCCTTATTTTGGTGAGCGGGTTGCCACATTGGGATTGGGATCGTCATTAGAGACTCTAGATATTTATTTTCAACATTTAAATGTACCGCTTTGTTTATTGTAAATTGTTTTGTAAAGGGACATTGATATTCAATCAAATTGAGACATTATATTCAGTTGACTAATGTATTTATGCTTACTCCAATTTATGCTCAATCTAAATGGTATTTTCCTAAAACAAATCTCTAATTATTTAATATTTTTCAGTAGCACCTCCTGGGGTGTTACAAAGTGATATCAGAGCACAAGTTATTCGTATTCTCAAGTTTGAGGTTATTGATTTATTAAGTTCTCCATTGAGATATATTTTATTTATGTTGTCTATTATTTGGGTGATGTCGAACTTTTTGTTTGAATTTAATGTAAGAAAATTTTATGTGAATTTCGAGGATGAAATTCCTTTTGTAGGGGGAGAATGTAATACATTCTTATTTTGAGAGATTATATATGAATATTATATATGATTTTAATAAAATTATTTTACTAATGGAAGAATTTTATTTAAATAAAAATATTTTTATTGAAATTGTATTTAAAAATAATTTATTTTTGTTGGAAATTGAATAAAACATTTAAATTTAAATCTAAATAGTTTTTCGACATTTTATTATGGTTCAAATATGTAAAGCAAATAATTTTGAATTAAACGGAAATATGGTAAAATGCGTTAGCTTAGGATCCAAGCTAGGTTTCGAGGGAGAGACTTTATATGGAATAATAGGGTTGATTATAAGAAAAGTAAGATTAAAAAGAGAGGCCAAAAATGAAATCCAAATAGGCGATAACAAACGGAATGTGAAGAGTTAGTTTGGTGTGTTTAGAATCTTCTTTTTGAGTGCTTTCGGATGAAATTTGAGAAAAACTTAAAACACATACCTGACCCAATTTTTCGTGCCAAATCCAAATCTAAAGTAGGATTGATAATTAGGGTAGTGTTTGGATCTGATTTTTATATATTTTTTAAATAGGCTTACAATTGTCAATTTTGACTCTCTTAAGGGAGATTCGTTCTGCCGTTGTTAATTTTATGTTCTACACACACTCAACCTTAATTGTATATTTATATCCATGCTATGTGTTAAATTTGTATGTTTTATATGCTCGTATACGATATTCATTATTGCACCCATTTTGTATGTGTTCTTTTCATGCCATGTAGTTTGGTGTAACGAAACTAGTTAACTTTATGAGAATATTGGGTTATATAAATTGGGTAGATAATATGTACACTTGAATTATGGGAATTGAATATGAAACTTATTTTAATTGAAAGAATAATATTATGATGATTATTAATGAAGAATGCATGGGTATTCCTCAGCCAAACCACCCTTTTATACGGGGATTGTTTATTATCCAAAGACTAGGCCATGGACCCTGGTTGGAGAGTATTCCATGTATTATTATGGTGGTGAAGATAAGATTTTATGGTGGTAATATCAGGTTATGATTGTTCATTTGCTCGAGTTACGTTATTTATTTTGGGGGGACATTGGATTGCTGTGAGGATTAGTCCATACCGTATAGTGGAAAGTGCGATGGAGATTTTAATATTAGGTCTTGGGTTGTGTAATGTTCACCGTGAGATCCTAGATTGTGATTATATTACTATAATTTTAATTTGAGAGTTCATCTTTCATAGACTCTTGTATATGATGCACGCACATACGAGTATTTGTAGTTACACTTAGAGCCTTTTTTCTAAGCTACGGGGCTTCCCGCTCATCCCCCATAGTGTGTTGTATATCAGGTTTGATATGATATGATACTTATGGCATCATTTGGATTGGGATCCTTATTAGAGACTCTAGATATTTATTTTTAACATTTAAATACACTGCTTTGTTGATTGAAAATTATTTTATAAAAGGACATTGAGATGTAAAAAAATTGAGACATTCTATTCAGTTGATTTATGTATTTATGTTTCCTCCAATTTATCCTCAATCTAAATGGTATTTTTTTTTTAAATCTCTAATTTATTAATATTTTTTGGTAGCACCTCCCAGGTTATTACAAAGTGGTATCATATAATAGGCTATTTGTATTCTTGGACACAGGGTTATAAGTTTGTTACGTTATCTGTTGAGAGATATTTTATATATGTTGTCTCATATTTAGGTGATATCCAACTTTATGTTTCAATTTAATGGAAGAAAATTTTGGGTGAATTTTGAGGATGATATTCCTTTTGTAGGGGATAAAGTAATACCTTATTATTTTGAGAGCTTATTTATGAATATTATATAAGATTTCGATAATGTTATTTTATTTTAAGAAAAATATTTTTATTTATATTATATTTAAAAATAATTTATTTTGGTTTGAAATAGAATAAAACATTTTGAATCTAAATTTAAATGATTTGGGGAAATTTGATAATGGTTTTAATATTTAAAGTACAAAATTTTGAATTCAGGGGCAACATCATAATATTCGTTAGCTTAGGCTTAAAGCTAGATTTTGAGGGAGAGATTTTATAAGGAATAATAGGTCTCATTATAAGGAAATGAAGATGAAAGGAGAGGCCAGGAAAAAATCAAGAGGCAAAAACAAAAGGAATGAGAATAGTCACTTTGGAGTGTCTTAGATCTTCTTTTTGAGTGCGTTCAGATAAGATTTGAAAAAAAAAATCAAAACACATACCTAACCCAATTTTTCCTGAAGAATCCAAATATGAAGTCATATTGGTGATTAGGTTACTATTTAGATCTTATTTTTTGTGTTTATAAAATAGGCTTGCATATGTAGAGTTTGACTCTCTTGAAGTGGATTCATTCTCCCGTTGTTAATTTTGTATGCTATATACATTCAGCCTTGATTGTATAGTTATATCCATGGGAAATTTATGTTTGAATAGTTCCAACAAATCAACAACTAAGATCGGATCATCTTGTGCAATCTAAGGGTGTCAAAGTGTACCATGTCACAACTTAAGCATTGTGACATGGCACAACATTTGTGAACCAATAACCCAAACACTCCAACCCTAAAGACAAACCCTAATTTTCCTTCCTCCTTTATTTTCTATCTCTACCGTTTCTTGTAAATACCCCACAATCCTTCGAAACCCTCCCACCTCCTGGCTCTGTCACCCGTTGGTGCCCACCTCCTTTTTCTCAATCTTCCCCTGCTATTGTAGCCCACTGCCTCAATCTTCCACCGTCCAATCGTCTGTCGCTGTTATAGCCTACTTCCTCAATCTTCCGTTGATGTTGTAACTCTTACATTTGAATTTAATAAGTACCTTATGTACCCTCTTCTAATATATCTGAATTTTGCATTATCTTTCCCATTTTTGAATCTTGAATTATCTTTCCCATTTTTTTATAGATATATTGATAAATAATATGTTGAAGATCGATTGGGGGGGGGGGGGTTTGAGTTCGGATTCTGTTCTACAACTATTAGGTATACGTTTTTACTATATGTGTCTTTTTTCTTTATCATTGTTAGAGTTTCTTCTAACAATTACTTTCTCTGGATTTGGATATAAAAAATCATAATTAGGTTGTGTTTTTGGTGTAATCACTTGGAATAGTCAATTTATGGCAAGTATATTCTTACCCAAGATTCAATTTATTATTTGCTGATTTTTTGTTGTTGGTATTCAATCAAAAACCTAGCCAAGCTTCAATTTACCTATTTTTTGGAATCGATGGTGATTAAAAAACTTTGGGATGTTTGTCAGACTAAACACATGATTAATATATTTTATTTGGTGATTTTTATTAGAATTGAATTTTATTCCTCTACGTATTCAACTTTACATCCATAAATTCGGAAGATATTGTGACGTACTCTCTATTTTTACTGACTACTGAGTTTCTCAGTTACTTGGGGGACTATTACGCGAGTTATATATTTATTTGGTGATGTTCTATTACATGTGAGTATTGATGTTGGCTTGATTGTGTTCATGCTCAAGGTACTTTCTAAGGAATCTTTACCCATTTTTCGGATTCTTGCAAATGTGAGGTAATATCTGATATCCCCTTAATTATCTAATAAATTAATTCAAATAATTTTCTAAAATTGATTATGCATTGTTGTCTTTTTTTAACAGGTCATATTGTTTATGGTGGGGAGGGGTGCGCAAAATTAGGGACATGGAGTGGTGAAAGTAAGGGTGTGCAAAATTATCTACCGCCAACAACTTTAGCTCCTGATCTCTGTCATTATCAAAGACAACATATACGAGGTAAGAGGTTTTGGTGAATTGTGTATTTAATAATATACATATTAGGCACATTCAAACTTTTTTGTTATCAATTAAGATTCATCACACAATTTTGAGAGAGTCAAGTTTATATTTGATCTTTAATGATCTTTGGTGACATTCAGTAACGAAAATGTGCTAAAGTCTATAAATTTTGATTAAAGTTGGAAATAAAAAATTAATAATGAATTTAAGTACAAAATAATTGTTGTTTCCATAGTTGATGGACTTCATGGACATTAGATGGAAATGCATTTCTTATTGGACTTAAAGCTTTTAACCCAAGAGCCTAAAATTTTCTAGAAATGGTTGATGGTTCTAATTGTCTATTCAGTTCTTTTTTTTTAATTCTTATAATCTTATATGACTCTCTCTGTGATAAAATATAACATTTATTAGGTTCTTAGGGTTGAGAAGAATGTGAGCTAGTGTGAAATTCAGAAATCATTTCACAAGTATGTTCTTTGTAAGACATTTTGCCTCGTATTATCAGGATTTTTCTTCATGACGGAAATTTTGGGAACCAAGGAGCATCAAATTTACCTTTAGGGATTTTTTGCACTCATTTGAATTAACCCCTTCTTAATGTTGAAATTTTTTTCACTCATTGTTGTGCATACTACTTGTAGATTTTATTGGACAAAAAATGCTCTTAAATTCAAAATGTGACAACAGCTCAACCCTAAGTTGTTATTACTACTCCTACTCCTATTATTATTATTGTAAAAAATACATAAGGGGGTAGGTCTAACAATTAGTTCTTTATTCACAATAATGGGGTAACTGCAATTCAGGTCATTACTAAAATGGGGCATCTCAATTTAAAGTAAAAATTCCTTTCCTTGCACTGAAAAATATAGGTATCCGATGAGGGCTCTCTTATTTCTTTTTACTAATTTCATTTGGAATCTGCAATTTCGAACATCAAAATTGAACATATCAACAACATCAAAATACTTATAATGATTTATGCATTCAAAATGGATATTTGCATGTAAGTCTCTAGAATTACATTTCCATTTACATTCACCGGGGTGGTTAGACATAAAATTCAATATATTAGCATGAGTCATATTGTGTTTAAAATATATTAAATCTAGAGTTATCTCACCGGGGTGGTTAGACAAAAATATGGAGTAGAATCTAAATTGATAATATAACATGTAAATTTGAACATTAGGAACATTAGGAAGAGATGCTCAAGGTCTATTGATTGAATGCAGTGTAGGTGAGTGCACAGCTATAATACTTTCTAGCATAATATTAAGGGGGATGTGTAAAAATGACCCCTACTATATGAATGTTTAGCAAGAAATCCCCCGAACTATTTTTATTGACAAAAGCCCCCAACTGACCATTTTGCTACACTACCTACAGCAGCACCAGCAAACTCAATAATGGGGCTGGTCGATTTGGATGCAATGGTGGTGGCAACGACGTCAAATATGAAAAAGTAGTGGCAGTTATTCACATTAGGGATGGATTAAGAATTGTATTAAACACTCGATCCAAACCATGAAAACACATAAAAACACATGATCTAAACCATGAAAACACGTGCAAAAGGAGTGGCAGAATAAGGATTGTATTAAATATATGTTCCAAACCATGAAAGTATCATTTGACACTTTCTTGATTATGTTCTAATTTGATAGGAAGAATAAGGTCTATTTTTCTCACTTTGATGTCTTTAATTGGACATCAATAAACTTATTGGTATCTAATTATTATATGTGTTTAGTAGGTATAAATCATATATATGTTTAGTAGGTATGAATCATATATATGTTTCTTCATTATTTCTACTCCTATGGAAATATCATAATTTTTTAACATTGAGCTTCCTTGCATTTTAGGTGGTTTTATTTCAGATTTTGTTTCATTGCATTTTTATATGAAATCCTTCTTGATTTTATAAGCCACAATGCACAATCATATTTTAGCGCAATCCAATATTGAGTATCAACATTTTTGGTGCCCGGAGTAATTACCTAACTAAATTTTCAATTTGGCTATGTAGGTTCTGATTCTGAGTATCAACATTTTTGTTTAGGTTAGGTTTCTTATTCTTCATAATTTATGGACATCATTGTAACCAACTATTTATCTCAATGCTAGTATGGTTAATCTGATATATGGTTAATCTGTAAAATGAGAGAATATGGGTTGGTTTCACTGATTCAAAAGGTTGCAGATCTGTTAAATGATAGACTACCAGAGGCTGTAGATCTATTAAAGGTTACAATGGTTAATCTGATATACCCCCCCTTACTGCTGCCTGTAACACCCCATGTTTTAATAATTATTTTAATTAATTAATTACAATTTTTGAGAAAAATAATTTTTTGAATTTTATGATATTTATAGAGTAAATATGGTGGCTTCAATATTTGAAGAACAGATTTCAATCGGAATTAAAATCGGATTTAAGATGGAGTTTTATTAAGTGTTTCATATTTTCCTTATGTAATTTTCCTTGGGGGAACTGTCGCCAGACCTGCTCAATCGATCGATTGATGGTGTTCATCGATCGATTGATGCGTTAGTTTTTTGCCTAGTTCGGCTTCTTAATTTTAGAGTTTATGTTGGTTTAGGATTCCTAATAGGTAAATAACCATTATAATTCATGGGGGGGCTTCTCATTATCACTTTTTCCCAAGTTTTTCACTACAGAACACTTCCAAGACATTTTCCTCTCCACCATAATCATCAACCTCCAACTTAATCAAGTTTTTGTCACAAGTTTTGAAGGCTTAATTAGGGTTTAATCAAGTTTTTCCAAGAACAAATCCTTTCTATTTTTCGAGGGGAATCCAACCATGTTACCAAATTTTCTTTATCATAAGCACAGGAATGAATACTCTATTCCTTTCCTTTAGTATTATGCATTTCAACTGTCGCCTAAACCCTTAATCATATGTTTTTTTATTAAAATCAATTAGCAACTTAATTAAAGAAAGTGGACACTAAATTTTGGGACTGTTTTTCATGAAAATTTTGAATATGATTTAATCTTTGAAACCCTTGGGCGCGTAGATTAGATTTTGGGGTTTTATAGTTTTGGGTGTAGGCTCTCATGTAAAAATTTTATGGGATTATTTATATGGTTATTGGGACGCGCTCGCACTTATAAAAAAACTAGATGACTTATAAAAGAGAACGATTACGATGTATTAAATATTGTCGCATGTTAATTAATTTAACATTATTGAACGCAAATAATTATGTTGAAAACGACGAAGGTGTTATTTATTGAATCAAATTGAATTGGGACCTTTATGATTAACGACTATATTATTTTTATGAATTTCATTTTGTGTGATTTATTTTATTAACATTTGTCATCGCGGGGACGAGAGAATTTTGGGTAGTATATTGCTCAACCCTATTCTAGGATACTTACTAGGTATGGGACTAGGGGTTAGGCATTGGTTAAAATTTATATTTTCTAGGTATGAGACTAGTTAGTGTAAATTCGTGGGGATTTTATATTTTGACATGGGGAAGATTTTTACGTTATGTCAACATTTCGCTAGCTTAGGCATGAGACTCGGACGGGTTTTCTTTTGGTGATTCATCTTATATGTAGGATAGGACGTATGTATACTTGGGGAACCTTAGGTATGGGACTAAGGTATTTTTTAAGGATATCACATCGATAAAAATGGTGGGGTGATTTGATAATTGTGAAATTGAGAATTGAGAACTAATGCCTATGATATAAATGGGTAATAAAATATGGGCGACTTAAATAGCGAGGGCTGACAGTTTAAATGAGCGAGCTAGCATTTTATGTCACATCGTGTTGTGTGTGGAACCTTATCAAATTGTGGGATAAAAACTTCAAACGGATCAACGATCGTTTGGACAAGTGGAAGTGTTAATATTTGATAGAAATTACTACCCAGGGCGGGGGGACCGCCATAATAAAAAGTGAGATTAATGATAATTTGGGTTAATTTAATTAAATTAATAATTTGGGACTGTGAGATATTTAAAATGATATTGGTGTGATATTTATAAAAAAATCTATGGGGGTGGTTAGTAATTTATCTTTATTACATTTAATTATCTCGTATATTAAAATACTCTATTATGATATTTATTGCGTATAATGTTATTGTCTGGGTTCGCAGACCCTATTTTAGGGGAGCACTGTCTATTCATGCTGGGGGATCTGACCTCATGCATTGACTAATATTTTTAGGTGTTAGTGCATGAGTAACTGCATAAGATTAATCGGATAATGATTGGAGGTAGAGCTGGAATTGCATTTATTTACTGCTTTATTTAGTTTAAACTTTTCTTTTCATTGTAATTCATTATGAGACTTCAATTGGGTTTTGTTGGTCCATTCGGTTCCAAAGTTGTTTAAGGATTTCAGTTGGGGTATTTAAAATCTGTTGATTATTCAGGTTCATATTTTGAAGATTGAATTTAATTGGAGTTTAGCATGTGATGTTTTTTTATAGTACTATTATTCATTGGGATTGATTATTCATCTTGTGGATTGATTTTTATCGTCTCATATTTGTCACATACTGAGGATGGTATTTATTTAGTATCTCCCGACGTAGTTCTATGGCAGTGGCTGGCCACCCCATTGTACGGATTGCGCGGTGTGTTACAGATGGTATCAGATCATGGTCTTAGGTATTGTAGTTTATGAGTCCCTATTAGTTTTCGTGTTGCTTGTCTTTTATTCCTTTTGATGATTTGTACTCTTAGTCATTCCAAGTCTTATGTTGTTTTGTTCCTATATTTTCAGATGGTGAACACGAGGAGAGATGGGAGTACGAGAGAGGATTCCATTTCGAGTCCCGCGGCTCAATATAGGCAGCGACATGTTATTTTGGATGCCAAGGAGTTAGCATCTATCATTCGAGAGGCAACGACAGCCGGTTTGGATATGGGGACATAGAGGTGGTTGACTTTACAGGGGAAGGAGTAGGATACACCCGTTTTGACTTGGGATAGGGTGAGAACAAGTTTTCTTACGGGCAATCCTCCCACCTTTGGAGGGGGATCTGACCCAATGATTTCTCACCAGTGGAGGAGAGATATGGGGAGGAACTTGAGGATGGTGGACTGCATAGATGTGCAAAAGCAAATTTTAGCGATGTTTAAGATGACAGGGGATGCGTTACAATGGTGGGAGAGTGCCACCATGTCGGAGGAGAGAGATCGGTTGAGTCATGCAGATTTTCAGATAAGGTTCAATAACAAACATTTTTCATATGTTATTACGTGTGATAAAAAGAGGTAATTTATATTCTTAAAGCATGGATCGAAGTCGATTGTCGAGTATGAACACGATTTCTGGCATTTATCTATGTTTGTACCGGAGCAGGTCGATACTGAAGCAAGGAAGATGAAGTGATTAATTAAGGCATTGTCTTGGTCGATTAGGCAGATGTTATTGGGAAATATTACATACACTACCTATGCTCAAGTGGTGGATGTTGTAATGCTTCTATGGAAAGAGAAATAGAATTATGAAAAGAAGTTGGGAAAGATACAAGAGTCAAATGCACAAGGCGGTGAAAATAAGGGTCGCAATGGCCAAGCATGGAAGAAACCAAAAACAAATCAAGGATAGCAGGGAGAGAAAAACTGGGGTGTGAATTCAGGAGCTATTAAGGGTGCATATTTATTTTGTGGAAAGATGGGATATCGGGCGGCTCAGTTTTACAAGAGAGATGGCCAACAGGGGCAAGTGGCACAGGGCCAACAACGTCGAGGCACACAAGGGTAACAAGGTTAAGGAGTACAGGTACAACAAGGACTGAGGCGTCCAGTTCTCACAGTAGCAGGTGTTAAGGGTGCACCAATAGTACTGACGGCATCAAATGGTCAGGGAGTGGCCATAGCACCAACCAATAATGGGTATGGTAGGTGCTACTTACTTCAGTCTCGGGATGAGCAGGCGTCATAGGAGCCACGACATAGCTAGTAAAATTTCTCGATACATAATTATTTTCTTCTATACTTATATATATATAGGTGATATATATTGTACTTTTATTAAGGGATTACGTGCAGGTAGGATTAGATGTATGGGTACCTAATTATAGCACTCTACGGGTAGGCATATGTGAGCCTTATTTTTATTTTACGCATTTACGTTTTGTTGAATTTCGAGGAAGAAATTCCTTTGTGAGTGGGAAAGTATGTAACACCCCTTGTTTTAATAATTATTTTAAATAATTAATTGTAATTTTTTAGTAAAATAAAATTTTGGATTTAATGATTTTTATAAATTAAGTATGTTGGCTTTAACATTGGAAGAATAGAATTTCAATCAGAATTAAAATCGGATTTAAATTGGAGTTTTTATTAAGTGTTTAATATTTGCCTTATGTAATTTTTCGTAGGGGAACTGTCGCCAGACCTTCTCAATCGATCAATCTATGATTTTCATTGATCGATCAATGTCTCAGTTTTTAGCGCAGTTTGGCTTCTTAATTTTAGAGTTTAAGTTGGTTGAGGATTCTTAATTGGTATATAACTATTCTAATTCGTGGCGCAGACTTCTCATATTCAATTTTTTCACCAGAGAACTCTTCCGAAAGATTTTCCTCTCCACCATAATCATCAACCTCCAACTTAATCAAGTTTTTGTCAAAAGTTTTGAAGGCTTAATTGGGGTCTAATCAAGTTTGTCCAAGAACAACTCCTTGCTATTTTTTGAGAGAAATCCAACCGTGTTACTAGAATTTCTTCATCTTAAACACATGCATGAATACTTTATTCCTTTTCTTTAGTATTATACATTTTAAGTGTCTCCTAAACCCTTAATCATACATTTTTTATTAAAATCCATTATCATTACTTAGAGAATTTGGGCACTAAATTTTGGGACTATTTTTATGAAAATTTTAAAAATGATTTAATCTTTGAAACCCTTTGGTGATTAATTTATATTTTTGTGTTTTATGGTTTTGGGTGTAGGTTCTCATGTCAAATTTTTATGGGATTATTTATATGGTTATTGGGATGCGCTCACACTTATAAAAAAATAGATGACATATAAAAGAGAATGATTATGACCTATTGAAAATAATCACATGTTAATTAATTTAACATTATTGAATGCAAATAATTATGTTGAAAATGACGAACGTGTTATTCATTGAATTAAATTGAATGGGACCTTTATGATTAATTGTTATGTTATTTTTATGAATTGTGTTTTGTGTGATTTATTTTATTCACATTTTCCATCGTGGTGACGAGGGGCTTTTGGATAGTCTTAACAACCCATGTTTCATTTAATTGATTTTAATTAATTTGGAGTAAAATAAAATTTTGGATTTAATAGACTTTAAAATTTTAACTTGGTTTTATGAATAATATTTTCAATCGGGAATTAATCAGGGTCTTTTATAAAAAGGTTATAAACTTTTTATTATTTAACTGGCAGGTGCGTATTTGTTCAGCTAATATGTTTTTATCAGATAATTAAGTCGGATTTTAAAAGATTAAATTTTGAGATTGTGTGGCGTTTTCGAACGACATGCCCTGTCGTTCGAACGACGTCGCATTGTCATTCGAACGACAGGCCTGCTCATTCGAACGACCGTGGCGTTGGATGGATGGAACACTCCTAATTGTGTTTTAATTCTTGAACCGTTTATATACTAAATAGAAACGGGGTTGGGACTTCATAAACCACTTTTCTCTCAAACTTTCTCCAGAAAGTTTTTCCTAAAGATATGTAATACCCCGTATTTTTATGCTATATTAATTTGGGGATTTATTAAATTTAATGTGAGTTAATTATTTAATAAAAATCCGAAAATTAATTATGTTATAATTATTAACGTGACAAGAGTTAGTAATTATGGAAAATTTGTTGAATATAACTAATGAGTAAAGTAATATGTAATATTGATTATATTGAATGTAAAGAGTGAATAAAATGATAATTTCGGAAATTTGGGTCGGGACGCGCCCGTGTCGCGTCGGGACTAAACTTTGATAAATAAAAGTGAATATTTTATAAGTAATTCGTATGGTCGTTTTGAGTGCGCCAACGCATCCGAAAGGGTTGAGATAGTCAGAAAAGTGTACCCGGGGGTTTAGTTTGGGTCTCGGGGTGTTTTTAGGCTTAAGTGGTACCCCGGGAGGGCGTTTTGGACATTTCACCTTTTTGGGTAATTAAACCCACGAAAATTCAAAGGGTTATATCAGATATCTGGATTTTCATCTAGGGTTAGAAACTCTAAACACAAGTTACGGCCATAGGAGAGAAAGGAGAGAGCTCTCAAGGCAAATTCAAGGCCCGAAATCCACCCGTTTGCACTACAACCACCACCAACGCGTAGATTGCGCAACGGGCTACGCAACCACACCAAAAAAATCTGAAAATCAGAACTTCGAAAATCCCAGTCAAGTGTTTATCTTGCTTATTTCGTTGATGCATCTTTCATATTAGTGTAGGAATGATTAGTATGAGTTTTATGAAAGAAAACCTAAGATTTGAGATAGGAAATCGCATGTAGTAATGGATTAAATGATAATTCTGGAAACCCTTGCCATGTAGAGGAATTTACCCACGAAATTATGATGTTTATGAGAAGAAATTTCTTGAAAAACATTTTGGAATCATGATTTAGAGATTTCTAGGGTTCTTGAATATTTAAATAAATTATGGCATGATTAATCCATGTTTAGTGACGTAAATTGACATGCTTTACGTAGAAAATGTATGATATCATGTTAGGATGTTAGTAGTACAAATTGTGGGATGATTGGGATTATAAAATATGGAAATTGTTGAAGTTTGGAGATGAAACCCGTAACTGCAGAATTTCAGTTTTCGCAGACCTCCTTGATCGATCGATCGAGCCCAGAGCTTCGATCGATCGAAGGTTCGATCGATCGAGCCCCAGACCTCGATCGATCGACCCCTCCTGGCAGACTCCTATTTCTTTTTTAAATGAGTTAAATTCAATTTATTGTGAGATAATTCTTGGGCATCCTTAATAAAATGTTTTGGGAGATAGGGAGGACCAGTAGGACATGTGAATAGATTTGGGGACCCTTGATGTCGGGCAAAGATTGTATTTTGGGATAATTACATAAGGGTTGGTGAGTTTATGATTTAAAGATAGAGACACATAAGAGAGTTACTTTGGGACAATTGTGTATACCTACTGAATTTTATAATTGGGAGGATAGAATCCATGAAGCGTTATGTAGTAAGTGGAAAAGTTCCTCAAATGAAAGTAAGATGTGAATGGTTATACGTGATAACTATATAATGAGAAATAAATGCAAATGACGTAATTATGGGAATTGAGAATTTACCCATTATTGATAGGGTAATATTAGTATAGTTATATGATTGTTTATGCATATACTATCTATGTGTGAAAATCATGCCCACGCTACTTGCTATCCCTGAGGTTTCCGCGCTGGGAGAGTCTTATCTCGATGGGACCTTTATGGGGGATATTGACTTGTACCCTAGAAGATAGATATCCTTGGTACAGGCTATCAGAATGATAGTTCAGACGGTCCTAAGAGATGCGGGTATGTGCTTTCCTCTTAGAGACTTGGAATCTATGCTTCACCTCATATTGTTTGTGTATAGGTATCCTTGGTACAGGCTATCGCAGTGATAGTTCAGACGGTCCTAAGAGACTTGGAATCTATACTTTGCCTCAATATTGTTTGAGTATGTGTTAATACAGTTCGAGAGTGATTCCGAATTTGTATTCCCTTAGTACGAGTGATACGGGGATTGGATAGTAGAGTATGCCCGCACCATAGTTATTATTTGGGGTGCTGTTATGATATATATATTTTCGAGTAGTTAATATATATATATATGAAATTCTGAAATCTGGAACTGCCTACTGTGATTTGATATGTAGGACATGGTTGATGACTCAAATTGTAAATACTTGTTTTGAGAAAGTATAATATGAAATTGGAAAACTTTATTGACTAATAAAGTCAAAATGAGAACTTTAGTTATTAATTGAAATATTCTTTTCAAACAATGGAATCGTTAAATTTTGAATCTTACGAGTAATCGAAGATAAGTTAAATCATTGGGAAGATTAGGCAATAACTGATAAGACAAACCGTTGGGAAGGTTAGTGCAATAGGTGTGCACATTAGAAGAGAGGTGAGAATTTCTCAAGAGAGTGTCGCACTAATATGTTGTTGCATTGTCATGTATCAATTTAAATACTTGATAAACGTATTTTAAATCAAACACACTATCGGGCTTTGACCCGTTTCTTTTTCTCTTTCTCTTTCTTGTATATATATGTATGTATTACAGGTGCCCAGCCACATGGGCGTCTTGCTTAGGATCCCTTGAAAGGAACGTGCTGCAGCTTAGGTGGGAGTTGCAGGCCACTTGCATAGACGACTTCGTTCACTTGATTCCACATTTATCATACTCATTTATTGGGCATGTGTCGCCCTTTCCACTATTTATCTGTTCTGTTGGGACATTGTATTTCAGTTATTTCTAGTAGTTACTTTGGGATTTATTCAGCATGTATGTTTTACATTTAGTTTTAAATGTTGGGATTTTGGATGTTGAATGTTTAAAGTAATTGGATTATGTTCCGGGATAATTGTTGTATGATTCTTACTTAGTAAAAATGTGGTGAGTAATTAAATAAATAAGTTTTCTTTAAAAATACAATTTGGTTAGAAAGGTTAAAAATGGTTTTGACACTTAGCTTAATTAATTAGGGTGTTAATTTGGAAAAGTTTATTTTTACGACAGTGATGCTAAGAATGAACCAACTGTTCACCTTGATTTTAATTTAATAAAGGTGTGATCGCTCGGTATTTAATTAGGCGGGGTGTCACATGTGGTATCAGAGCATCAGGTTCTAGTGTCCTTAGGATCTTTACGGCTTATTATGCTTTCAGCGTTGCTTTGTTTGTTATAGAGCCCTATGTTTAGGATTGTCGATTCCTTTGACGAGATTTCGTTCTCCTGCTATAATGTGTATACACTAATGAATTCTATCGGATGTGTGCATGTGCCGAGCGATGACGGATGTCAGAAGAGGACCGTTAAGCGTACATCAGGAGGCCGGGCTCAGTTGTGATTATGAAATATATCCGAGGATGATGACCGTAGTCGAGGTCACCTCCATTATGGCACGAGAAGCCACGACTAGAAAGGCGACTAAGGTGAAGCAATGATTTTCAAATGCTGTTATAGTCAAATGAGGTGCGAGGGTAAACTTACCCAACGTATTACAAAAATGTGTAGAGACTGTCAGTGGGAAATTTTAGAAGCGCGAAAATTGTATGTGTTTACCAAAGGAGGTAAAGTATCCAAAGGCTTAAATATAGGACGGAGTGTGGCAAACTGAAAGTGAAAATTTAGAGAAAATTTTCTTGGCTTTCGGGATGAAATTATAATGGTTGGAGTCAACCACCAATTTTAGAAGTGGAATGATATGCCTATAGGAGAACCTTAGGTACAGTGTTGACCGTATGTTCCTTCCTCAACTATTCAGGATGAGAAGCAAACGTGGTTCTGAACTGATCGCGGGAGGGCATGACAAGAGTCCATTTGTGAATATGAACCTTAACCGCTAGCGAATTTTGTATCGGAAGAGGTAGATACTAGTGGAGGAAACAACTCCAAGTGGGAGATCGACTCGTAGTAATAGTTGATAATACTCAAAGAGGTAATTCTGATGGACGGCCGATTTAGAGGTTGACAAAGTCGTATTTTGTCAATATAGATGATGACACTTCTTTGTGGGGAGAAGCTAAAAGAATCGAAAAATTTAGTCGAGAATAAGACTGAATATAAGGGTGGTGGTGTAGCACCACAAAGGGATGTGGATATACATCAGGGGACCCATTTAAATGCTACAGATAGATAAATTCTTACCAAGTGATGGTAAATTCAGTGAGGGATATTATAGACAGTGACAGGATTTTTTTTATGGCCTAAAAAGTTAAGGGAACAACCGGGATGGCTAACAGGAATCGAGTCTACTAAAGTCCGAGAGAAGGACAATCCTAACCTGGTTAGTAGGACAGGTGATAGGTGAATTATGTGTTGGGGTATTTTTGTGCGGAGTAAAATCTCTCGCGATAATATGTTCCAAAGTGAGAAAAAGGACAAGAATACGGTGCCTAGTAAAAGGCAACGATTAAAATAATTTTGTTTTGGTTTGGGCAGACGTGTTACGTCCGAAAACCACTTGTGCAGTCAAGACGATTGCCAGGATGGAAGTATAAGTTGTATCCTTAGAGGATGCGGCGTGTTTATGTGACACAAGCGAGTCACCATATTTTGTTCATTGCTAGATTAGCATGTGAGACGAGCTTAATGCATATAATTATGAATGTTACTATTATGTGAATATTTTTCCCTAGTGTAGCGGGATTTTTCTTTAGTGCCATCCGCGGAGGATGAATGAGTATATTAATAGTGTTTTATACTTTATTGAGGTTACTCGTTGTAGTGATGCGATACACGAGTATGATATTATCTTTGTTAAAATGTTATAAAAATGGGTAGTGTGATAGTGGGCATTTATTGCAAGGCTATCGGAGTAGTTGCATTGGTGCAACATGTTTTATGTTTGTTTTGGAGAGGCTTTACCTGTAAGAAGGTTGGACTCGCACCTATATTATCTATCCTAGAGACTTCGGAGGAGATAGCGGGCTCGAGATATTCGATGCCAAAGTATGTACAGACTTTGTCAGTATAATTCCGTATGTATCGGGATTTACCATTGAGCGAAAAGATTTGACTCAGTATTATGTTTATCACTCCGGACTTAGTGATAGGAAAAGTGCATTGTTATATTTATCCTTTAGAGATGTGGGAGTTAATATTTATACCCCTATTATTAGGGAAAGGAAATTTAGAGAATTCCAATCGTATGCATCCGAGGTTTATAGAATGTAATTACCATCAACCAATACGGGACGATAGTGAAATTGGTGAAACGTTCTTTGTTAAGCATAATTACGGGAGGAATTGTAACTTTTTCGTCAAGGGACGGAATAAAGGGTACATGTTATGGGCGGAGAACCTAACGGATTTCGATAACCGACATTGCTAGGTAGTAGTGTATCGGGGGGTTCCTTGTTTGGATTTCGCTTTGCGAGACATCCCACGCATGAAACTTAGCGTAAGGTTGGAAATAGGGAGACGTTTGGTCACTATTCCATGAGTTCGGTACCCTGGTCGAAATGGGATCAAGTAATTATGTATATAAGCTGGAAGTTGAATTTTGTTTTAAGGTCATTAGAGCCGGATTTTTGTGGTAGGAAAGCATTGAAAGTTATTCCCACGAGTTGAGGGGTGGAACGATGATAAGGAGAATTTAAGAATTTTGATTTCTAGGGTGATTGAGAGTACCCAAATGTAATAACCGCGTATAGAACACGAGGTGAATAAAGAGTTAGAATGATTTTTAGCATGGATTATCTGGAAAGAACTTTATATTATACAAAAGAGATGACCTGTAATTATTTTGATGAATAGAGCGTTAGTGATTTATTTTGGTTGTGGTACCTATTTGGGAAAATTGTTGTACTTAACTGGGGAAGGATGAGAATTATTATTCCTCTTTTATTGTCATGGAATTTGAATTCCCTATTCCTTTTATTCCATTGAATTTAGTTAGTCCTACAGATGAGTAGCACGCCGTTCGCTCTCCCAGGGCGGTCGGAGTGTTGCAAAAATGTGAGCATCTTGGTTAACTACAGTTAAAATAGTCCGAGTCGAAGGGACGTGGTAATAGACGTGTGAAATATATGTTTGTGGGACTAGTATAACGAAGTGGAAGTGATAGAGTGGATTAAACGTCACATGAGGGGAAAAAATCCATACATAAGTGTGCAATTAGAATAGCACGCCCTAACTTGATTGGAAGGCTGTGGGAAGCCATTCAAGAATTGGTATTCTTTGAATAGAGTAGAATTTAATTATTATGAAGCACACCCGGAGCGGAGTTGTTATTAGTCAAATGTGAGAGCGACTTGCGCATACAAAGAGTAATGATGTTAGTATAGTATAAGACATCCAGAAGTGCGCTTCGTGGAGAGAAGAGCATGGGTCGGAACTTTCGGCATACTCCAAGGAAGGAAGGGGAGTATTACGTGTCACTTAATGTGAGACATTGCAAGGGAAGAATCGATGTTTAGCGAGACGTAGTGAGTAGTCTATACATGCACCGCCCATAGGTAAGGTTTGGTTGAAAGAGGAGAATCAACCAAAGAATTTTGTGTTTATCAAAAATTCCTGAACTTGGAAGAGGTCGGTAAAGCCGGTAAAGTTCTTGGATGAGTTGCCATCCTCAAAACAAGATCAAGGGTTTATCCAAGAAGGAAGTGATTGATATTCCTTTGGGCTAGCTTACAATATTAACTAGTATGCCCAGACTTCCTTTGAAAGGAAGGATCGCACCAGTGCATGGTCCGGCGCAGTATAAATTTATGAATCAGGATGAGATTGGTGAATCCCACCTTTGAAATGGGATTTCAGGAACCATCGGAGATAAGATTTCGTTTCGAGTAGGATGTATCAACCTTAGACAGGGAATAAGCGCATGGTGATTAAAGATTAGTGGAGCCACGTGAAAGAAATTTTGGAATCTTGGTACGATGATTTCAAGTATGCTCTGTAGAAGCGCTCGTACCTGTTTGTCGCATACAAGGTACTTATTAAGGTTTGTTATGGAAGAACCTCGACTATTCTCCTTCCGTACGTTTAAAGGAGAGTAGATAATCAGAATTTTTGATCGGTCGAGAAAATATCCAATATCTATAGTGGAATTCCACGACTGTTTTAGGCAGTCAGGAGTGGTCAAATGTTCGTATGATCTTCTCAGAATGGGATTTTTGTGTATGAATAAATACGAGTAGTTTATCAGGTAGTGAGGTGCGGCCTCCTAATGAATGTGAGATAAGGAAATTATAACGTATAGGCGTGACCTATGCGAATGTTGTCTGGTGGGAGCATAATGTGAAGTGTCTCCAATGAGAATGCAAAACAATGTTGCTGTGAGGAAAAAGCTATAATGATGGAGCGTCGTACTATGTAGATAGTTTGCGTACTGACAAGGATATCCAGATTTGTTCTTACCAGGTATGCCTTGTTTTCCGAATTTCGGGATGAAATTCCGTTATTAGGGGGGAAGTATGTAATACCCCGTATTTTTATACTATATTAATTTGGGGATTTATTAAATTTAATGTGAGTTAATTATTTAATAAAAATCCGAAAATTAATTATGTTATAATTATTAACGTGATAAGAGTTAGTAATTATGGAAAATTTATTGAATATTACTAATGAGTAAAGTAATATGTAATATTGATTATATTGAATGTCAAGAGTGAATAAAATGACAATTTCGGAAATTTGGGTCGGGACGCGCCCGTGTCGCGTCGGGACTAAACTTTGATAAATAAAAGTGAATATTTTATAAGTCGTTTGTATGGTCATTTTGAGTGTGCCAACGCGTCCGGAAGGGTCAAGATAGTCAGAAAAGTGTACCCGGGGGTTTAGTTTGGGTCTCGGGGCGTTTTTAGGCCTAAGTGGTACCCCGGGAGGGCGTTTTGGACATTTCACCTTTTTGGGTAATTAAACCCACGAAAATTCAAAGGGTTATATCAGATGTCTGGATTGTCATCTAGGGTTAGAAACTCTAAACACAAGTGACGGCCATAGGAGAGAAAGGAGAGAGCTCTCAAGGCAAATTTAAGTCCTGAAATCCACCCGTGTGCACTGCAACCACCACCAACGCGTAGATCGCGCAACGGGCTACGCAACCACACCAAAAACATCTGCAAATCAGAACGTCGAAAATCCCAGGCAAGTGTTTATCTTGATTATTTCATTGATGCATCTTTCATATTAGTGTAGGAATGATTAGTATGAGTTTTATGAAAGAAAACCTAAGATTTGAGATAGGAAATCGCATGTAGTTATGGATTAAATGATAATTCTAGAAACCCTTGCCATGTAGAGTAATTTACCCACGAAATTATGATGTTTATGAGAAGAAATTTCTGGAAAAACAGATTGGAATCATGATTTAGAGATTTCTAAGGTTCTTGAATATTTAAATAAATTATGGCATGATTAGTCCATGTTTAGTGACGTAAATTGACATGATTTACGTGAAAAATGTATGATATCATGTTAGGATGTTAGTAGTACAAATTCTGGGATGATTGGGATTAGAAAATATGGAAATTGTTGAAGTTTGGAGATGAAACCCGTAACTGCAGAATTTCAGTTTTCGCAGACCTCCTTAATCGATCGATCGAGCCCAGAGCTTCGATCGATCGAAGGTTCGATCGATCGAGCCCCAGACCTCGATCGATCGACCCCTTCTGGCAGACTCCTATTTCTTTTTTAAATGAGTTAAATTCAATTTATTGTGAGATAATTCTTGGGCATCCTTAATAAAATGTTTTGGGAGATAGGGAGGACCAGTAGGACATGTGAATAGATTTGGGGACCCTTGATGTCGGGCAAAGATTGTATTTTGGGATAATTACATAAGGGTTGGTGAATTTATGATTTAAAGATAGAGACACGTAAGAGAGTTACTTTGGGACAATTGTGTATACCTACTGAATTTTATAATTGGGAGGATAGAATCCATGAAGCGTTATGTAGTAAGTGGAAAAGTTCCTCAAATTAAAGTAAGATGTGAATGGTTATATGTGATAACTATATAATGAGAAATAAATGCAAATGACGTAATTATGGGAATTGAGAATTTACCCATTATTGATAGGGTAATATTAGTATAGTTATATGATTGTTTATGCATATACTATCTATGTGTGAAAATCATGCCCACGCTACTTGCTATCCCTGAGGTTTCCGCGCTGGGACAGTCTTATCTCGATGGGACCTTTATGGGGGATATTGACTTGTACCCTAGAAGATAGATATCCTTGGTACAGGCTATCGGAATGATAGTTCAGACGGTCCTAAGAGATGCGGGTATGTGCTTTCCTCTTAGAGACTTGGAATCTATGCTTCGCCTCATATTGTTTGTGTATAGGTATCCTTGGTACAGGCTATCGTAGTGATAGTTTAGACGGTCCTAAGAGACTTGGAATCTATACTTTGCCTCAATATTGTTTGAGTATGTGTTAATACAGTTCGAGAGTGATTCCGAATTTGTATTCCCTTAGTACGAGTGATATGGGGATTGGATAGTAGAGTATGCCCGCACCATAGTTATTATTTGGGGTGCTGTTATGATATATATATTTTCGAGTAGTTAATATATATATATGAAATTCTGAAATCTGGAACTGCCTACTGTGATTTGATATGTAGGACATGGTTGATGACTCAAATTGTAAATACTTGTTTTGAGAAAGTATAATATGAAATTGGAAAACTTTATTGATTAATAAAGTCAAAATGAGAACTTTAGTTATTAATTGAAATATTCTTTTCAAACAATGGAATCGTTAAATTTTGAATCTTACGAGTAATCTAAGATAAGTTAAATCATTGGTAAGATTAGTGCAATAACTGATAAGACAAACCGTTGGGAAGGTTAGTGCAATAGGTGTGCACATTAGAAGAGAGGTGAGAATTTCTCAAGAGAGTGTCGCACTAATATGTTGTTGCATTGTCCTGTATCAATTTAAATACTTGCTAAACGTATTTTAAATCAAACACACTATCGGGCTTTGACCCGTTTCTTTTTCTCTTTCTCTCTCTTGTATATATATGTATGTATTACAGGTACCCAGCCACATGGGCGTCTTGCTTAGGATCCCTTGAAAGGAACGTGCTGCAGCATAGGTGGGAGTTGCAGGCCACTTGCATAGACGACTTCGTTCACTTGATTCCACATTTATCATACTCATTTATTGGGCATGTGTCTCCCTTTCCACTATTTATCTGTTCTGTTGGGACATTGTATTTCAGTTATTTCTAGTAGTTACTTTGGGATTTATTCAGCATGTATGTTTTACATTTCGTTTTAAATGTTGGGATTTTGGATGTTAAATGTTTAAAGTAATTGGATTATGTTCCGGGATAATTGTTGTATGATTCCTACTTAGTAAAAATGTGGTGAGTAATTAAATAAATAAGTTTTCTTTAAAAATACAATTTGGTTAGAAAGGTTAAAAATGGTTTTGACACTTAGCTTAATTAATTAGGGTGTTAATTTGGAAAAGTTTATTTTTACGACAGTGATGCTAAGAATGAACCAACTGTTCATCTTGATTTTAATTTAATAAAGGAGTGATCGCCCGGTATTTAATTAGGCGGGGTGTCACAACATATTTCTCTCATCTTCAACCCCCAGCCCCTACTTTTCACAAGTTTGGTAGACTCATTTGTGTTTTCTCAAGAGGAGTTCAACCTTCTATTCAGATTTTGATTCAAGTTAATTTTCGGCATGAATACTCTATTCTTTTCCTTTAGAATTATGTGTTTTAAGTGTCGCCTAAACCTTAATTCAATGTTTTCTTAAAAGTATTTAGCAATCTAATTAGAGATAGTGGACACATAAAACTTGGGGCTATTTTTATGAAATCCTTTAATATGATTAATATTCATAACCTCTCGGTACGTAGGATTCATGAGTGATTTTGGATTTTGTTGGTGTTGGTTGTATGTAGAAAAACCTTAGTTTTGAAATAAAGGAATTTGGGGGCATATAACTCACGTATTTATGTAGAGATAATGAAATTGGAATTTTGATATTTTAATGATGAAATATTGGTGTATTTAATGATTAGACTAGTATGCGTAGTCTTATTTGTTGATTATTTATGATTATTTGTGTGACTTGTTGGTATTATTTAATTGTCATTATGGCAATGGGTTGTTGGGTATTCCTGCTCTCCCTCTATTTTAGGATGCCCCTAGATATGGGACTAGTGGGTAGGCATTTATATAATTTACGCCTTCTAGGTATGGGACTATTGAGGGTAGATTATCGCGTGTTTATCATTTTGGGGGTGGGCTGATTTTTGATACTTTATCATTGTTATGCTACCTACGCATGAGACTAAGTTGAGGTTTATGTTATAAATTCGTCCTATACATAGGGTAGGACATATTGATAACTTGGGGACCCTTAAGTATAAGACTAAGGGGTATTTCAAGGATCTCACATCGATAAAAAGGGTGGGGTAATTCAAATTGTGAAATTGAGAACTAATACCTAAGATAATAAGACATGTATTAAAATATATTGGCGATATAATCAGCGAGGGTCGACAGTTTAAACGGGCCAGACGACGTTTTATGTCGTGTCGTGCGTGGAACCTCGTCAATCAGCGATGGCCGACAGTTTAAACGATCCAACCGGTGTTTTGACGAGGGGATGTGTATTTCTGTGGAAAAATCACCCAAGGCAGGAGGACCGCCATTTTAGTATAATAAATTAAGACAATAATAAAATGTGCAACTTAAAGAAAATTAACATCGAGGGACTTGGGAATTTAAAATCATATTGGTGTGCCTTTATAAATGGGGATCTCTACGGGTAGTTAGTGATTTATATTTATCGCGTTCAATTATTCCGTTTAATTTAAAATGCTCTATTGTGATTTTTTTGCGTATAATGCTACTGTTTGGATTCAAGGATCCTATTTGAAGGGAGTAGTGTGTATTCGTGCTCGGAACTCTGACCTCGTGCGTTGACTAACTTTTCAGGAAATAGTATTTGGAGAAGCCGCATAGAATTTTGGAGATTTTCTTGGAGGTGCAGTTGGAGTTGCTCTACCTTATGTGTATTAGTTTAGTTTAGTTTTCCATTACTTCGTATATATTTTGAGACACGATTTATGGTTGTGATTGGGCATTTCGGTTCCAACGTTGTATGGATTTTATTCGGTTATTTCAGAAGATTCAGTTGGAGAATATTTAATTTCATATTATTAGAGATTAGATTTATTTTGAGTTTATCATGGAGATGGATCTTTTATCGCTTAGTTGGATGGTTTATCTTTTGGTATTGATTATTATTTATCTTGTGGATTAATTTATATGTCTCATTCTAAGAATGGTATTTATTTACCCAGGCCCGGCTTAGTTTTAGTGGTGGCCGATGCCAGAATTAGGCGGGGTGTGACAATAGTATATTGATCAACCCTATTTTGGTATGCTTACTAGGTAAGGGACTAGTCGGTAGGCCTCGGTTAAAATTTATAATTGCTAGGTATGGGACTAGTTAGTGTAAATTCGTGGGGGTTTTATTTTTTGGGGTGGGGTAAATTTTAACATTAGATCAACATTTCGCTAGCCTAGCATTGAGACCTGGACGACTTTTATCTTGGTGATTCATCCTATATGTAGGGTAGGATGTATGTATACTTGGGGACCCTTAGGTATGGAACTAAGGGGTATTTTGAGGATCTCACATCAATAAAAAGTGGGGTGACTTGATAATTGTGAAATTGAGAATTGAGAATTAATGCGTATGATACAAATGGGTAATAAAATATGGGCGACATAAATATCGAGGGCCGACAGTTTAAACGGGTAAGCCAGTATTTTATGTCTTGTCATGCGTGGAACCTTATCAAATTGCGGGATCGACAGTTAAACGGATCAACAATCGTTTTGAGAAGGAGAAGTGCTCAATTTTGGTAGAAATTACAACCCGGGGCAGGATGACGGCCACAATAAAAAGTGAGAATAATGATAATATGGGTTAATTTAGTTAAATTAACAGTTTGGGACTTTGGGATAATTAAAATGATATTGGTGTGATATTTAAAAAAAAATTGGGGTGGTTAGTAGTTTATCTTTATTGCATTTAATTATCTCGTATATTAAAATAATCTATTGTGATATATATTGCATATAATGCTATTGTTTGGGTTCAGAGACCCTATTTGAGGGGAGTAGTGTGTATTCAAGCTCGGGGCTCTGGCCTCGTCCGTTGACTAATATTTCCAGGTATTAGTGCTGGAGTACGTGCATAGGATTTATTAGATATCGATTGGAGGTGCAGCTAGAGTTGCTTTTATTTATTGCTTTATTTAGTTTAAACTTTCCTTTCTGTCGTATTTCATTATGATACATCAATTGGGTTTTGTTAGGCCATTCGGTTCCAAAGTTATTTAAGGATTTCAGTTGGAGTATTTACAGTGAGTTGATTATTCATATTTTAAATTAATTCATATTTTGGAGATTGGATTTAATTGGAGTTTAGCATGTGATGTTTTTTATAGTACTATTATTCGTAGGAATTGATTATTATTCATCTTGTGGATTGATTTTTATTGTCTCATATCTGTCACATGTTGAGGATGGTATTTATTTAGTAGCGTCCGGCGTAGTTCAGCGGCGGTGGATGGCCACCCCATTGTCCGAATTGCGCGGGGTGTTACACTGCCTAACATCAAGTGCCTCCCGCATTGCCTACCACGCTACCATCTCCATATCTCACAGCGAATTTAAGGTGAAATTTCTCTTCTTTATTTGATTTTTGTGGGTATAGATACACTAATATTTTGGGGACTGGTTGGGATAAAAACAATTCACGCACATAGTAATCACTCATTGTCGTGTCATTTTTATTTTGGGGACGTGACATGAAATATTATATTTATTTTCATGTCATGTTATGTCATTTTTATTTTGGGTTAAATTTTTTTTCTTTGTTGTGTCATTTTCATGTCGTATGGTTCTCGAGTGTATAAAAAAGATTTTTGGAGTGTATAAAAAAGTGGCGTTGGATTAAAAACACCGTAAAAAATAGATGGTGTTTTTTTAGGATGTTTTTAAGTTCAATTTTGATGCAAATTTTTATCTATAGTCCAATTTCTTTCTGAATGTGTCCCTTCATTTGTTGTAAAGGTAATAATTGGTCCTTGAGTTCTTACTCGATCTTTGCCAAATGGAGAGCAGAAATGAAAGGAGTTCGGAAATTTAAAAAGAAAATTGTGTTCATATGTATAATGAATTTTTGAACATTTTATGATTTATTAGTCCACCATTTTTTTTGTTGTTGTTTAACATGGTCATTCTATATGTATGTTTTGTCAATAATGTTGGTATGCATAGATAAAATGAGTTATGATATAGACATTTGTTTATTAACATGAGTGTTCATAATATTCACAGATGGACTATTAGTATTGTTAATATTATTGTTACATTTTTTTTTTAAATAGGGTGGATACTCCTAGAAATAAAGGAAATTTTTTCCAAATTTTCTAATTTGTTTAGATTTTGCGTTGTAAAATAAATTTATTTAAATATTGTATATATACGTTGATTACAGTTCTTTTTGGAATTTTAACACCAGTGAGTATTATTGTAATGGATTTGGGTTCTTATTGATTATAACAACAACCAAATGTGCTTTGGTGATTGACTATATTTATGTCTAAATTTTCTAAATTGTTTATGCTTTTAATATATAAAAAAGTTTATTAAACGAATTTTTTTCGTTTTATAATTACGTACTTTGAAATTTTTTGCCGTTTTGCGATTATGTACTTTGAAAATTTTCACTATGCCTTCAGGCACCGGTATATACTATTTTATATATATTATATAATTGTATACTATATTTGTTATTGCACCCATTGTGTATGTGTTATTTTCATCCCATGTTGTTTGGGGTAACGAAACTAGTTGGTTTTACGAGCATGTTGGGTTATAGAAATTAGGTAGAAAATATTTACACTTGATTTATGGGAATTTAATCTGAAATGTATTCTAATTGAGAGAATAATATTATGATGATGATTATTGGATAATGCATAGGCATTCCTTAGCCAAACCACCCATTGGACGGGGTGTGCTAGGCCTACCATTTTGTCTATTATCCAAAGACTAGTCCATGGAGCCCGGTTGACGAGTATGCCAAGTGTTAGCGGTGATGCCAAGATTTTGTAGTGGTGATGACAAGTTGTAATGGGTTGTATACCCAAATTATGTTATTATTTTTGGGGGGCATTGGAAAGTTACGAGGAAAATTAACAGGATAGTGGACGGTAATCCATACTGTATTGTAAAAAGTGTGGCGGGGATTTAATATTCGTTCTTGGGTTGTAGAGTGACTGTCGTGAGATCCTAGATTAGGATTATATAATTGGAAATTTAGTTTTAGAGTTCATATTGCATACACTCATGTATATGATGCACGCACACAAAAATATGCCTAGTTACACTTAAAGCATTTGTACGAGCTACTGAGTTTCCCGCTCCCCCCCCCCCCAATAATTTATTGTATTTTAGGTTTGATACTAGATGATATTTATATCATTGTTTGGATTGGTAATGTTATACGAGGATCTGGGTATTTATTTCCAAAATTTAAATGTACCACTTTGTTTACTGTAAATTTTTTTGTAAAACAACATTGAGATTTAATAAAATTGAGAAATTTTATTCACTTGATTAATGTATTTATGCTTACAACAATTTATACTCCATCTAAATGATATTTTTTATTTATAAAACAATTCTCTAATTTATCAATACTCACCTCGCGGGGAGTTACAACATTTCCAATCATGCGGACATGTTAAATTGGATAAGGTAGAATTTATATAATACTATTTTTAACCATATATGTTCCAATAATTTTCTCAACCAATGCTTGAAATGCAAATAAATTTTGATAAATATATGTGTCAATAACTCTTATGGCGACACCATTAGTGCATTTGGCTTGTTGCTTAATAATGACATGATTTATGTAGGTCAAATTTCTAAGAACATTATTGTAATCTCCTACTTGGGTCATATATATCGTCCTAAAATTGTAAAATCTTAAGAGCACAAATGTGAGTGTCAAGATTCGTAAGTGACAACCCCAAGACAATCTAGTCTATTACATCATCAAAGTAAGTCTGAATTTAAAAGAGTCTCATATTCAATTGTGTCACAAGATTGAAGAGTTTTAATAATTAAGATAATTTTAAGTTCAACATTATGATATAGGATCAAAATAATTTTCATTGTAAAAGTTTTATCAAAAATGTAATTTTACAAACCATCAATGAGAATACCATAATTAAAGAAAATATATTATCATATAAACATAAAGATCTTTTGGTATACTTAATATAAATCCCTCACTATTAAATTTTTTTTTAAAAATAAAAGTCATCGAAGAGTTTTTTAAATGATTTCAAAATAACATAAGAAAAGAATTCCATGAATTTATGGTTTTTCTTGTAAGCATCCTTAAATCGAATTTGGACTATTTTTTGTAGCACTATATAGTTTTGAAAAACATAACAAATTATTGTCACTCATATCTAATCATACATTATAATTCACACAATATAACATATATATATATATATATATATATATATATATATATATATATATATATATATATATATATATATATATATATATATATATATGTTACATAATGGGTACTCATACTTTAGTCTCGAAATTTGTGCGCTTTTGCATAAACTTTATGCTTAATCCATTTAAGAATTTTTAATAATGTCCTACACTAACTTAATAATTAATAATTGGTTAATCTAGTGAAATTGAATTATGACGATTTAGTACTTTTAAGTGAAACTTAACCTCTTCACTTTGTTCTTAGAAGTCAGTCTCGAGAGCATTAAAAAAGATAAAATGTGAAAGTTTGAGAATAAAATAATATACAATTAATGAGATAAATAGTTCACTACATAATGTTATGCGTTGACAATACGTACATTGGTAACATTTTACAAATGTGGCGTTCTTTCATAATGACTTATATATAACTTATTTGACACTATGTTATGTAATTAGATGGACATGTTATCTAGGATAACCATTCATCACCTAATTACATAATTTCTTAATATTTATTTCAATTACTTAAAATTAATTTCCTTTAGTAATTTCTTAATATTTATCTTTCTTATGAAATAAAATAAATATACTCAATTACTATTTTTACATATATAAGCATGGTGAGTTATTACTAGAAATTTTATCTTTAAATTTATTATTTACAAGAATTCTAGTTGGGTCATTTTCGTTACTACCAGACTATTCATTATATGAATCTTATATTATTTTGTAGATTGTAACAACAATTAATGTTTTCAAAAGACATAATTGGGTTGTGTGCTTGTAAGTGATAAAAAGATATGGACTCTTTGGATCAACCTATATTGACATAAATTAACAAGAATATTGCCACATAATATTAACTTAACCATTGCAATCGGACTCTTTGGAGAAACCAAATAACAACATCTTAATCATAATGAAATCATTAATAATCGAAGCACCCAAAACCATATTAGGACTCTTTCAAGTAAACAAAATATAGTTCGTGAATGTATCCTTAAAATACAACATGTATAGTTTGTTAGATTAGACCACTTTTGCGGAATTATAACTTAATCACGATATAAATACTTATATGAAAACCTTATGACATGCTTCTAATATTCCATAAATCATATTGGACATAATAAGCATATACACATTAATCTAATATTTATAATTTTAAATTGGAGAAATTTTGAGTACCGAATTAAACCTTACGTATATATTAATTTTAAGGATATAAAAATTTTATATCCTTCGAGGTTAAGATGATGCAAAAGAAAAATACTCATTAATGTTCATTTAATTATCATAATTGTAACTTCGAGCAACCAAGTTACCATAAACAAGCCATATCATAATCGCATCAACAACCTAACATTCATCCGCTAAGTCAAGTCCAGTGCACAAGGCGTCGTCGTTTTGCCCTTGGTCAACCAATATGGTTCTCATGGTAGGGAGAACAGCTTCAAGTGGGATAATGGCTTCCATTCCGTATGTGAGCACGCAGGGAGTTTTCCCAGGAGGTATTTTAAGCATGGTTCGATAGGCCCTATGAACATAAGGGAGTTCGTTCACCCAAATACCCTTTGCTCTTTCCAGACTCTTCTTTAGACCGTCGAGCATCATTTTGTTAAAAGCTTTGTTTGATCTTTTCTCTCGATTTATGATACCGATTTGAAGTGATGCTTAATGTCGTGCTCATCACAGAAGTTTTGGGAGAAATCACTCTCAAACTGTGTGCCATTATCAGTAATGATAGCTCTTGGTACCCCCAAAGCGTGTTATAATGCTCTTCCAAATGAACCTTATTATATCGGGATCAAGGTTATTGGCTAGTATCTCTGCCTCTATCCATTTGTTGAAGTGGTATGTGCCGATCAGAAGATACTTGTGATTCCCTTATGTGGTAGGTAATGGTCCTATAATGTCCAATCCCCATATTGAAAATGGCCAAAGAGTGGTCAAGGATTTTAAGTCGTTAGCTAGTTGATGAACTATAAAGGGTAGAACTTCTGGAATTTTTCACATCTCTAAACATAGATGCTTGCATGTTTTTGTATGTGTGGACATCAGTAGCCTTCTTTAATTGCTCGGAATGCTAATTATCTTCATCTTGCATGACTCCCACAAATACCATCATGAAGCTCGCTAAAAACCTAATCGGTGTCTTGTGGGTGGACGCATTGGAGGTAAAGGCCATTAAAGCATCTTTTATGGAGATTTTCCCCTGGACCAAGGTAAAATCGTGCTACCTTCACCCTTTTTAGTGACCCAAATTTCTATCATCTTATAGTGACTTATTCTGCAAGTAGCCAATGATTAGGTCCATCCAGCTAGGAGCTCTTTCTATGGATAGAATATGATCGACGACCAATGTCTTGTCAATGATAGGATGTTTGAGGAATTCTACTTGGATAGTCCTTCTCAGCTTAGAGTCCACTACTGAGTTTAGGCCCGCTAAGGTGTCATCGTGACTGTTTTTCCCTTAGGGGAACTATTGAATGTGGACTTCCTCGAATCCTCCCATGAGCTTTCTCACCACGGTAAGGTAGGATGCCATCCTGTCATCTTTTGCGTTGAAATTTCTACTTACTTATTTGGAGTCATCAAACACATTAAGGCACTTTTCTCCTAACAGTTGGGCTTTGCACAGACCATCTATTAATGTTTCGTATTTCGCTTCGTTATTAGAGGCTTCAAATCCTAATATAATCTTTATTCAATGACAACATCTTCTAGTGCGATGAGGATAATTCATACTCTTGTCCCCTTAGCATTAGAGGCTCCATTAACGTATAGGGTCTAGTCTTTTGGTTGTGCTTCCTTACTTGTTTATTTCTCCATCATCCCTTGGTTAGTTGGCTTATCCCTCATAAATTTTGTGATGAAATCGTCCAAGACTTGTCCCTTAATTGATGTCCTTAGCTAAAAGTGAATATCTAACTTGCCAAGTTCGACCGACCGCTTTGACAGTCATCAAGAGAGGTCGGCTTTTTGAAGGACAAGTTTGAGGGGGGATAAAGTGATGACCGTTATTGAGTGGGCTTTAAAAAAACTTTTCAGCTTCCTAGAAGCAACTACCAGAGCGTAGGCTAACTTTTCTAAGGGAAAGTAGCATTATTCTGCATTCAATAGAATTTTTTAGTCGCGATAAACAAGATATTATCTACCTCCTTTTCATATAACAAAGCCGAGTTAATAGTGTTGTCTAATACTACGAGGTATAGTACAGGGATCTTCGTCGTTGGGAATTACGAGGAGGGGTAGTGTGCTGAGGTTGGACTTAATTTACTTCAAAGATTTTGAGCAGTCATCATACTAGACGAGGCCCTTATCCTTCTTTAGTAGTTGAAAGAATGGTCGGTGATATTCCGAGTACTTAGAGATGAACTGATTAAGTGTTGCACGCATACCAGTACGATTTTGATTATCTACCAATGTCCTTGTGGGTTGTACCTTACTGATCGCATTAATCAGATCTGAATTGGCCTCAATTCCTCTCTTACTCACTAGGTAAACCTGAAATTTTCCTCACTAGACACCGAATGAGCACTTGCTTGCATTCAGTTTCATCTGGTACTTCAAGAGTATTTTGAAGGTTATGGCTAAGTCTTTGAGGTCATCACCTTTGTCCTTACTTTTGACTAATATTTTATCGATGTAGAATTCCATGTTGTCTCCCATTGGCTTCCCCTACGTTCTTTAGGCCAAATGACATGAGCTTATAGTAATATAGACCTACTGGGGTTATGAAGGATGATTTTTCCTGGTCGGGGACGAATAGCAGAATCTGATGGTACCCTGAATAGGCGTCCAAAATACTCATTCTCTTGTGAGCAGCCATTACGTCAACTAGTTGATTAATCTTTAGCAGGGGTAAACTATCTTTGGGGCAGACTCTCTAGTTGTCGTTGATCTTTTATACTACCACTCGCTTAGACAATGATTTAGGTAACTGAAACTGCCTAATGTAGCCTACATCCAAAAGCTTCCAAACTTCATTCTCCACTACGGTAGCCTTTTTTGGTGTTATTCAACGTGCCTTCTGAGTGATCATCTTGAAGGTTGGGTCGATGTGGAGATAGTGGCAGGCTACATCGAGATCAATTCTAGGACTATCTTACATTTCTCAGGAAAAACCATCTCAATTGCTCCTTAAAAATCCACTCAATTCTTTTTTTCAATGATCGACAAGAGTAGTTCCGATTAGAAACGTTCTATCTGGAAAATTATCATCACCACCAACTTCTTCCTGGCTTTCAATGACCCTATTAGTTGGATGGATCCTATTTTCTTCCACCCCTAGTCAGCCATACCATAGTTGTTATTTAAAGGGTGTATCCCCATCTTGGGCTTCCTATAGAGTGATTTTTTGTTCAATTTTCTTCTCTTTTTGGGGGTGAATGATGGTAATGGAGCATTTACTTTCAGTGGACTGGTCTCCATGAATCTCGACACACTTGAGCTTTTAGTGGTATCTATATGGTACGACTTTCATGACATATAGCCAACCTACGCCTAGAATGGCATGATATGGTGATTCTATACTTACCGCTAATAATTCAATCATCTTTGAAAGATTGCCTTACCTGACCGACAAGATTATCTTTCCCAGAAGCATTGTGAATTTTTTTATGAAGCCAACCAACGAAAACATTACTTCTAATGAGCTTCCCTAGTTTACTAGTAATTTTTTAATGTCCTAGTTTACGATCCTGAGAGTAATCAAGAGTGAATCGTGGTGCAGATCCCTCACTCTAATTACAACTTCCTTTGTGAAGACGATATATTTGGTGTAGTCGACAACTTCTTATCGTCGACTCTTGCCAACTTGGCTCTTTATAGGGTCAATCTGGAATGCTTCTATGACAGTTGTGACCCTTTTCAACTCCATCAAAACAACGTTACCTTAGATATGCTTCAGGTCGGATGGTCCATGAATTATCGTGAAATCTCATCTTATATCATTATCAAGGACATTGTCCGATTTCTGGTCGCCATTAGTTGCGACCATGCCAACTTTCTTTTCTAGGTATTCGTTTAAATGTCCACCTTGGGACAACTCTTCCAAGTGGTACTTCAATGCTTTTCAATTCTCTGTCTTGTGTCCGCCCTCCTTGTGGAAAATGTATCTTAACGCATTATTCATATTCGTCGGGTCGTCAACTATCTTCTTGGGCCACTTGAGAAACGATTGATCCTTGATCTTATTCAAGATCTTATAAATTGGATCTTTACAAACTGTGTTAACGGCTTGAAATGCCTTTAAAAGATAGACTTTGCTCGCATTCTTAGATTTATTTTTCCCCATTCTTTTTCCTTTCTTTGAAATGTCTCATTTGTCTCATCCTTTTCTTGTTATTGCTCGACCGTTGTCTCCTGGAGTTGAGTGAACCATGAGGTCGTGAATGGTGCTCGCCTCTTTCTTCATCAAGGACTGATGCATCAGACGTGTGGTCGACAGATAAATCTTGAATGATGCTACAGAAACCTACTTAGAGCAATCCTCTACTTTATTGAAGGCCTACTAATACCTCTTAGCATAGTTGTGGAACCTCTCTTGTGGCTTTTTCTTCATCGTGAGCATTCAATCCATCCTTTTGGGGTGGGAACTGCTTGTTATGAAGCAAGCAGTGAAGGCCTCTAATAGGGCCTTTGAATCTCTTGACCGACCTATGGCGTAGCTTCTCGAACCACTTTTAAGTTATGGCATGTAGGATATAAGGGAAGATTCGAAACATCAAGGTGTCATTGTGGCTCCACGGGGTCGTTTCCTTCCTTTATTGCCAAATATTGTCTATCGAATCCGTCCTGGCATATAAATTTTTAATATGGGAATGACAAACTTCTTCTGGGGATCCTCTTCTTCAATCTCCCTTGAAAAAGGGGATTTCATTTGAGTGTTAAAAGCTTTATGGCTAGCTCTCTGGTGGACCTAGACCTCAATGGGCTGGATACGGGTCCATCTCTTTACGAACCAAAATTCTAATGTCCTCATCCTACTAATCATTACTTTTATGGTGCCTCACTAATCATCCACGCTCTGATCGATCACGCTTTGACCTGCCGCGCTTATATCGATCTGGGTTGCGCCTGGAGCTCCTCTCTAGGCCGCGCTTCTTTCTCGCTTTGAGGATAAGGAGACCTATCACGAATTTTTCGGGTATCTCTCTCCGTCCTCTCTAGTCTCCTCTATAGGGAAGCACTGTCTTCCACCTAGAGGCCTCCTCCTGATCTTGAAGCCTGGCTTCATAAGCATTGACCATCCTGGAGATCTGAGTAGACCTAAGTGGTCCCTCACTTTTCTTAGAAGGTTACCTCTCTTGGCGAAACCTAGGATTTGGTGGTTGGAAAATCTCAGACCTGACTCTAGGTGGAACTGTCTTTCATGTTGCCAATTTTATAAAGGTTGCTATTGTGGTGAGACATTAAGGGCTTTCTTTTAATAACTACTTCGTAGGAAAAAGAATCATTTCCCACAGACGGTGCCAATTGTGAGTGCAGGAATTATCACAATAAGAAACCTAGAAAGTAATATAAATATGAAAATAAATGATCACACACATAACATCAAATATAAATGGTTCAACAACTTGTCTATGTACATGGAGAGATTAATATTTTCTATTAGTGTCTCTCAAATAATCGAAGTTACATCCCCTCTATTTTGGGTCAGGACTTATAATTATAGTTTTCATTCTAAGTAATTGAATTGTCAAGTAACTCAACCAGCTTATAGATAGCTCGTAGGTGTCCATGAATATCTCCTCAAAATTTTTGGTAATCGATTTGAGCCTATCATTATGCATTTAAGCATATGTCAAATACACAGGTCCAAAATAAATATTTGAGCTGGGTCGAACAGTCCATTTTGCATGCTCAGCTGGCCAGCTTGTGTCAATGGGCTTGAAGAATGAGTAACCCCCCACTGGTAGCATGATATTGGAGAAATGGACATTTTCCTCCCTTAAAAACTCTTTATGACGTTCAAATTAAAGTACAAAATGATGTGTGTCTTAGGTGGGATGTCAATTTTTTTTTGCGGGATTTCAAAACTAGAGATGAGATATAAGCCGTTAACAAATCTTAAACATCATTTTGCTTTTATATTTTTAGATTTCAAACACTTTTTTACTTTATTATATATATATATATATATATACATATATATATATATGAAGCCAAAATTTGGATGACATTGGATTTTGCCTACTAAGAAGTTTGTGAGAGTTAAAGCTGGGAAATAAACATTAATAAATAAGTTCACCACAAGTGTTTAGCATGGTGCAACCCAAGGGGTTTACGTTCACGGCCTAAATATTTCCTCTCTCTTATCTTATAATGATATTGGGCCAAAGGCCAAGTTACACGTGCCTTGAGGGTGACTTACAATTGCCCCAAGTCTAAATACATCAAGTGCCAAAGGCTAAGAATTACAAGAGAACAAGAGAGAGATAATATAATTTTGTACTTATTTCAACCCAACTACCAGCTTGGTTGTCATTAATTTAGTGCTTGGTATTTATAGTTGTGGAAAGATTTTTCTCGAACTTAAGTGGGTGCATTTATTATGGTGGTTAGGAGTCGTTTATTTCCACATTCTTAAATGACCTATAATGTTTCCTGCTTCTGCTTTGGGGCCTGAGATTATGTGCACTCTGAAAATTCGTAGCGTGGATAGTTGAGACTTTTTGCTTTTATTCTCCTTTTAAATTTGAAATTCATAATATGCATTAGGTAAAATTCCAATCCACGGGTGTCTGAGTGAGGGAGCTTATATCCATGGACCTATGAGTTCCTTATAGTTTATCTATGGACTTTTTATCATGTGTTGTACATTTAGGCTATGGATTTGTACAAGTCAATGGACTTGGGCTTTGCTAAAATTTGACATATTAGTGTCAACACGATATGAGACCATTGATAACAGGTCGGTTTTGGTGTTATCTCATTCACCTGTTTTCACTCATGTAACACCCCGAGAGATGTTACAAAACTATATATAAATTATAACCTTTTTAAAATAAATTAACATTAAAATAAACATTTTCAAATGTCTTAAATAATTTTGCAAAAGCATAAACAATAAATCAGCTGAAGAGAATGTCGTAGTTTTATTAAATCTCGAATGTCCTTTTACAAAACGATTTACAATAAACAAAACTGATGATCTGAATCCCAACGATTCCCTAAATATCATCACGTATGAAACCTGAAATACAAAAAATTATAGGGGATGAGCGGAAAACTCAATAGTTCGTATAAATCTTATAAATGTAACTACACATACTCGTGTATTCATGCATCATATACACACAAACTAAAAAATCAATAATATAATCATAACGTAGGATCTCACTGCGGGAACTACACAACCCAAGACCCCATATCAAAATTTTTGCCGCATTTTCCACCGTACGGTATGGACTACTGTACACTATCCTGTCCTATCCTTATAACAATCCAATGGTCCCCAAAAATAAATAACATAACTTGGGCACATGGTCCATAATAACTTGGCATCACCGCCATAATAACACTTGGCATACTCGCTAACTGGGGTCCATGGCCTAGTCTTTAAATAATAAAAAAAATTGTAGCTGACAACACACCTTGTTCAGCAGGTGTTTTAGCTAAGAAATGCCTATGCATTCTCCAATAATCATCATCATAATATCATTCTATCAATTAAAATAAATTTCAAATCAATTTTCTATGACACCTCGCTTATTAAAATAAGAGGTGGCCATCTCGATACTCCAATAATTACAGGAATCATAATGGTCCATTCTTAGCATCAATATGCAAGGAGTATACGAGATAACCACCTATTATTTTAGAAAATGGATTGTTAAAAAAATTAATTTGTAAGTTAAAAAAAAAACATTTAAACAATCCAATTGAAAAGCAGGTGGATAGAGAATAAGAACAGATCATAAAACAGTAACCATACACAACAAAATAACCGAAAAGGTTGTCCGTTAACAGACCCATACAATTATGTTACACTGAGTATTAGAGCACAATATCACATTATATAACGCAAATACAAAACTGGGGCAACACTCCCGAATGTGTTGATGATCATAACTAGGATACAAAAATCAAAACGTCTAAATCAAATATCCTGTAACATCCATAAAGTGTGACAACTCCAAGACACTGGGATAGAAAGTCAATACGGGCGTCCTTGCAGTGCAACACCTGGGTGAATATAAGATTCGAGCAAAATAAAGAAATGGAAACGGGTCAGGGCTCGGTTTAATATGATTACCAAGTGAATAAAGTGCATGACATCTATGGACAATTTAATTATCATGAATAAGCTTGTTTCATTCACCATAAATAATGATAAGGAATATAACCTATCTAACTAGAAGCATAACCTAACACAATAATAATGACAATGATCACAATTCATTTGTGCAGGAGAATATAATTAAAATATTACTTACTGAGATTCTAATTCCTTTTTACATAATTTCATTTCACCGTTCCTTTTCTCGTTAGGAAATGTATTCAAAACGACTTAATTCATAAAGTTCTGTATAATCAATAAGATTCCACTTTAATAAGAATAGTTATATTACGCCATATATAATGATTCTAAGACCGTCTTTCCGAGTTTCCCCACTGGATGCGCCCCTAAATAGCTATCATCTTCTAGGGCCTATCACCAAGACAACCTAGGCATCCTACATCGCATAACGTTGGTAAGCGACCATATACCTTCAACAGTGAGTCATAATCACACCCGGAATTACCTCACTTCGAACAATAAACACATAATAAATAATAACCAGTCCTATGGCCGATGACTATATTCACCCTGCATTCACTAGTCAGGGGACTTCACCTCATGCGCGTAACTTCCCTTATGATAGCATTTAGAGAGATGTGTATTAACAAATTATATTTCACAAGTTATTCCCATTTTAAAGTATGCATTACGTTTGTCCGGATCCATATACGTTTAATGTCATCATTATAAACTTCAATGTTTAATAAACCCCCAACTTAGTCTCCGAGAATTAATGATGTTACTATAAGCCACCAAGCATAGTATACCTCACTCATGTTTCTAGATTTCCCCAATTATACAATCCTACTCTTCCTTAGTCTCAAACTAGTTTACCCAAGAAAAGCTACCCTAATGTCTATTAAATAGTCCCCGAGATAGGCTCGAGTATCCCCGCTCAACTCTAGAGTAGCCATATGCCTAATATAAAACTATAGTACACTTTATTTCTTCATAAGAGAAACTTCCTAGGTCCCAAACCTACAAGAAAAGGGTTACAAACTAAGATAGAAAAATAACCTAAAACAACAGAAATTTTGAATCAATTCACCCTGGCGGAATCGATTCGGTCTTAAAGCAAATCGATTCGGATGGTCCGAATCGATTCGATCAACAGGATCCAACATTCTGCATACTACTAAATCTATTTGGATAGGTCGAATCAATTCTCTCATCACAGACCTGTAGCCTACCCCTTTAGCGAATCGATTCGCTAGGGGCAAATCGATTCGCCTGGGCCTGAATGCACAATTTTGGCTATGGATTTTATTACCCTAATTGTTGATGCCCCTTGGGGCTATCAATGTGAATAGACAAAGTGATGTTATCTAGTAGGCATATACGTCTATACAGTAGAAATGTTCATTAAGGCTCATTAAATGCACAATTATCCTTTGATCTACCTGGCCAGAGTTGCTCTGCACGCAAAGTTGCTCGTTGCTCTGCACACTTTGAGTTGCTCTGTATGCCTTGAGTTGCTCTGCATGCAAAGTTTCTCGTTGCTTTGCACACTTTGAGTTGCTCTGCACGCCTTGAATTCCTCTACACGCAAAGTTGCTCGTTGCTCTGCACACTTTGAGTTGCTTTATACACTTGAGTTACTCGATGATAGTATGTATTATTTACGTAAGGTAACACATGTCTTCATGTGATTGGTTCACGTCATCTAACTAGTTTTTGTGTCAACAGAAGCCCCCAATGTTTCATACTTGATGGTTTACTGAAAGGATGGAGCTTTTATTCTACAGTGTTGCTTGGTGCTCGTGAAATTCTTGATCTTCCTTCTTGATTTGTTCAACATAAAGAGCACTATCTCCTGGATGGCATATGATGCAGATTGATCGATGGTTGCTAATCTCTATTTTGAGGAACTCCTTGTGCTATGTATCACCCCTGGGAATTTGGATACAACCATGCCATAGTATGCAGCTTATAGCTTATCATAATCTTCATGTATATTGATTGGTTTTCTAGCCGACCAACTGCCTTCTGTGCCGAGCAACTGAGTGCTAACTTCACGTGCTTGATTTTTCTGATTTATGCTCCTCTGAATACTTTGTCGAGTAACATACTAGCTTTTGAACCCAACTCTTCAATCTGATTAGTACCAAGCTAGTGGTGGACTTCGAAATATTTTCATAGAACTTCTTCTTCAATGTTGGTCGGGACAGTAGTAGTAAAGATCTCAGTGATGTAGATGCTAAACTTGACTCCTAAACTTCAATAGCATGTTCATAATAACCCCTGAAAATGCCTCCTGAACTTCAACAGCACAACTAACTCCTGAATATGCCTCCTGAACTTCTGAATACGCCTCCTGAACTTCAATATGCCTCCTGAACTTCAATATCAAAACTAATTCCTGAGCAAGAAAAATAACTCATGAATGATGATTGGTCCGGGCCCCGACCATGTAAGTTTATGGAGTTGAATTTGATGCTCGACTGCATGATGTTATAAGAATGTGCCACCGAATGAACAACTATATGTGTAATAGAAGCCCCCAAGTGTGGAATATGAACTTTGAATGCTTTCTTGGCCTTGAAGTATATTGGTCTTGCTAGAAAAATAAGGCCGAGAAAATATTCCCTGAAATGTCTCCCTGAGATCTTTGCATGTTTGCATTTTCATTTTCCTGTAAATACTTTGTAAGATGCTTTCCTTATTGTTTACTGATGAATATATATATGTAGAAGGACAAATTGTCCTATTTTCCATAGATAATGGAACTTGCTCCACCTGCTGTTTAATTATAGTGAGTTGTCACTCTTTGGGCCTAAGCAATGGAATGATTTTCATCCCATGTTCCTTCTTAGTTGTAGTAATCTTACCAGGATTACCTTGTTGCCTAGACAATGGATGCCCCGGGAGGTCACCCATCTTCTTGCTTAGTTTGGGGTGTCCCTTGAGATCACCCGTGATGCCAACATTGTTGGTTAAATTTATTGTTACCAACTAACTGGAGTTGGTGGTTATTGCCGACCAACCGGAGTTGGTGGTTGCTGATATGCCGACCAACCAGAGTTGGTGGTTTGTTGATGCCGACCAACCTTAGTTGGTTTGCTGAATATATATAGAGAAAAGAATTTTCCTGACCAAAAGTTCGTTGGGGATAAAATATAATAAATGCTGGAGACCTCCTTGGAGCTGAATATATGATTATAAATATTTTATCGAGCTCCATGCTGATATGAATATAAAATATGCATCTGAATAGATATAAAGAATGGTTCAGAATAATAATAAACTGTCTTGCTGATCTGTTGAGGCAAAATTCCATAATGTCGAATAAGAATAATAAGAATATGGCCGAGAACTTTGTCGGTCCTGAATATAAATAAGAATTACCCCGACCAACTATCCGTTGGGGGTGAAATATAATAAATGTTGCAGTTCTCCTCGGAGCTGAATAAGTATATTGTCGAGGCAAAATTGTATAATGCCGAATAAGAATAATATTTTCTAGAACATAAGAATATGGCCGAGAACCTTGTTGGGCCTGAATATAAATAAGAATTACCCCGACCAACTATCCATTGGGGGTAAAATATAATAAATGTTATAGTTCTCCTCGATGCTGAATATGATAATAAGTATCTCGTCGAGCTCCATGTTGAGATGAATAAAGAATATGAATCCCAATGGATGTTTAGAATAATTTGTTCTTGAGCAGATATCTGAGCAATAATAAAGTCAATAGTGTTTTGCTGAGGTGAAATTTCATAATGCTGAGCAATGATAATAGTTTTCAGAAGTTTAATATTTGTGGCCGAGCTTTCGTCGATACTGAATCTTGTACCTGTAAAATTAATAACTCGAACTACCATATATGTAGGCTGAATTGATTAGTCATGAGAATATCTTACTCATCCAATCAATATATGATATATATATGCTTGAGAAATAAAAATATTAATTTTAAAAAATGAAATAATATATGTTGGCTAATATGTCGAGGCAAAATTGTTTGTTGTCGAGCAATAATAACATCAATAGTGCCTCGTTGAGGTAAAAGTGCATAATGCCGAGCAATGATAATATTTTCCAGAAGTATAAGATTGTTTCCGAGCATTCGTCGGCACTGAATCTTGTACCTGTGCAATTTAATAAATTGCTCGAATATCTGTTGAGGCTAAATCAAATATACATTAGCATAAGAATAATTTATTCAACCACATATAACATGTATCTTGGACATTGGGCAATATTAATTTCAAAATATAAAATTATAAGTTTTGTGCCAAATGTGTGTCATATGAACAGATTTTTATAAAAAACGCTAGACATTTTAATTTTAAGTAAAATACTAAATATAAGTTGATTTTTATTTATCACGTGATTTTTTTTAAAAATATTTTTGGGGTGAGCACAAGTTTTTAATAAAAAGACTTATGTCCCCTAGATGAACTCGTATTCAAAGAAATATCTTGAGTGTTCGAAGTTGTTAACAACACAAGATTTTATTGCCGCCGACCAACGGCCTGGGTGTTGCCAACCAAGGATGAATGCTGTCGATCAGCTTTTATACCACAGACCAAACATACTTCGTCGAGAGAAAAACACAGTCTTGCTATACCTTTGTCGACCTATAAAAATGTCTCCGACCAACGTAAAAATCATACCGACCAACATTTCAGGAGAAAATGAACCCCCAAGGCTTATAAAGTTTATTGTCGACCAAATATGTGTTTCGCCGACCAACTGTAGGTTTTGCAATATTATCGTTCCTATCACCGATCAACAAACGGGAGGTCTAGCATTCTAAATCATTTATCGCGAACAACCATGATAACCTTGTAGTTGTAGAAAAATGAATTTAAAGTCATCGATTAATAATAGATTGTTGTTGTCATAATATAGAAATTGCTGACCAACATCAAATGGTGTTGACCAGTATTAGATGATGCCGACTAACAGTAGGTTCTGAGTTGCCGACCAATAATAACACATAGGCCATGGTGCCGACTAATATAGAAGTAGCTTTGCATAATTGCTGACCAACATATAATACCAGAAGTTTATAGTCCGTGAGGAATTTGGGGTGTCGACCAACAGAAGTTTATGGTCTGGTGATTCAAATCTGGCAGTGAATGATCGACGACCAAGGACGGGATCTTCGGCGATCTCGTGTGGGATTGCATACAAATTCCGACCAGGTAGATTGGACCCATTTGGGCTGCTTGATGAGGAAAGTCGTTGGTCAAAGGTACTTGAGAAGACCAATAAATTCAATGTGTCCAACGCTTCCTCTTTCAGAAGTTGAAAAGTTTTGACAAGTTTAAATTGTAAATTGCGCTTCAATTTTAATGGTTTCACTGCTCCATTTCTTTGCACCATGGTGACGATTGGGGTTATTACCAAACCAAATACTGAGGTACCAAGATTCTCCATTAAACATATCTCGTTGGTTGAATATATAAATATTGATATCTGATTGAATTTTGAAGCTCTATTCAATGAGTATTGTTTAATCGAGAAATTGTGGAGAAATTTTCATTCCAAATTTTTCCCATAGTCTCAAATTGAGGTGACTTCCTGTGATAATCAAGAATCGTATTCATGCCGATTTATTTTTCAACTTCATCTAGATACGGGTAATTGGGTATTTAAGAGAGAGAAAAGTATCATATATGATCATCAAATATCAGGTATTCAGGGAGTCATTGAAGAGTCATTACCAGATTCATCTCAAAATGAACAATGGAAATTATATTGCAAATTGACAGAGGAATACAATTGAGTGTAGGATTAATTCATACGAATAAAATGATGTGGTTAATATCTGTGCAGAGAAAATTATTTTTCTGAAGAGAGAGAAAGTGGATCTCATTTTTATGATTTTTGTTGCTTGTTCCCCTAATTGATTTAAGATCTGATGTTTAATTGAAGATTCGGTGAGTCGGAATCAGACATGTTATAAAAGATATATTCTCACAGAAACATATTTGGAAAGAGAAATGACTTTTCATCTTCTAAATATATGAAAAATGATATGACCCATATGTGAAACATTTTTTTTCAGAAAATTTTCAAGAGAATCCACAATTGACATCAATTATATATGGGGAAACTAGATCGAAAGTTGATATCAAGAAGTCGGTACCACTACATACCATACAATTAATAATGAAAAATATCTAAAATTGCCATAGTTGCACAGATTTGTAAATAAACAATATGATTAACATCTATGCAAAGAGAAAGAGAACGAATTTCTTAAATAGAGAGAAAATAGATATGGGTCATGATTTCTAGGAGAAAACTTGTTCTTAACTTTAACTTTTCCTATTCTCTGATTACAGATAGAAAAATATGATAGAAATAAAAAAAATGTTTCAAAACGTGGCTCAAAATCAACAATGAAAATTTTCAACAATTTGACACAATTGTGCAGATTTATAGATAAAAATTATATAGTTCCTTAATAGAAACGTTATGGTTATCATTTGTTTTAGACGTTTATTCTCAGTCAAAAATATCAGATATGAAAAATTAAAATATCAGATCTAAATCAGCAAATAGATGTGTTTACCTTATTTTTAAGGCTTCATACATAACTTATGATTATGAGATCCAATTATTTCAGATTCAAACAATTCGTGAATATGAATATATAAGGATCATGATGTAAAAAAAAGTGTACGCAGAGTGTAATTATTTATTTACAAAGAAAAGAAAAGAAAAACTTAGCTTTTGATGGAGAACAATGCTTGTAACACGTTCCCATAGACGGCGCCAATCTGTTGATGACTAAAAATAGCATCCATGTTATCTTATCGGCATCAACAACATATAAAAATGAAGGTATGAAGATGATGATTGAAGATGAAATGGTGCTCACATCAAACACATAAGAGACAAAGGTTTTTTAAAGTGGTTTGGCTATGAATAAAGCCTACGTCCACTATTATTTTATTCCCAGGGGTTTACAATAGCACAATATGGTGTAGATAGAGAAAGAGTGTGTATCTTGTGTATGGTGTTTCTTAGTTGTCAGATCGATCCCCCTCTATGATGGAGTTACAATGTATTTATATCCTTGAGGCTGTCAATGTGAATAGACAACGTGTTGTTATCTAGTAGTCATATACGTCTATACAGTAGAAATGTTCATTAAGGCTCATTAAATGCACAGTTATCCTTTGATCTACCTGGCCAAAGATCCTCTGCATGTTTTGAGTTGCTCTACACGCAAAGTTGCCCTGCACGCAAAGTTGCTCGTTTCTCTGCACACTTTGAGTTGCTCTTCATGCCTTGAGTTGCTCTGCACGCAAAGTTGCTCATTGCTCTCCACACTTTGAGATGCTCTGCACGCCTTGAGTTGTTCTGCATGCAAAGTTGCTCGTTGCTCTGCACACTTTGAGTTGCTTGGTACGCTTGAGTTACTCGGTGATAGTAGGTATTAGCCACGTAAGGTGACACATGTCTTCATGTGATTGGTTCACGTCCGCTGGCTAATTTTTGTGTCAAAACTAACTTTTTCCAAATCCCATTTCTCCTCCATTTTTACCCATAACAACCACCATTAATCCAACCAAAACCCTAAATGAATACTAGCTACTCTACTCAACACAATATCCATCTAAACAACATTTAAGGGTTCAAATACCACAAATTACTCAAAATACGTATTTGTTCAATTGATTCCAACACACAACCATCACTATAATTTATTCACCCTAAATCATATATTAGCAAGTAAGAAACTTGCCTTAAGGTTGAAATCTCAGATTTTCTTCTGGTGGCAACAAATCCAAGCTTCAATCTTCAATTCTCCTTCTTTCTCTTCTTTTTCTCCCCAGTTATCTTATTCTCTCTAGGTTTAGTAAGGATACACTTAGGAAATAAGAGGGGTTGCAAGACTTAATCGTGCCCTTAGCATTAATTCCCATCTAAAATGTTAATACTTCATTAAAATGACTCGTAACTACATAATTGAGTCATAACCTGTCAAAAGTGCCCGAAACCCAAAAATATAATATGGCACTTATTTTGACTATCTCGACTATTTCGGGACTAACCGCGCCCTCTAAATTAGCATTCGGAATAATATAAATCATTTCAAGTTCCAACTTCATTTAAACCATAAATGTCGTTTAAAGCACAATGACACCATAAATCATAACATAATGCTATCTACATTCACATAACAGTAAATATGCAAAAAAATCTAGTAAATATTATCTTGTAAATGAGTTAAAATAATATTTACTCCATTATCCTATATTTTATATAATTACCTCACCTGGTAAATTAATATGAAATAAATTTCTCAAAAGTAAGGGTTATTACGTTTTCATAAATCAAGTGTACCTATATTCTACCTAATTTCTATAACCTAACATACTTGTAAAATCAACTGGTTTCGTTCCCCCAAACTACACGGTATGAGAATAACACATACAAAATGGGTGCAAGAACGAATATAATATATGAGCATATAATACATATAAGTGCAACACATAGGATGAATATAATTATACAATCAAGATTGAATAAGTGTATCACACTAAATCAACCACGGGAGAACGAAACTATGTCAAGCGAGTAAAAAATCCACAATTGTAGACCTGCTTTGAAAATTCAAAAAAATCCTATCCAAACGTTATCCAAATCACCAATACGGCTTCAGATTTGGATTCCACACGAAAAATTGGGTCAGGTACACATTTTGAGTTTTTCTCAAATCTCATCCGAAAATACTCAAAAAGATGATCTAAAACACTCCAAACTAACTCTTTCTATTCCCCTCGTTTTTGCCTCTTTAAATTTTGTTCTTAGTCTCTCTTTTTCATCTTCCTTTACTTATAATCATACATAATATTCGTTATATATCCCATCTCCTAAATCCTTGCATGGAGCCTAAGCTAACGCATATTATCATATTGTCCTTTATTTCAAAATTATCTACTTTATATATTTAAACCATCATATAATGTTGAAAAACCATTTCAATTTAAATTTAAATGTTTCATTCGATTTCAAACTCAAAATAAATTATTTTTAAAGATAATATCAATAAAAATATATTTATTTAAAATTAAATATCTGGATTAATTAAATAATAATAATAATAATAATAATAATAATAATAATAATAATAATGAAATCTTATATAATATTGATAAATAAGCTCTCAAACTAACGGGATATTACAGTCTTCCCCACTATATAAGGAATTTTGTCCTCGAAACTTACCCAAATAGCAGACAACATAAACAAAATCTCTCTCAACGCAAAACGTAATGAACCAATAATCCCAAGCTCGAGAATACAAATAACTAATGCTTTGATAGCACTTTGTAACACCCCGAGAGGTGCTACTAAAAAATATTGATAAATTAGAGAATTGTTTTTATAAAAAAATTTCATTTAGATTGAGTATAAATTTGCAAAAGCATAAATAAAAAAATCAACTTAATAGAATGCCTCAATTTTATTAAATCTCAAATGCCCTTTTACAAAAAAATTTATAATGAATAAAGCGGTACATTTAAAATTTGAAAATAAATATACAAAGCCTCTAATGACTATCCCAATCCCAACGATTCCATAAATATTATCATGCATCAAACCTAAAATACAAAAAATTAGGGGGGTGGGGTGAGAGCGAAAAACTGAGTAGTTCGTATAAATGCTTCAAATGTAACTACACATACTAATGTGTACATGCATCATATACAAGAGTGTATGCATTATGAACACTCAAACTAAAATTCCAATAACATAATCATAACATACGATCTCACCACGGGAATTACGCAACCCAAAACCCCATATGAAAATTTCCGCTTCACTTTGCATAGTACAGTATGGACTACCGTCCACTATCTTGTCAATTATCCTCAAAACAAGCCAATGGTCCCAAAAAATAAATATCATAACTTGGGCACACGGTCCATAATAACTTGGCATCACCGCCATAATAACACTTGGTATACTCGCTAACCGGGGTCCATGGCCTAGTCTTTGAATAATAAATAAAATTGTAGCCGACAACACACCTTCTCCATCTGGTGGTTTGGGTAAGGAATGCCTATGCATTCTTCAATAATCATTATCATAATATCCTTCTATCAATTAAAATAAATTTCAGATCAATTTCCATAAACCAAGTGTACCTCTATTCTACCTAATTTTTATAACCTAACATACTTTTAAATCAACTGGTTTCGTTCCCCCCAAACTACACGGTATGGAAATAACACATACGAATGGGTGCAATAACGAATATAATATGCGAGCATACAATACAAGTATGTGCAACACATAAGATGAATATAACTACACAATCACGATTGAATAAGTGTAGCACACTAAATTAACCACGGGAGTACAAAACAATGTCAAGCGAGTTAAAAATCCACAATTGTAGACCTGCTTTGAAAATTCAGAAAAATTCGATCCAAACATTATCCAAATCACCAATACGACTTCAGATTTGATTTCTAAAATTAGGTCTGGTATGTGCTTTGAGTTTTTCACAAAGCTCGACCGAAAATACTCAAAAAGATGATCTAAAACACTCTAAACTAACTCTTTTTATTCCTCTCATTTTTTCCTCTTTAAATTTCGTTTTTGGTCTCTCCTTTTCATCTTCCTTTGTTTATACTCATACATAATATTCCTTATACATCCCATCTCCTAAATCCTAGCGTAGAGCCTAAGCTAACGCATATTACCATACTGTCCTTTATTTCAAAATTATCTACTTTATATATTTAAACCATCATATAATGTTGAAAACCATTTAAATTTAAATGTATGATTCGATTTCAAACCCAAAATAAAATATTTTTAAATATCATATGAATAAAAATATTTGTATTTAAAATTAAATGCCTCGATTAATAAAATAATAATAAAAATAATAATGAAATCTTATATAATATTGATAAATCAGCTCTCAAAGTAACGGGGTATTACAGTCTACCCCACTATAAAAGGAATTTCGTCCTTGATATTCACCCAAATAAGAGACAACATAAATAAAATCTCTCTCAACTCAAAACGTAACAAACCAAAATCCTAATCCCGAGAATACGAATAACCAATGCTTTGATAGCAATTTGTAACGTCGCGGGAGGTGCTACTAAAAAGTATTGAAAATTAGAGATTTTTTTTGATAAAAAAATGTCATTTAGATTGAGTATAAATTAGCAAAAGCATAAATACAAAAATTAATTGAATAGAATGTCTCAATTTTATTATATCTCAAATGTCATTTTACAAAAAAATTTACAATAAATGAAGCGGTACATTTAAAATTTTAAAATAAATGTACAAAGCCTCTAATGACTATCCCAATCCCAACGATTCCATAAATATTATCTTGCATCAAACCTGAAATACAACAAATTAGGGGGGTGGGGGGAGAGCAGAAAATTGAGTAGTTCGTATAAATGCTTCAAATGTAACTACACATACTCATGTGTACATGCATCAGATACAAGAGTGTATGCAATATGAACACTCAAACTAAAATTCCAATAATATAATCATAACCTACGATCTCACCGCGGGAATTACACAAACCAAAACCCCATATGATAATTTTCACTTCACTTTGCACAGTACAGTATGGACTACCATCCACTATCTTGTCAATTATCCTCAAAACAATTCAATGGTCTCCAAAAATAAATAACATAACTTGGGAACACGGATGGCATCACCGCCATAAAATCTTGGCATCACCATCATAATAACACTTGACATACTTTCCAACCGGGGTTCATGGCCTACTCTTTGGATAATAAAATAAAATCGTAGCCGACATCACTCCCCGTCCAGTCGGTGGTTTGGCTAAGGAATACCTATGCATTTTCTAATAGTAATCATCATAATATCATTCTCTCAGTTAAAATAAACTTCATATTCAGTTACCATAAATCAAGTTTACATGTATTCTTCCCAATTTCTATGACCTAACATGGTCGTAAAATCAACTGGTTTCGTTCCCCCATACTACACGGTATGAAAATAACTCATACAAAATGGGTGCAAGAACGAATATAATATGCGAGCATACAATACATATAAGTGCAACACATAAGATGAATATAATTAAACAATCAAGATTGAATATGTGTAGCACACTAAATTAATCACGGAAGAACGAAACGATGTCAAGCGAGTCAAAAATCCACAATTGTAGACTTGCTTTGAAAATTCATAGAAATTCGATTCAAACATTATCCAAATCACCAATTTGACTTCAGATTTGATTTCTACACGAAAAATGGGGTTAGGCATGTGCTTTAAGTTGTTCTCAAATCTCATTTGAAAGACACAAAAAGAAGATCTAAAACACTTCAAACTAACTCTTTCTATTCCTCTCGTTTTTAACTCTTTAAATTTCGTTTTTGGCCTCTCATTTTCATCTTCATTTATTTATAATCCATCATAATATTCCTTATATATCCCTCTCTTAAATCCTAGCTTGGAGTCTAAGCTAATACATATTACCATATTGCCCTTTAATTGAAAATTGTCTACTTTATATATTTACACCATTATAAAATGTTTAAAAAACATTTAAATTCAAATTTAAATGTTTGTTTCGATTTCAAACCAAAAATATATTGTTTTTAAATATAATATCAATAAAATATTTTTATTCAAAATAAAATGTCCCAATTAATAAAATAATAAAATTACTGAAATCTTATGTAATATTCATAAATAAGCTCTCAAAGTAAGGGGATATCACAACTCATTCCATTAGTTTAAGTGAATATAAATAATTTTGGGCATTTTATGGACTATATGTAGTTTAATATTACTTTAATCATTGTTAATTTTACCAAAGAAGTGCTTTAGTAATGTTCATATGAATTAATTGGTCTAATTAGATTTGTTAGAGGTAAATATCCATATAAGATTCAACCGGATTAATTGTTTAAAAACCAAACTTATTGGGTTAGTGGTATAACGCTGCTATTGGAACAGTTTTTGGGGTGAATTGGGTTTGGTCTTCAATTCGATTTCCGGCACTGTCAAAATAATGCTTGATCAGCGGAAGTCACGAACCGTGTATAGGGATTGATCGAGGTGCGCGTAAGCGTACCCGAATACTTCTTGATATGCTACAAAAAAATTAATTGTTTAATGTAAAATAGTGGGTGAGCATAGATAAGATAAATTGAAATATTGGGTTGGGTTTAAACATAATTTTTTTGTTAGATAAAAAAATCATCCGTTTATTTAGAATCAAAAAAATTTAAAATCTACGTAAATTGACACAAATACAGCTCAATATGACTCATTTTCATGTCTATATGGATAAGAGATGGAGCACTGCTAATGAGATGAGGCAGCACTCTAGCCGGCCAATTTTATTCATTGGTTTCTTCCTAAAATTAAAATTGAAAATACTAGGAGGCACATAAAGAAATTTTATAAAAAAACTTAACATGGGAGTTTAAAAAAAGGATGCCAGACATATATTTAGTGGGGTACGACTCTAAAAAATAATTCAAGATAAGTCTTTGACCATTTCTTGTCTCACGGGCAATTAGTGGGCATTTAGATAAGGAGTATCATTGGATGATTTATATTTGAGATTTAAAAATTGGGACTTGATACTAGCTGATTTGACAAATATACATGATTTTGTATTTTAATAGTTAAAATGGGACCTACAACGCCCTTTATGACCGACACCCTAGCTATTGGATTGGATTGCTTACAAATCCTTGATAAAAGGGACTTTGGGTTGGGATTTAAAAACTTGTAATGGCATTTAACTATATTTTAGTAATGGTTGAACACATAAATTCGCTTTGCATTGGAGACAGACAGTTGTACAAATATATAACAAAAAAATGTCCCTGTATTTTTAATATTCCTAATACGATGAGAAGTGAAAACACGTCAAAATGAATGGAAAGTGACTTTTCTATGTTTTGGAATTAACTGTTGACATTTTCGTTTCTAAATTTAAATTGATATTATTTCAATACTAATTCTGAATTATAGGAATTGGTCCATATATGCATTCTTAAGAATTGTAGCGATTTGGACGGAAGTTGTACTTTACCTTATAGCTCGGCACTTGACTTCATATCGATACTTGTAAGAATATTATCCGTCACAATTAATTATGTCATATAGACCTGTCAATGGGTCGGTTTGGATCGTGTACGGATTACGGGTTACGGGTTACGGGTCAAAACACCATAACCCATACACGACCCGTTAAGCCTAACGGGTCTAATAACAATACCCAAACACGATCCGTTAATATTAACAGGTACACAACCCAAACCGTTAACACCCGTTAATATTAACGAATCATTTTGGGTCGAAATGGGTAACGGGTTGGGTGACCCTATAATACCCGTTAATCTTCAATACTTTAAAAATAATGGGTTTTAATTGTAATTTTTATTGGGTATAGATTGGGTGACCCTATAGCACCCGTTAGTCTTTACAGATTTAGAAATAATGGGTTTTAATGGTTATTGTTATTGGGTACGGGTTGGGTGACCCTATAGTACCCGTTAGTGTTAACGAGTGTTAACGGGTAGAAACGGGTTAAAACGGGTACAGGTAAATTTCCAAACCCGAACCGTTAGTGTTAACGGGTCTACCGTGTCAATCCGTTAATGACCCAAACCAAATAAGGGTAAACCCATTAACTTATAATTTCGTGTCGGGTCGTGTCGTGTTAACGGGTTATCGTGTATTTTGACAGGTCTAATGTCATATATCACTATAAATTGCTACAAGTCATTGAAAGATTGAGAAGCTTACATCTACAAAGACGAATTCGAATTTTAAGAAGATTTCACTATTCAAACCCAATAAAGATGAATTTGGTAAAATGTGTTTAAGTTTCAATTGCATTTTAAATTAAAAGTGTTGGGATATATATTTTTTTTTAATGTTAAAATGGTTTTTGAAATTTTTAATAAATGCTTTTTATTTAAAAGTTTTGGATAAAACTTTTCTGATCTCGTAAAAAGTTTTAAGTTTTAAGTCTCGTAAAAAGTTTTAAAATGGTTTTGTTTGGATAAGTGACTGTCATTTAAACGATGTCACATCTCGTTCAAACGAGATGGACGCTCGAACGACGTTGTCCTTCGTTCAAACGGTTGAGGTTTTTGTTGACACATCACCGCCTTGATTTTTATTATAAATAAGGGTGTCAGGCTTCTGATTTTCGTGTGGAGAAATACTGATTTTCACAGAATACGTTTTGATACTATTCTCCAACCATTTGCAGATTCATAACTTTTGTTTTACAATTCGCAATCCCAATTTCTTTTGTGTGAGTTATTTTGTGGAACCCAAAAGCATAGTTTGCTATTGTTTATACTTTGTGGGGAGATCTCTACAACCGAGGGGTGTGTGCTATTGTGGAGTGATTCTCGACGGAGTTTTGTGACTGCGTGTCCTTAGGGAGTATTGCGGTGTTCCTGGGTTGAAGACTGGACTACGGTTAATGTAGGTTCGCTGAGTGTGGACTTATTGTTGATGACATCGACCGACGCCTGCAGGTATTCGAGTGTCAAGTTGTATTTCATTGTAACCATGTAAGTTGCGATTTACAATTACAGTGAAATAAAATGGTTTTTTCCTGAGGAGATTTTTCCTGAACTTTGTGTCGCATATTTTACTTATGTTGGTTTTACACTTGCACGCACATAGCTATTTGAGTTTAAGGGCTGAATTGATTTGATTCATAAATTAACACTAATTAAATTAGTTTGTAATTGGAATTTACGCAACTATTGAAATCAGTATCGCACACGGAATTTTACAAATTGGTATCGGAGTTTTTTTTAAAAGCGAGTGCATACCTTTCTCAAATTGGTATCAGAGCAGGTTACGCTTATTTATCGCGTATTCTTATTTTTCACAAAAATTGTGTGATATTGATTTGTTTTGAAAAATATGATTTTTGAAAATTTGTCGCAATGTTTCCAAACGAAAACTTATATAGTCGGTTGCCAATTTTTGACGGGTCTAATTATGCTTACTGGAAAACTCGAATGAAATCCCATTTAAAAGAAATCGATGAGAGAGTTTGGTTAATTTGTGAAAGAGGTTGGACTCCTCCCACTGTCACCGCTAATAATGTCACGAATTTAAAATTTGTGTCAGACTGGATTGAGGAAGAGTTTAGGTGGAGCACTTATAATTCACGAGGGCTTAGTGCAATTTCAGGACTGTCAACCCTAACGAGTTCCGACGTATTATGGCGTGCACCATGTCTAAAGAAGCGTGGGGTATTTTACAACTCACCCACGACGGAACTAACGCGGTCAAAGAGTCTAAAATTCAAAATTTGACCACTCAATTTGAGACAATCACTATGTTAGAGACTTAGTGTTTTGACAAGTTTTATGCACGTTTACCTGATATTGTCAACACTAGTTTTAACTTTGGTGAGCCTATACCTAATTCACGAATGGTTAAAAAGATTTTAAGATCGCTTCCAAAACGTTTTATCCCTAAAGTTATTGTTTTAAATACCTTAGGAAATTTAAATCGTCTGAAATTAGAAGAGTTGCTAGGAGACCTACAGACGTGCAAAATTGGCATGTTTTCCCACACTGTGAAACTTAAGGATAGCGGGATAGCGCTTAAAGTCCAATCTAAGAAAACGAAAGTGAGTTTTTGTGAGTCTGAGTCTAAGGACGAATCTGATTTTGACATGGCTCTGCTTCCAAAGAATTTTAAAAAATATCTCCAGTTTTTAAAACAAAATTCTACCAATAAAAGATTTTTGGAGAAAAACAAAAAGAAATACAATGCCAAAGAAAGCGGTAAGAAAGAGAAAGAGGGTGAAAAAAGTTTGAAAAATTAAAATGTTTTAAGTGTGAGGGGAACGGGGACAAGTCGTTTGAGTTTCCAACTAGGCTTAGGAGAGAGGGAAAGAAATTAGCCATGACATCTACCCTTAGTGATAGTGAGGGAGAAGAGGGAGATGAGGATGACGAGTCCGGTAAAGGTTTAGGACATGGTATGTCTATTGCTTTTTTAGCCACTCACGAGAGCACACCCACTGTATCCCACGTCGATGAGGACAATTGTGCACGTGACACCCTCGAGGAGGTTTTGAGTATTTCTAGCGAGTCTGAGAGCGAATGCGCTAGTGATGATGAGAGTGAGCTCCAGATTGCATTTCGAGAGTTATATGCCGAGACCTTAAAGACTAAAAAATTGAATAATAAGTTGGTTCTCAAGGTGAAAGATTTAGAGAGAGAGATTGGGAGTTTTAAGGAGTTTGAGGCAAAAGCAAGTCAACTCGAGAAAGTGAAGGTTTCTTTGAGTGAGCAGTTAATTGCTTTGAATAGAGAAAAGAGTGAGCTTATAGACCGCATGTCACAATTAGAGACATATCTTAAGGACGCCCTGGAGGTTAAAGTCACTTCGGAGAACGCATCTAAGAAGATGGAAAAGATGGTTCTTAATCCTGTTTTGGAGAGTGGTGAGAGTTTAGGAATATGTCATGATGGTGCGTCTACTTTGCTTGTTACACCCGAGCCGATTCCTACTTTAGAGTTAGATTCACATGACTCTCGATCCATCCCACCTAGGTGTCCCATACCTATTCGGAGAGCACGTAGGAGACTTTTTGAGAAAGGTGTTCCTAGGCCTATTTATGTTGGCTCCCATTACAAAAGGAGAGGACACCTTAGGGAGTTTTCTTTTAAATTAGGTTATGTGTCATGCTTTACTCCTACACATATTCGCACACATGCACCCACCCATGATACTTTGCTTGTACATAATGATAGAGAGTTTGCACATATTCGAGAGTAAATAAAGTTTTTGGTCAAGACTTCTCATGATTTGATGGAGTTATTTCAAAATATATCACTGTCTTTGAAAAACTCCACCGAACCTACCGGTTGAGGTCTAGACATGTTTGCTAGCATAGGTTGATTTCCATGATGTTATCGTATACTTATTGCTATGAACCATTTGTTTTATACTTTTGTTAGAATTTTTGTTTGCTTTTCTTATTTTTGGTACTGTTTTAGCACTGTTATGGATATATTTGCCCATTCCAGGAATTGTTTTCTCAAAATTTTCTCACTGGACAAAATTGCATGATATACTGATTAAACTGGAAAATTTTACTTTTCTCGTTCTAACAAGAATCCATCTCACGTGAAGCCTTCTCGCGAGATCCTCTGTCGTTTAAACGACAAGAAGTCTCATTCGAACGACCCCTGGAATTAATTCTCTGTTTGATGTCCTCTCTTTCATCTTGTTATACTTATTTGGTACTGCTGGGTTGTTTCCAAACAGTTTTTGACAAATACAAAAAGATTTTCTCTTTAGAAAATTTTTAAAAATCCAAAAAGAGTTTTGTATTTTGTTTACACCTTATATGAATGAACATTTAGGATGACCAAGTCACAACTTCATGCCATATCCATGTGACTATTTGATACTGTGTTTGAGACAATATATTGTTTCATTCATGTACTTTACAAAGTTTGGAGTCTTTGAGATGATATAGTGTTACTACCTACATGATTGACTCTATTTGTCCTTTATTGCACACATGCACAAATTTATTTGACTTTTGTTCTTGTCTATCACATATTGGTTGAGTGTTTCCATCTCAATTCTGTTTATACAACGAACCAAATGTAATAAAACTTGATAAAAAGTAGTGCATAATATAAACTATTAGTGAGTTTGTGTGTTTTTTTGTGAAAAATGGGGAAGGACTACGAAAGGTACTCATTTATCCATTGCGATTAAGCCACCATTTAAATGGACTTAAAAAAGTGAGGAATTGAAAATTATCCGAGGTCCGATGACGTTTAAAGATCCCCAAAAAAATTGAAAGGCAATAAAAAGAAAATTATGCTAAAAATGTGGCCAATAAGTTTTTTAGTTTCATCACCTCATAAGAAAAATAAAAAGCATTATATTTTAATGAGGAGGTTTGGATGGAATTTAAAACGGTTTGCACGTCCTTGAAAGCCATGAAAAAGCATTAGATAGTTTTGGACATTATTGGTGTGGAAATTATTTATACTTTTGATTTGTTGATATGATTAAGACGATATCATCTAAATTCAATAATTTTTACACCTAAGGACTACCTTGATGTTCATTCATTAGGACTAAACTTATGAATCTTGCACATATGATATGATTGAGTTGATTCTTCTATCAAATGTGTTCACACCCATTCATTCCGTTTCCACGATTTGGTTGTCTTAGTATAAATTCATGGTATGTGATTTTGTAACATCATTTTTTGCATTTTTTTTGTATTAAAAATTTAAAAAAGTTTGTTTGCTTGGTTTATCGTGACACCCTGATTTGCTTTATGTGATTTATTCTTTTCCTTGTCTATTTCGGAAAAATAAAATAGGGGAGAGTAAATTATGATTTTATGGTGGGGTTTAAGTATGGGGGAGATTTGATTATGCTTTCATGGGGGAGATTTGTTTATGATTTCATGTTTATTCTTTATATAATTTCAAACTCGATACATAATGAGGTATTTTTCTTTGTCTCATGTGTGTTGGTACAATTGAAGAACATTATGTTAAAAGCTTGAAGGTTTTGAAGAGTTGATTGTTGAAGCATCGTTTGAAAAATTTAAAGACTTGGAAGTTTATCTTTCCACGTTTGAGTTTTTGGGAGGGTAAAATTGTATACGTCATTTGAGATTGATAATTCGGATATTTTTATTTTGTACCGGCATAGACATAGGGGGAGATTTGAAAGGACATTTTCCGTCACAATTAATTATGTCTGCTACAAGTTGTTACAAGTCGTCGAAGGATAGAGAAGTCTACAAAGACGAATTAGAATTTCAAGAAGACTTCAACATTCAAGACCAACAAGGATGAATTTGGTAAAATGTGTTTAAGTTTCATTTAGATTTTACATTAAAAGTATTGGGATATTTAAAAAAAAGGTTAAAATGGTTTTTGAAATTTTTAATAAATGATTTTTATTTAAAAGTTTTGGATAAACCTTTTCTGATCTCGTAAACAGTTTTCAGTTTTGAGGTTTCCAAAATATTTAAAAGACTAAAGTTTTGTTTGGATAAGCGACTATCGTTCAAACGACGTCACATCTCATTCAAACGAGATGGACTTTCGCTCGAACAACGTCATCTTTCGTTCGAACGACAGAGTTTTTTACTGACACGTCACTACCTTGATTTTTGTTATAAATAAGGGTGTCAGGATTTTGATTTTTGTGTGGAGAAATACTGGTTTTCACAGAATATGTTTTGATACTATTCTCCAACCATTTGCGGATTCATAACTTTTGTTTTATAATTCATAATCCTAATTGCTTTTATGTGAGTTGTCTTGTGGAACCCAAAAGCATAGTTTGCTACTATTAATACTTTGTGGGGAGATTTCTACAACCGATGGGTGCATGCTATTGTGGAGTGAGTCTCGACGGAGTTTTGTGACTGCGTCTCATTAGGGAGTGCTACGGTGTTCTCGGGTTGAAGACTAAACTGCGGTTCATGTAGGCTCGCTAAGTATGGACTTATTGCTGATAACATTGATCGACGCTTGCTGGTATTCGAGTGTCAAATTGTATTTCATTGTAACCATGTAAATTGCAATTTATAATTATAGCGAAATAAAAAGGTTTTGCCCTGAGGGGATTTTTTCTGAACTTTGTGTTGCATATTTTACTTATGTTGGTTTTACACTTGGACGCATATAGCTCTTTGAGTTTAAGGGCTGAATTGATTTGATTAATAAATTGACATCAATTAAATAAGTTTCTAATTGGAATTTGTGCAACTAGTGAAATCAGTATCGCACACGGCATTTTATGAATTGGTATCAGTGTCTTTTTTAAAAGCGAGTGCATACATTTCTCAACGCTTCATCTCGTCATGCAAACTGGATGCTAGTCTGGTGGATGATTTAATGTATCTTTCTTTGCTTGTACCTACAACAACGAAGGAAAATAAGATATATACCCTACCCCAAACCTTAGCGAAAGTGAAACCTTCATGGGGAAACACCGATCTCGTTTTATTGGCAAATGCCGTTATTTTTGGTTGGGTAAACTTACAACAGTAACAAAATCATTTGAAAAATGAATTTTTATCTATTTAGGCTTTAGAAGATGTTAGAGTGGAGACAAAACAAGGTGTTGGGTGTGTCGTTCTGTTTTATGTCAAGCACACGTGATTTTCTATTGTTTTTCTTCTTTTTGTGTTATTCTTATTAAATTTGTGTCAATTTACAAAAGCACTTTTGTATAAATGGGGGACAAATTTGACGCTATATAATACAAATTCACAAGACATGAATGATAAATACACTCTTAGAAACGGATGTTATTTTTGGTGAGTGTAAAATTTTGAAAGTTAAAACAAAGAAAAAAAGAATGTACAATTTTAGGGACTTTGTCTCACATATGCTATTTTACACTTCACTTTGTCTTGAATGATTACTACCTTCCCTCATTTTTTCACATTCACATACTTTCTCCCTCATCCATCAAATTATATAGAAGGTGCTTGAACATGAAGAAAAAAATAAGAGAAGGGAGAGTTGCATCACACTAGTAAAGGGAAAAAAATGGTTCTCTCTCAAATGTTGTTTACAAATTTTTCTCATAAAAAATAGAATTAAAATAGAAAAACAAAAGAAAAACAAAGTTTTCTCACTTTCTCTCACTAAAAGATTTTTCAGAACAGTTTGTTTCCCCCCAAAACTGAAATTGTGGTATTGATCGGTTAATATTGAACGGGTGTTAGTATACCATATAATTACAATGCATAGTTATATAAGATAAAGGAAATTCTGAGCTTGTTTTTATCCTGGAGATGACGTGAATAGTACATTGCCTGCACAGAGAGGGTATAATTGCGAAACGTCTTGAAGAGAACGATCTAGTCCGCAAATCAATCCAAGAATTCTCTATGACATATTTTATAAACAATTGAGGTAATATTGTTTATTTATATTTTGTAGTAAATATTTTGATTCAAACTATGTCGTTCATATTTGGGATAATTCTATGAGGTAACAAATTAATTTTGAATAGTAGACTAAAATAAAATATGATCTTAATTTTTTTTATTCTCCATAAAAAATTATCTCGCGTGATTTTTAATTAATATATATAAATTGTAACAAGAATTTTAAGACGTTTTATATCTACCTTAGAGACCAAAAAATAAACCTTATGGGCATATATGATAATTTTTATAATGCCTAAAAGGAAAAAAAGGCTAACAAAGTGTCTGTCTTTAAAAATTATAATTTTCAAATTATACCTCTAAAAATTACAATTTATTCCCTGGACTTCCTAAATATTATATTTTGCGAAGTAATATGTCTATCCGGAATCGATCAATTTTTTTTTGTGAGAAATTGGAATTTGAAAACAATGAAACCCTTCATGGAAAACTCTTAAATATTTCAATCTTTTTTTTAGTTGTGAATTAAAATGTCATTTCACGTAAGATGCTATTTTTGAAAATAAAATTGTCTACCGTTCTAGACAATTCATTTAGAGCCAATTGTGGTTAAAAAATCAAATAAAAATTTGATATTTTGCATTAAATGAAAATTTGGTATTTGAAAGAAAATAAAAAATCGTTATATGGAATCAAATAAAAAAATATATTTAAGGATTCGAAGGGTAAATAATAAGCTTTTGCGTCTTGTGCTATGTGATATGCCCAAAGTGCACCCTCGTACTCAGAATAACTAGCCTCGGCCAGTATCACTGTCGAGTTGACAAAAAGCTTATGGAAACCATCAGTAAGGTCGTCTTTTGGTAGGTCGGCCCCTCATACACCAACCTCGTCTGGCCATTAGCCGAGGTCATCAAAGTCTCATGGAATCAATCATATGGCAACATCACCCAGCCGACGTTGCAGCTACCTCATACCTAACCTCGGCCAGCCCTCCTGGACAAGGTCCTCACGGTTATTGATAAGACAAAACAACTACATCTTACTCCACCAACCTCGTACTCGTCCAGGCCAAGGTTACATCAGTCAAAGACACAGGGCCGAGCATTTACAAGCACATATAAGGTTTGAAACACGTGGACAAATCAGTTATAACCAAATTATTCCCCTCACGTGAGGGAATATGGAGGTCATCATTATCTACATAAGATCATCTAGGTTTGATTCTCATACTGGTTTTATCCTCATGCACATGCTCATTGCATTCTTGAGAGGTACATTACACCCCCTAAGCACTATATATAGAGGTCATCGTCTACCTTGTAAAAGGATCCATAATTGCAACCCTAACTGAAACTCTGTTGGTTTACATAGTAGAGAGAGAAAGCTTGAGAGATTGTATATATGGACATTAGTGCCTTCATCTAGTGATATTATTTACACACTCACAGTGGACGTAAGCCAGATTGGCTGAACCACTTATATACAAGTGTTCATCCTCTTTTCCTCACCTCATTCTAATATATATTCACTCTTGTGTTGCCATTGTTATCACTAGTTTGAGCTTGACAACAACTTATCTGGTGGTGCTATTTAAAGCATCATCATTTTGGCGCCGTCTGTGGGAACGAGAAGATTCATCTCTTCCTTTTTGTAGCTTAACCTCACCGGAGAATCTGGTGGTGAACCACGCCTTACCCTTCGTTTAAAGATGTGTCACCATTGAAAGAGGTCCTTTAAGGTATCAAGATCTCTAATATTTTCATTGTAAGATATCTAGTCTCATTATATGGAACCGGAGTTACCACCACCTCCTTCACCATCTGGTGTTGGAGGACCTAGTTCCAGTCAGGTACCACCCCAGTCCAAGATGGCTAAGGTGGTAGCAGCCTTAAAGTCCTTGGTTGCAATGCAACAAGCAATACAAGAACAATTTGCCCAGCTAAGCCATAATGTAATAAGACCACCTAGGGTCTCACCGGAGATGATTACATCGACAACTGTGCAATTATATCCTGAGGCCAGGGGACCACCCCAGGCACCGTGAAAAGACCAACCTACTCCCCAATGGAGGAGGGATGTTGCTGACACTAGGCGTTTATGCCTGGGGAGGCAAGGAAACCCTTTCCCTGAGGATAAGTACGACGAAATTGAGGCAGATGATGCTCCGACAGACTATTGGGAGCCTTATGAGGTCTCAAACAACATTGTACGCCCTATACAGTAGAGCCGAGGTCAGTGTGAAAGACGAAATCATGATGCACAACAAAGAGGGTCAGCTTTTGATCGCTTAAGTAGAGGGTCGGCCTTTGAAAGGCTCGGACCAATTAATGATCTGAGGTAGAGGCTATCCTGGTCAAGAAGCATAGTTGTCTTACGAAGGGGAGGTGATGAACATCGGCCTCGTCATTGACGACCCCCACATGGTTGAGACTGTGGTTAGGGGGAGGTCAATAGCCGAAATTATGCTGTTGTTGGGGAACCCTCGGTTCACCCTTTAGAGATGGCTGGGGACAACCTCTGCCAGGAAGATGTTGCCAGACCATGGAATGATTCCATCCAAAGGCTTGAAGAGAAGATATGTAACCTCTTAAAAAGTAGAGACCCATTACAGAGGGGGTTTTCAGAGGGCTCACCATTAGTGGTAAGGATTGTCAACTTCCCAACCCCTGCTAAATTTAAACCCCCGATGGTGTCTCCCAAGTACGATGGAAGTACCAACCCAGTGCATCATATTAAGATATATCAGTCTACAGTAGACATTTATTCAATACCTGATGATATAAGGTGTCGAGCTTTCTCGAGCACTATAACGGGAGTTGCACATATCTGGTTCACTTTTCTTCCTAAAAATTCTATTGAGAACTTTAAGGGTTTGATCGATCAATTTATACACAACTTCTATTTTAGGTTAAGACCTCAAAATAAGACCACTCACCTGCTGTAGGTCAAGCAGGGAAGGAATGAGAACCTAAGAGACTACATTACAAGGTTTAAGAAGGAGAAGCTTGAGGTGGAAGATTATGAAGAGAGTATAACGATGACAACCCTTATTGGAGGACTTCAGAAAGGAAAGCTACTCTGAAAGCTTGTTGAAGACCCTCCTAAATCTGTGGCCAAGGTGTTAGAAATAACTAGAAAGGTCATGAATGAAGAAGAATCAATGGCTACAAAGTATGAGGATGAGAATGGAAGCAGCAGTGGGAAATTTTAGAGGAAGAAGGATGGAAAGAAGAGGTCTGCAGATGACAAGTTTGCACACTACACTCCTCTAACTGTGAGATGCGAACAAATACTCAATGAAATAAAGAACGACAAGTCCTGAGATGGTCGGAGAAGCTGAAGGCTCCTCCACATAAGAGGAACAAGAATCTATGGTGTGAGTTCCACTAAGATCACGAACATCTCACTGACAAGTGCTTTTCCCTGAAGGACGAGATTGAGAAAATGTTGAAGTCTCGAAATCTTAGAAAGTACGTGGATGGTAGAGATCCTACGGGGGAAGAGAAGACCCTAAAAGTAAAAAAAATGATAGATACCGAGAAGATGCCCCTACTAGAAAATATGGGGAGTCAGATGATGATGACGATTACCCTGACCTTCCACCAAAAGATGATAATGTCCCAGTGAAAAGGGTCGGTATGATCTCTTTCGGTGTGAACACTATCTGCAGAGGACTAGCAGGGGTGGCTAAGAGGTCACTGATCATAAGGCCCACGTGGAAGAGTCCAAAGAAGTGACCAAGGTCGAGGTTGTTAACTTGGCCTCTACAGAGGTTAAACACGAGAAATGAAAGAAGGTATATATGAACACCTTTATAGTTGGCTTCTTGCGACTTGATTTCAAAGGTATCTTAGCTCCTCACGATGACCCTCTGGTAATCACCACAAGGGTACATGAGTGTGAAGTTCAGAGGATACTCATTGATGGGGGAAGTTCAGCACACGTTATGTTTTGTCCCTATTTTAAGAGCTCGGGCCTCAACAAATCTAGGCTTGTACCTTATCATCACCCTTTGATCGACTTCAGCGGTGAAAAGGTCAATCCATTGGGTATGTATGAGATGGATGTTAGAATGGGAGACAAATGGCCTAAGAGGTTGACTAGGAAAATAAATTTCTTTGTGATGGATGAAAACATCTTCTCAGCCTACAACCTCATCACAGAACGAGTAGCCCTCAAGGAATTTGAGGTCGTGCCTTCAACGGTCCACTAAATGCTAAAATTCCCGACTCTTTGTGGAGTCGGGGAAGTGCAAGGTGACCAAGCATTGGAACGTGAATGCTACTATAACTCTATAGAAGAGAGAGAGGCTCATAAAAGGGAAATAATCATGTACAATATCGATACAGTTGATCCTAGAGATGAAATAAAGCTCAAGAAGGGAGAGGTCGCGGAAGAGGTAGAATCCATCGTGATCTATGAGGACGAGCCGAAAAAAACCATCCAAATCGATAAAGCCCTAAGACTTGAGATCAAGGAAGAACTGGTGAAGCGTTTAAGGAAGAGACAAAGTGTTTTTGCCTGGAGCCATGCAGACATGCCGGGTATTGATCCTGAGATTATATGCCATAAACTCAACGTCATAGAAGATGCCAAGTCCATCAAACAGAGAAGAAGAGCATACTTAGGAGAGAAGTATGATGCCATCAGAGAAGAGGTTAGAAAGCTTGAAAATGTAAGGTTCATCTGAGAGGTCATATACCCTGAGTGGTTATCTAATGCTATCATAGTGCCTAAAGCAAATGGGAAATGGAGGATGTGTGTAGACTTCACTGATTTAAACAATTCTTGCCCAAAAGACAATTTCCACATGCCACTTATTGATCAGATGGTGGATACCATAACAATACATGAGCTCATGAGCTTCATGGATGCATATTTCGGGTATAATAAGATCTTTATGAATTTGGAAGGCTCAAAGAAGATAACATTCATCACAGATAAGGGGACCTATTTTTACAAGGTTATGCTCGGAGGGCTGAAGAATGCAAGGTATACTTACCAACGTCTTCTAAATAAGATATTTGAGGATCAAATAGGCCAGTCCATGGAAGTGTATGTGGACAACATGATGAGGAAGAGCCTGAAGGCCGACACTCATGTGGTTGACCTTGAAAGAACTTTTAACACCATGGATAATTATAGAATGAAACTCAACCCGACCAAATATGTCTTCGGGGTAGGAGCAGGAAAGTTTTTGGGCTTTATTGTCAACCAAAGAGGAATAGAGGCTAACCCTAAGAAGATCAAGTCCTTTCTAGAAATGAAGACACCCATAACTATAAAAAACATTCAAAGGTTAACTCAAAGAATTGTTGCACTTAATAGGTTCATCTCAAGAGCTACAGACAAGAGTCTTTTTTTTTTCAAAGTGCTTAAAAAGGCCTTCGAATGGGATGAGGAATGCGATAAAGATTTTAAGGAGCTCAAGTCCTACCTCGGGTCCCTCATACTCCTATCTCGGCCCATTTCTGGGGGAGAAGTTATATGTATATCTAGCTGTCTCAGAGTCAACCATTAGTGATACAATAGTAAGAGAAGATGATGGAGTGCAGAGGCAGTATACTTCAATAGTAAAGCTCTTCAAGGGTGTGAACAGAAGTACCCTTGGATTGAAAAATTAGCTTATGCTGTGATACATGCTTTTTGGAAAATGAAGCCATACTTCCAAGCCCACTCTATGGTCGTCCTCACTAATTCCCCACTCACATAGGTCCTCCATAAGCCTGAGAAGTCAGGTAGGCTGATGACTTGGGCCACCGAGTTAGGGGAATATAACATTATTTATCAACCCAGGGTTGCCATTAAGGGGCAGGCACTCGCAGAGTTTGTAGCTGACTTTACCTGGGAAGAGGCTGAGTTTGAAAATAGTCAAAAGGCTGTAGATGAACCACACATAATAGTCTTCTAAGATCCGAACGAGGTTGAGTTAAGAAAAGCCAGAAAAAGAATAGTTGAGAATGAGGAAGACAGGTACCTCTTCAAGCAAGGGTCCCTATCAGAGGGAAACTTATCTTCAAATGAAGCTGTTTGGAACCTCTTCGTTGATGGGTCATCCTGTGAAAGCGAAAGTGGAGCGGGGCTGAAAGTGTCAGCACCAAATGCTATCGATATTGAATATTCACTGAGGTTTAACTTCAAAGCTTCGAACAACGAGTCAGAGTATGAGGCATTAATAGAAGGTCTCTCCTTAGAAAAATCCCTTAGTGTTGGCCAACTCATAGTCCACAGTGACTCAAGGTTGGTCGTCAACTAAATTATGGGAGTGTATGAGGCTAAAGATGAAGAGATGGACAAATACCTGAAGAGGGTGAGAATGATGCTAGAAAGCTTCAAGGAAGTAAAGATGAAGAGGATACCTCGGTAAGACAACAGTCGAGCCGATGCACTAGCAAGGATGGCCTCAGCAACAAGGACGAACATAAGAAGAATAGTACCCATTAAGATTCAGCTCAAGCCGACCATTGAAGAAGAAGAGGTTGCCAGACCTTGACTCAATTTGAATATGGGAGCCTCGTGGATAGATCCTCTTATCAGATACATCAGAGAGGGACACCTACCAGAATCAAAGTCAGTTTAGAGCTGCCAAATTGTCAATTATAGGAGATGTTTTGTATAAAAAGGGTTCCTACTCACTCTCCTCAGATGTGTCCACCCTTAAGAGGTTCCACACATCTTGTAAGATGTGAAAGAGGGTTATTTTTCTAGTCACATAGGGGGAAGGCCTTTAGCTAAGAGGATAATCACTCAGGGGTACTGGTGGCCGACCTTGGCTAAAGATGCATGTGCCTACGTGATGAAGTGTGATAAGTGCCAAAGGTTCTCCACCATCACTCATCAACCTCATCAACCTATGACTTTAATCAACTCCACTTAGCCATTTGCAACATGGGGAATTAATTTGGTAGGACCCCTGCCAAGAACTATAAATAATTATCGGTTCTTGATCGTGGCAATTAATTATTTCTCCAAATGGGTAAAAGATGAGCCAATGATCACAATCACTGAGAAGAATACCTTCCACTTCATCTGGAAGAACATCATATGAAGGTACGATCTTCCAAACACCCTTATCTCAGATAATGGAACCCAGTTCAAGAATGTTTCCTTAGAAAAATACTGCAAAAGAGTAGGGATCATGCAGTTCTTCTTTTGTCCTGACCAACCCCAGGAAAATGGTCAAACTAAGGTCACAAATCGAACAATCCTTGATGGGATAAAAAAATGGTTGGAAGAGGCCAAAGGGAGATGGACATAGGAGGTATATTCCGTGTTGTGGGCCTATAAGACGACAATAAGGACACTGATGGGAGAGACTCCATTTATATTACCCCATGGCTCAGAATCTGTCATCCCTACAGAAGTAGGATTTTCCACTCATAGAGTGCAAACCTATGACCCTCAAAGGAATGGGGAAGAGAGAAGGCTTGATCTTGATTTGATCGAGGAAAGAAGAGAGGATGAAAAGATAAGACAGGCAACCTACCACCAGAGAACTATGAGATTCTACATTCAAAGGGTGAAGTCAAGGCCTATAGCTGTGGGAGACCTAGTCCTAAAGGAGACGTGGAAAAAAGCGAATAAACTCAATCCAAATTGGCATGGACCCTATAGGGTAGTTGATGAGGTTGTGCCTGGTACCTACCGGCTAGAAAATATTTAAGGAGAACCCTTCTCCAACCCTTGGAACACCGATCACTTAAAGAAATATTACATATGATGTGGTCGTTCTTTTTTTTTATAATACATGTACCAGTTTATACGAAGGATATCAACGAAAAGATAGCAATGTTGTGCTAATACTATTACATTGTGTTTAAACACCATTAGTTTGGTGCAAATTTAAGAGGTAAAACATCATAATATGTGTGACACCCCGCCTAATTAAATACCGGGCGATCACTCCTTTATTAAATTAAAATGAAGGTGAACAGTTGGTTCATTCTTAGCATCACTATCGTAAAAATAACTTTTCCAAATTTAACACCCTATTTAATTAAGCTAAGTGTCAAAACCAATTTTAAACATTTCTTTCCAAATTTTATTTTGAAAATAAAGATTTAATTATCTACAAAAATTTAATATTTAAAGAATCACACCACAATAATCCTGGAACATACAATCCAATTAATTTAAACATTCAACAACTAAATCCCAGTATTTAAAACTTAAAGTAAAACATGCATGCTGAATAAATCCCAAAGTAACAGTACTAGAAATACAATTGTCCCAATAAAATAGCTAAATAGTGGAAAGGGCGACACATGCCCCAATAACTGAGAATGATAGAAGTGGAATCAAGTAAATGAAATCGTCTAATCAAGTGGCCTGCAACTCCCACCTAAGCTGCAGCACGTTCCTTCCAAGGGATCCTAAGCCAGACGCCCCTGTGGCTGGACACCTGTAATATATACATATATATACAAGAGAGAAAGAGGCATAGAAACGGGTCAGAGCCCGATAGTGTATATGATTTAAAAATTCGTTTAGCAAGTATTTAAATTGATACAGGCCAATGCAACAACATATTAGTGCGACACTCTCTTGAGAAATTCTCACCTCTCTTCTAATGTGCACTCCTATCGCACTAACCTTCCCAATGGTTTATCTCATCATATATCACACTATCTTTCCCCAAGGATTTAACTTATCTTAGGTGACTCTCAAGATTTATGATTTAACAATATCATGGTTTAAAAGGATAATTTTATTTAATACAAAACGCTCATTTTAACTTTATTGATTCATAAAGTTTTTCAATATCATATTATACTTTTCAAAACAAGTATTTCCAATTTGAGTCATTTCACATGTCTTACTTACCATAACATAGTAGGCAGTTTCCCAAATTTCAGAAGTTCATATATATATATATATATATTAAATACTCGTATAATATATATATTCTAACAGCACCCCACATAAAAACTATGGTGCGGGCATACTCTGCTATCCAATCCCCGTATCAATCGTACTAAAGGGAATACAAATTCAGAATCACTCTCGAACTGTATAAATACATACACAAACAATATTGAGGCGAAGCATAGTTTCCAAGTCCAAGAGGTCAGTACATACCCTCACGTCTCTTAGGACCGTGACTACCGATTCGATAGCCTGTACCTAGGATTTCTATCTTCTAGGGTACGAGTCAATATCCCCCATAAGGCACACAAGATAAGATCTTCCCAGCGCGGAAACCTCAGGGATAGCAAGTTGCGCGGGCATGATTTTCACAAGTATATAGTATATGCATACACAATCATATAAATATACCACTTTTATTATATCAATTTAGGTTTATCCCATAACCCACATTCACAACATTTATCCTTATTTTCCTATTATTATATATCAAGTATAATGGTTCGTTTCTAACTTTAATTCGAAGGGTTTTTCCAACTTACTACGTGATTGGACATAAATATTGTATATTTATTCCCCTAATTTCAGTGCATTTGTGAACCCGAGTGATGTAACCTATATGGATTTGACGCACATTTATGCTACTAATCTTCATTGGCAAGTATTTCATGTTTCGTGCTTCTCTTATTGGTTTTACAGGTTAATTATGCAAGAAGCGCAAAAGAGAAAGCGAGACAATGAAAGAAAAGTTAAGAAGGAAAGTTCAAGGGCATTTTGGTAATTCTTTAGCTAGATCTCGAAGGAGGAGTCAACTGGAAAGTTGAAGAGCTCGGAACAACGAGAACACTGGAAGAAACGGCACCCAAATCCGAGCTACGGTTGATGAGTTATGACCCGTTGAAGTTGAAGAAAAATCCAAGGAAGAAAGGAAAGAAAACAAGAAAAAAAAATTCTAAGTGTTGAATGGAAGAAAACGCACCCCAGACCAGCAAACATTCGCGAACCCAGGGGCGAACCGATTTGGGGGGTGAACCGGTTCGGGGTACATGCGAACCGGTTCGGGGTACATGCGAACCGGTTCAGGGGGCCTGATGCGCGAATTTGCCTCCTTTATTATGATTTTCTCTAAGGTTTCCTTCTTATACAACATCAAAATTTCGTGGTTTAATCCTCTACATCACAAAAGGTTTCCAGAATATCATTTAAGTCATCACTACATGCAATTTCCTATCTCAAATTGGGTTTTTCTTCCATACAATTCATCCTAATCATTCCTAAACCAATATGAAAGATGCATCAACGAAATAAGCAAGATAAACACTTGCCTGGGATTTTCAAAAATCTGGTTTGGTGTTGAATTTGGTGTGGTTACGTTCCCCGTCTCGCGATCTACGCGTTGGCGGTGGCGGCGGTGCAAACAGTTGAGTTTTGAGCCTTGGAATGCCTTGAGAGATCTCTCCTCTCCTCTCCAATAGCCGTTCTAGTGTTTTGAGTTATCTAACCCTAGGAGATAACCTAAAAATCTGATATAACCCCTTTAATTTTCGTGGGTTTAATTACCCAAAAATACAAAATGACTAAAATGCCCTCCCGGGGTACTAATTAGGCCTAAAAACGCCTCGAGACCCAAATCAAACCCCCGGGTATACTTTTCTGACTATCTCGACCCTTCCGGACGCGTTGGCGCACTCAAAATGACCATACGGATAACTTATAAAATATTTACTTTTATTTATCAATATTTAGTCCCGACGCGATACGGGCGCGTCCCTACTCAAATTTCTAAAATTGTCATTTTATTCACTCGTGACATTTAATATTACCATTATTATATATTACTTTGCTCATTAGTAATATTCAACAAATTTTTCCATAATTACTAACTCTCATCACGTTAATAATTATAACATAATTAATTTCTGAATTTTTATTAAATAATTAATTCACATTAAATTTAATAAATCCCCAAATTAATATAGCATAAAAATACGGGGTATTACAATATGGTGACATTAGACCTTAAACATCATTAGTTTAGTGAAAATTTAAGGGTGAAACATCATAATATGGTGACCTCAGACCCTAAACATCATTAGTTTGGTGAAAATTTTAGAGGTGAAACATCATAATATGGTGACCTCAGACCTTAAACATCATTAGTTTAGTGAAAATTATGCGGGTAAACATCATATTTAGTGACCTCAGGTCTTAAACATCATTAGTTTGGTGAAAATTTAAGAGGTGAAACATCATAATATGGTGACCTCAGACCTTAAACATCATTCGTTTGGTGAAAATTTAAGAGGTGAAACATCATAATATGATGACCTCAGACCTCAAACATCATTAGTTGGGTAAAAATTTAAGAGGTGAAACATCATAATATGGTTACCTCATACCCTAAACATCATTAGTTTGGTGAAAATTTATGTGGGTAAACATCATAGTTTGGTGAAAATTTGAGGTGAAACATCATAATTTGGTGACCTCAGACCCTAAACATCATTAGTTTGGTGAAAATTTAAGCGGTGAAACATCATAATATGGTGACCTCAGACCTTAAACATCATTAGTTTAGTGAAAATTATGCGGGTAAACATCATAATTTGGTGACCTCAGGTCTTAAACATCATTACTTTGGTAAAAATTTAAGAGGTGAAACATCATAATATCGTGACCTTAGACGTTAAACATAATTAGTTTGGTGAAAATTTAAGAGGTAAAAGATCATAATATGGTGACCTCAGACCTTAAACATCATTAGTTTGGTGAAAATTATGAGGATAAACATCATAGTATGATGACCTAAAGCATTAAACATCATTAGTTTGGTGAAAATTTAAGAGGTGAAACATCATAATATGCTGACTTCAGACCTTAAACATAATTAGTTTGGTTAAAATTTGAGGGTAAACATCATAATATGGTGACCTCAGACCTTAAACATCATTAGTTTGGTGAAAATTTAAGAGGTGAAACATCATAATTTGGTGACCTCGGGTCTGAAACATCATTAGTTTGATGGAAATTTATGAGGGTAAACATCATAATATTGTGACCTCAGACCTTAAACATCATTAGTTTGGTAAAAATTTAAGAGGTAACACATTTCAAGCATAACATCGTAAGAAGCAATGGAATCTGAAGAAGATTGGACTACCGATTATCATTAAAAGGATGAGTTACAAGTCAGAAGTATCAAGTGGCCATCAGAGTTCACAAAATTTAAGAGGTACAGATAAAAGGGAAATAAAAAATACAACTTTTAAAAGCTTCACAAGAAAAGGGCCTATGTCTTTGCAGCTGCAGTCGTTTCATCACGATCGACATTTGTCACCTCAGCTCCATCATCATGATGGGTAGCATCTTCAGTCTCAGTGACCTCTAGGGGAGCAGTCTCGACTAGAGAATCATCAGGCTCCTCAACTTTCTGTAAGGCCTGAGTAAACCGAGGATCTCCAAAGCCGAGACCCACAAAGTCTGAAGAAGTTAATCGCCCAGACTCTTTCTCCTTTGTGTCCGCCCATTTGCCAGTCGCTTTGATACCTCTTTGAATATATTCAAAACCAAACCTGACAAATTCATAAGAGACCTTATAGTCTTCGATGGTCTTCTATGCAGCATATTCTAAAGCATCCTTGACTACAACATCAACCTTAGACTAAAGGGCATCATCCT